>LR880970.1:499549746-499568513 GCA_904067115.1 Aegilops sharonensis
TGAGGGCTGCCTGAATTTTGGTAGAATTTTTGGGGAAGAGGAGATATGAATTTCACCAAAAATGATGAATCTGGTCCAAACTTGCAGAGGTTGAATTTTGAAAATTTTGAAAAGAGGAAGAGTGGATCTTGATGGTTCTAGGTTGTGGGTACTAAGGACTATCCAGAGGAGTTGGTTTAAGATCAAAACTCAAAGGAAATTAGGCACTTCCTTTGTAGAGCATCTAGGCTTAGAAATAATGGCAGAATTGTTTTGGGGAGAAAAACAAAAGGATAAAAATCCTAAAATGGATTTAACTTGTTGGGACAGAATGTTTGGATTGCCCTAAAGTGGAAGGAGGGGTTTTGGGAGAAATTTACCACAAGAGGCATGGTAAAACCAAGGATGGATCAAAACCAAGGAATAGCCCAAAACCAAAAAGGTTTCTTTTTAGAAGAAAATAAATCCAAGAAATGCTTTTGAGAAGAAAACTCAGAAGAGAGGTTTTTAAGAAGGGTTTAAATGACCTTCTTCAAACCAAGCAAGGCTTTTGCTGAAAACAAAAACAACAAAAAAATTGGAGTGTCACAAGCTCCTTCCCTTCCCGGCGGACGGATCCTACCGGCTCTTTGAGCAGAAGTGAGGGGAGAGAGAGGCCAATGAAGTCTTGTTTATATATGGATCGGACGAGAGAGTGTGAAGAGAGCAACTACAAGCGCTGAGGCTCCAGCTGTCGGATTTCGGGTTCCGGCAGACCCTTAAGGTTCGAACTCTGGGGTGCGCGCGGAGATCCAACCCTCCACCGTCTCGTACCTCGCCGAATCGCAGGGACCTAAACTACTAGAAAGAACAGCACAAGAGACACGAGATTTATACTAGTTCGGGCCACCGATGTGGTGTAATACCCTACTCTAGTTTATGGTGTGGTGGATTGCCTCTTGGGCTGATGAGGAATAGTACAGGGAAGAACAGCCTTGCGAGGGTCTGTTCTTGGTGGGTGTGATGAACTGCTAGGTGGTGTTCCGTCGCTCTAGCTTGAGGATCGGGTCTCTATCTCTCTCTCTGGATTCCAAATGCCCACCTCTTTCTATCCGATCGTCTCCTCTTCGATCGTCCCTCTCCACTATGGTGGCTAGCTCTACTTATATAGACGAAGGCCCTGGGCCTCTTCCCAAATATTGAGCGGGAAGGGCGCCAACAATTGGCCATTTTGAAGGGGAACAACGGGTACACTTATCCTGACTAAAGTTGGTCCTCGCCTGCCAAAGGCTCTGGTGATGACGCCTGCTTGGGCTCCATGATAACTCCCTTCCAGCCGTTGGGGCTGGTCTTGGTCTTGTTGCACCGAAACGGATGCCTTTGCTTGATGCTCTCGCCTGCGCTTGCGCCCTTTGCACCAAAGAGGAAAGGAGGACGCTGCGCGGGCTGGCGCCCGACTGGCGCCCTTGGTCGTCATGGCTTGCGTCATGGGCACCTCGCGTGGTATCCTGCCTTGAACTCTCCGCCTCCTCATGAGCCAGCCTGACGAGGCCGTGCCTGAGGAAGCTCCTGGTCGTCCGCCCCGCGAGGCTTGGCCCCTCGCGAGGGTCTTGAGCTTGTGTTGATGAAGATGGGCTGTCCTGGGCCTCCTTTGAGCCACGCCGCAGGCCGCAGGCAGGCAAGTCTGGGGACCCCCGTTCCCAGAACGCCGACAGTAGCCCCCGGGCCCACGGCGTGCCCGAACTTGGCCGAGCAGAAAGGCGAAAGGGCAAGTGCGAAGCATCGTGGGCCCTAACAGCCTGCGGCCTTAGGCGCCGCGTGGCGGTTGATTGGACGTGGGAGCCTGCTCCCCCACGACGCCTTGGTAACCGCCCGGATTCGACAGGTCCCTGCATGCAGAGTTGGGCATGATGACTGGTGATCGTGGAGGCCGACGGTTGGCCTTCGCCGGCTATAAGTACGGAACGGCGCGCGCCCTTCCGGTCTATCCTTCTGCTTCTCCTCTTCCTCGTCTCATCTGGTTGCCATGGCTCCGATCCGCCGGTTCTCCAGGGAAGAGAAGGGAAAGGCACCTCAAGAGGATCCTGACCCGCTCCCCCCCAAAGAAGCGGCTTGCTCTCTGGTGTCAGGGCAGGAGCGCTCGCCAGGAGGCGCCCATGCCCTGGTGCATGCGGCCGCCACCAGGGTTTCCTCTTCCCTTGTACGCGCAAATTGGTGGCCCTGAAGGAGGTGACGTCGGGCGCCACGAGCGGCGCTACCGACGACGCCGGCGGGTCACGAAGGTGTGCGTCTTCCGCCCTGGAGTCCACGCCGAGGGCTCCTGCCGGGAGTTGGTGCTTCGCGTCGCCGTGCCTCCTAAGTCTTGGATTCGTCTTCCTTCTTTCTTCGCCTCCGTCGTCTGGCAGGGGGAGCCCCTCGGACTCTGGGTGCAGCACGCCGGCTGCGGCACCCTCGCGACCGGGGCAGAGGTTGCGGTAGTTGCCCCGGGCGAGGTCTTCATGACTCGAGGCTGGGACGAGGTCGCCCGGGTTAGCAGGGCGAGGGGTGCCCTCACGATCCACCTGGAGTACGATGTCGCTTCGGTGGTGTCCTTCAAGGTCTTCGACGCGGAGGGTCGCCGGCTGGAGTGCTGCCCCGGGAGAGGTGGTCGGGGTCCTGCTGTGGTGAGACAGAGGCCGACTGCCCGCTCCCTTGACAGCTCCTCAGGCGACGAAGGCGCCGGAGGATCCAGCGACTCCGCCGAGCTCTTCGCGACGCCGGAGACGAGCGACGACAGCTACGAGCCCCCGAGCCTGCGCCGCTCCCGGAGCAGGGCGAGCTCGTCAGGTCGTCGCCGCCCCTGATCTGGATGGGGTTGGCTCCGGACCGGGTGGCCCACTGTTGATGATGGCGTCTGCCGCGGTGGTCCCTGTAGATAGGACTCCTTAGGATTCGCGTCTTTTGTTCCTGCGAGGAGCCAAGAATGTACCCCGCGGGGGCTTGTAAGATGTTTGTAGCTTCGTTTGTCAATATGATCCTTATTGTGAGGCAATGCGGGATGCTCATTCCGTTCTAGCTCAATTTCTTCCTTTCAGACCTCGTGAGGGCTTGGTGCTCTGCGCCGACAGGTCCCAGTCCCAAGGCGGCTTCAGCCGTCGCTGGTATGCCAGGTCGCGATGCCGTGGTCAAGGCCAGGAGGTGAGCGGCCCGAGGTCCGTAAGAGCCTCTGAGTCGCGATGCTCAGGGGGTCCCCCTTGGCGCTCAAGCAGCCATCATTCGGTGAGAAAGGAGAGCAATGTTGCTAGCACGGAGTTGCATTGAGTGTGGGGATGGTGTTGCGATGACTAGTGTGTCCGAAGGTTGACTTATCTCGAGGGTCAGGTGCGGCGCCAGGTCCGTGCCTTGGCCGGCGAGAGATTGCGTGGCGAGGTCGTTTCGTGCTCCTTGGAGGGACCCTGCAGGTTCACCACAAAAGGAAAAAGAGCTCGTCGTGGCGATCGTTAGTCCTGCCGTTAGTTGCTTAGGAGAGGCACGAGAGGCATCGCGAGGTGCGTTGGGGCACCCGTGAGCCAGCGCGGGACTCACAAGGCCCTACCTCAAGGCGGGTTGCGCCTGGCTCTGGGCCTCATCTTCGAGTGTGTTCCTGCAAATTTGGCCAGATGCCGGTGCTCTACGTCTTCGGGTCCTGGCTCTCGGGCTGGTCTCAGCCGTCGCTGGCAAGCCAGGTCGCGATGCCATGGACAAGACCAGAGGGTGAGGGCCGGAGAGCCGGTAGGAGCCCTGAGTCGCGATGCTCAGGCACCCCCCATTTAACGCGCAAGCTGGGTTAGATGACGAAACTCTACGTCCTCGGGTCCCGGCTCTCGGGCTGGTCGAGCCGTCACTGGCAAGCCAGGTCGCGATGCCATGGACAAGACCAGAGGGTGAGGGCCGGAGAGCCGGTAGAAGCCCTGAGTCGCGATGCTCAGGCACCCCCCCCTTTAACGTGCAAGATTCCGCCACCCAGGAAAAGGCACCAAATAACAAGCATGGTGGAGCGAGAGCATAATCCTAAGGAAGAAGCAGGAAGGATACATGCCGCTGGGAATGGCCCGAGCGGCTTGGGGATGATGCAGCCCGAGGGGTGCCCCCAACAGGATAGGCTAACGACATGAAATAAAAGGGATACATGCCGCAGGGACGGACCCACGCGGCCTGGGAATAATGCGGCCCTGAAGGCGCTCCCAGCCAGAAATAAAACTTAAAGATGTCACCTGGTGATGTTGGGGATGAAGGGTTGTTGATGTAGCAGACTCGGTGGGCTGCGGGAGCCGATCCTCATGAGCCCCCAGGCCCGGGGGCCTCGGGAGGCTCCGGAGGCGTTGGCGGCTCCTCATGGGCCATCTCCATCTCCGCCAGGGCTGCGGTGTGCCTGACCTCTTGAGCCTCCAGGATGGTCCTCATGAGACGCTGGTACGCAGCAGCCGCGTTTGGCAGGACATAAGGCATGCGTACGTAGCTGTGGGGCGGACCCTCGCAACGTCCCACTCGCGAGGGCCAGAGGCGCTCTTGAGATGCGGCTCGGTTGAGCCCTGGTATGTCGATGCAGACGCGCAGCCCACCATCCTCGCCTGGATGGGGGGCCACAGCGGGTAGGCGGCGGCTGCCCCTCATGACCCTTGACTCCTGTAGCTCCTGAATGGCCTTGCTGATGAACTCTTGAGGGTTCTGTCCTCCTGGTCTTGCTCCTGCTTGCGGGAAACGTGCTTCGAAACACGCCTCCACGTGGTGCCCAAGCACCTCCCTCGAGACCTTGGCAAGGTCGGCGGCCCTCCAGGGGAGAGCCCCCGAGCTATGCCTGAGGAGGGCGCCGGGCGCGCTTTCCTATGCGATGGAAGGAGGCTCCCCTGGCCCGGTGCGGGCCCTGAGGGGCCTGTCTCTTGAGGAGCCGGGCCGGTCGATGTCTTCTTCTTCTTGGGTGCGGCTTCGGGAGGCCTCCTGCTGCTGTGGTCTGGGTCTTCCAGCGATGCGGCCCGAAAGGCTCGCTCCAGGGAGCACACTGCGTCTCTTTCTTCACAGGGCACCGTGATGACTCCGCCGTTTCCTGGCATCTTGAGGACGTTGTAGCCGTGGTGGGTTACGGCCATGAATATGGCCAACGATGGGTACCCGATGATGGCGTTGTACGGCAGGCGAATGTGGGCGACGTCGAAGTCGATGAGCTCGGTGTGGTAGTTGTCGCGGGCCTCGAAGGTGACAGGAAGGCGGACCTGCCCGATCGGGACCGTGGAGCCATCGGTGACTCCGGAGAAGGGCTTGGTTGGCTGAAGCTGACTATAAGGCACTTGAAGATTGTTGAATGTCTCCACGGACAGGACGTTGTGCCCTGCTCCGCCGTCGATGAGGGTCTTGGTGACTAGCACATTGCTGATGATTGGGGAGCAAAGCATCGGGAGAACTCCGGCTGTGGCTGCGTACTTGAGCTGATCCGCTGAGCTGAACGTGATGGCGCACGCTAACCACTTGAGAGGGCGCGTGGACTCGAGCTTGGGGAGGACTGCATTCACCTCGCGGGCGAACTGCTTGAAGATGCGCTGAGAGGCTGGGGCTTGATCTCCACCCAGGATGTAGGCGATCGCACGCGCTTCCTGGAAGCCCCCAGCCCCCTCGTCCTGATGACGGTCTTCGATTCTCCTTGGTGGCAGCGGCAGCGGAGGGAGGCCTGCGTTCCCTTGCGGGCGATCCTCACAAGGCAGATCCCTCCAGCCCCCCTCGCGAGGTGGGTCTTGCCAGCGGTCCTCGCGAGGTTGGTCGCGCCACCCTTGGCGCGAGCCGCGGTCTTCCTAGCATCCTGCATTCCTTCCTCCTCCTCGGCCATAGACCCGGTCGCTGCGCTCGGGGCGTCTGCCGACCCTTCCTTCGCGCACGGCCCGGAGCTCTTGACATTCATTGGTGTTGTGGGTGTGGAGGTCGTGGTACACGCAGTACCGGCTGCCCTTGGAGGACTCGAGCTGATCTCTGCCTCGCTTGGTGTCTGGTTCGGCCGCGAGCACGGCAGCCCCCTTGCGCTTCACGTCCTTGGCCTTGGACTTCTTCCCTTCGTGATCCGCGGCAGGAAGCTCGAGGAGGGAGAGGCGCCCCTCCTCAGCCTTGGCGCACTTGGTCGCCAAGTTGAACAGCTCCAGGGAGGCGCACAGATCTTCATGCATCGCCAGCTCCTCCTTCATCTTGACGTCACGCACGCCGTCGGAGAAGGCAGAGATGATGGCCTCCTCTGTTACCCTAGGGATCTTGAGGCGCGCATTGTTGAAGCGCTGGATGTACTTTTGCAGGGTTTCCCCTGGCTGCTGCTTGATTCGACGCATGTCGCTCACGGCGGGTGGCCGGTCGCGAGTACCTTGGAAGTTGGCGATGAAGCGGGTACGCATCTCGGCCCAGGAAGAGATCGTGCCTGGGGCCAGATTCAGGAGCCAGGTGCGGGCCCCGTCCTTGAGCGCCATGGGAAACCAATTAGCCATGACCTTTTCATCCCCGTTGGCAGCCTCGATGCCCAGCTCGTAGAGCTGGAGGAACTCCGTAGGGTCGGCGGTGCCGTCGTAGCGAGGAGGCAGGTCCAGCTTGAACTTGGCGGGCCACGCGACGCTGCGCAGCTCGGAGGTGAAGGCGCGGCAGCCCACCGTGGCCGCCGGAGGCCTCGGACGGCAGAGAGCTTGGTCTTGCAGGCCTCCCTGCGCCGCAGCTGGGGGCAGCGCAGGGTCTTGACGTGCTGGAGCGGGGAGCGCTCGGGCAGCTTCTTGTGGGCGAGGGACTTCTTGACAGCTCTGCTCTTGCCACGCCGGCGCCTGGCGGAACGGGTTCCGCCCAGGGGCCGCGTGCCTTGGGGCCAGGGCGCCGTCTTGAGGAGGAGGCGGCTGAGGCGCCCCGGGAGCTTCATCGCCCGCGCGGGGCGGGGTACGGTGCAGCGAGACGGACGGTGCCGGGTCGCCTCCTGCAGCGTGGACGAGCTCGGCGACTCGGTCGAGCCATTCTTCGTAGACGTCGTCGACGGGTCAGTAGCGCAGGAGCTCGTTGGCCGCGATGAGCGCAGCTCGAGCCTCCATGGCCGCGCGGGGCGCGCGTGAGGAAGAACCAGCGGGGGTGAGCGAAGGCGTGGCGGTGCGGCCGTCCCGCCTCATGGACGGGTGCTGGGACGACGCTTGCTGCTCGTTCCCCGCCGGGCCGGTGGCGGCGTTGACGGCAGGCTACGGGGAAAGACGAGGACGCCCGCCGACGGGAGCCGTCTGGGCGACAAGGGAGGCGAGGGTGGCTCGGCGCTCGGCGCGGGCCCGACGAGCGTCAGACATGGTTGCGGTGGTCGGGGAAGAACGAGGCGACGAAAGGCAGATTCCGGCGCACCCCTACCTGGCGCGCCAAATGTCGGATTTCGGGTTCCGGCAGACCCTTAAGGTTCGAACTCTGGGGTGCGCACGGAGATCCAACCCTCCACCGTCTCGTACCTCGCTGAATCGCAGGGACCTAAACTACTAGAAAGAACAGCACAAGAGACACGAGATTTATACTAGTTCGGGCCACCGTTGTGGTGTAATACCCTACTCTAGTTTCTGGTGTGGTGGATTGCCTCTTGGCCCGATGATGAATAGTACAGGGAAGAACAGCCTCGCGAGGGTCTGTTCTTGGTGGGTGTGATGAACTGCTAGGTGGTGTTCCGTCGCTCTAGCTTGAGGATCGGGTCTCTATCTCTCTCTGGATTCCAAATGCCCACCTCTTTCTATCCGATCGTCTCCCCTTCGATCGTCCCTCTCCACTACGGTGGCTAGCTCTACTTATATAGACGAAAGCCCTGGGCCTCTTCCCAAATATTGAGCGGGAAGGGCGCCAACAATTGGCCATTTTGAAGGGGAACAGCGGGTACACTTATCCTGACTAAAGTTGGTCCTCGCGTGCCAAAGGCTCTGGTGATGACGCCTGCTTGGGCTCCACGATGACTCCCTTCCAGCCGTTGCGGCTGGTCTTGGTCTTGTTGCACCGAAACGGATGCCTTTGCTTGATGCTCTCGCCTGCGCTTGCTCCCTTTGCACCAAAGAGGAAAGGAGGACGCTGCGCGGGATGGCGCCCGACTGGCGCCCTTGGTCGTCATGGCTTGCGTCATGGGCACCTTGCGAGGTACCCTGCCTTGAACTCTCCGCCTCCTCATGAGCCAGCCTGACGAGGCCGTGCCTGAGGAAGCTCCTGGTCGTCCGCCCCGCAAGGCTTGGCCCCTCGCGAGGGTCTTGAGCTTGTGTTGATGAAGATGGGCTGTCATGGGCCTCCTTTGAGCCACGCCGTAGGCCGCAGGCAAGCAAGTCTGGGGACCCCCGTTCCCAGAACGCCGACACCAGCATGTATATATATACTGGAGAGAGAGTGTGAAGCATGCAAACCCTAGAAAACAAGTGCTGAGGCTGCAGCTTATACGTGATGAGGTGATTATACGGTCACTACGAGATCGTATAGCTCCGTATCCATCCATTTTGACCAGTCAAAGAATCCTCCTAGCACAAATTATGTTGAAGTATAGTTATCGAAACCGAGACCTCAAGTTTGATGAGCGAACAGGCTAACCTGCTACACAACCCTCCTATTATGTTCAACGAGAGGAAAATAACCTTTTATACATTCCTGCATTCGTGTGACAAGCATTCCGTGTTTTTGTGTGTGTGTGTGGGAATCATTGGGATTACAATTATAATCGTGTCATGTCGCTTTGGTGGTAAGACTATCCACAGTGGTGCAGAAATAATGCAGCCTTAGTCACCTTACCTCTCTCCACGTAGTACCTTGGATCCCACCAGTCAGAGGGTGAAACAAACAAATTAATAAGAAAAATTAAAAGCGCCAGCGGTGTATCTTACCTCATACATCTCGCTACTGCTCGGGAACACTGTCCAATTGATCCCTCTGTTCGCTCACGTACTACTTTAAGTGAATCCTTATTATAACATGCACACAATTTTGGGCACTTGTATTCGACTTAAGTCAGTGTGCCATCGTATCTTGTATACTTACTACTCCCTTCGTCTAGGTGTAATAAGTCACGTTAGAAGGTGCAACGGGACCAAGGTGTGTGTGTGTGTGTGTGTGTGTGTGTGTGTGTGTGTGTGTGTGTGTGTGTGTGTGTTTAACAACATGTGTGTGTTAGAGAGAGCGACAGATCGACCTACTCCTATAGAGAGATGGTGTGTAGTGTATGATTTTAGCCGCGAGAGTCGGTGCATCCTCTCGTTTCCGGGCGTGTCCGGTAGGGGCATGCGGATAGCTGCCACGCCCGCTCCTGACCAGCCTGGCCCACCCAAAGCCCCTCCATCACCCCCGCGCGCTTCCTGCCAGAAACGGTCAGCGCCGCTCCAAAGAATCGATGCCGCATTCATGCCCGGGCAGAGCGGACGCGACCCCTCACTGGCGCAAGAGTGATGGTTACTTCTCCGTCCAACTTACTGCTGGGTCTATCTGATTTGACGGCAAATTGGTCTTTATTACTGAGGTGGTAGGACTGCTAGATGTCCCACGCTTTCGGCGAAAGGAGGTACTACTAGATTACAATTTTCTCCACTCTTACAGCGGAGGAGTGCAAGAGCAGTGAAAACACGCAGGCTTAGTGATTACATGGCCCACCTCACACTATCACCGTGCGACACCTAACTCTTTACATAGTACTCCCTCCTAGATGAGTCCCCGTGCGTTGCCGCGGAACAGCCGTATATCTCTCTGCGCAAAATTATCGATTTCATAGAATTAAAAAGAACTCTATAAAGGCATGACAAATGTGGTAGCCAAACTAAATAATATCCCATCATCATTTAGATCATCCCACGTAAGGAAAAAAGATCAGCCAAATCCTACTGCATAATGGGATTATATTTTTCTTTTTGACATGTTAATGGGACCTAAAAGCTCACTTACATGCGTGCTACCGGTGCATGCTTGCATGCAGACTTGTTGATGTGATTTAAAACCCACTCACATGCATGCCACGGTATTTCTGCATGCTTGCATGTGGCTTAGTGTGGAGCCTCTCAACGTCTAGATCAAACGGCTATTATGGACTGATTTACTTCATCTAGTGGCTACATTAATTTTGATGATGTGGCTCAAGGAGAGGATAGATAATTCCTAGTAGTGGGGGCTAGCTATTACTAGTAGATAAGTCTTTGTAGAGATTCCACTAAGTGAACTACATACGGAACAAAATGAATGAATCTACACTTAAAATGCATATATATACATCCGCACATGGTTCATGGTGAAATCTCTACAAAGACTTATATTTAGGAACGGAGGAAGTACTAGTATAGTACGTACTGTAATTTATCAGCGAGATAAATTTGTACAATGCTATGAAGCTTCCAGCTTATGTTACATGTATGCGTCCAAGGTTGCCCGTTGCAACATTTCATCAAATACAAAGGAGACTAACATGCATGCTATTGCATCTCAATGATTGACAGATCATAGCAAATATGTACTCCCTCCGTTCCAAAATAAGTGTCTCAACTTTGTGCAAACTTTAGTACAAAGTTGTACTACTACTAAAGTTGACACTTATTTTGGAACAGAGGCAGCTAAAGAAAAAAATGATCCATGCAGTCCGTAGCCCTTGAACTGTGAACCCTAACCAGGCTTAAATTTGCTGGCAATGTTCGAGCTTCCTAATAAATGAAGTTTGCAACCTTTTGACCATCGGATCATTTTGTGCAGTTTCACCAAAATCGAGATGAGCATCTCTATGGCAAAGAAATTGAAGAAGCGTGATTAGAATAAGATTACTAGGACTAGTTGATGAGACATAAACTCATCAAAAATACAGTATGTAGAAGCCAGTAGAGGTATGTGCGGGGCAAAGAAGTAGATAAATATCCACGGGGAGTGATGTGGGCAGCTGGAGCAGGGGTGCAAGCCGGCTGTAAAGGGAGTTGTACCTGAGGGACGTAGCTCAACCTTGAGGAGGGCGGTGGGAGGCGGCAACTTCCCACATCGCGGTAGTGAGCAAGGGTTGAAGGCAACCACACAGGCTTTGTGAGACAGAACGGCGGGGACCCCTGATCGGGATGTGCCAACAGTGGGTTTTTGCCGTCGGCGACGGCGACCGCATCTACACTAAGCATCCACCCCTTACCCCAGCGGATGTGATCCGCTGGGATGTTAGAGATGTGGCCAGAGTCGTTTTGTGCGAGAGAGTGTGAAGAGAGCAACCCCAGCAAGCAACCGTGTAGGCTGGCCCGTCCTGACTATGTATATAGTGGAGCGGTTCCCTTTTCTCTCCATATGAACCTATCATATTGCGTACGTGCCACTGAAGAAAAAAAATTATTTATAAATGATGCGGCACCTACTACTCGTTCTCCTATAACCTTACGCTTGGCATCTCCAAAATATTAACCTTGCGATTGGCTCTTCGCCTCTTTGGGAAGTCGAGCAATAATGGTAGTGCAGTATATATCATTCTGGCTTTATGAGACCGAATGAATTGATGCACGTCTACCACGTGGACGAGGGTTGAGGGGCGAGGGAGAGTGCTACATATGGAGCAAAATGAGTGAATCTACACTCTAATATATGTCTATATACATCAGTGTTTGGAGTATCTACTAGTAGTTCATATTTAAATCTACTAAAGGACATATATATTCCAAACAATATGATATAATCTCTATAACCAAGGTAATAGGGACAGGGAGTAAACGGAGGGAGTAGTAAATATTTCTCCTCGTCCTGCGAGCCACCGCACGCATGGGCGAGGGAGAGGGCGTAAGGCGGAGCAAGCGTCACCTCATCCTGCGAGCCACCGCGCCCGTGGGCGGGGGAGACGACGTACTAAGCAAGATTCTCCTCGTTCTACGAGTTGACGGGACACATCAAAAGTACTCCGGTGTATAGAGCCTTGCCTCTAAGGTAGGCCCCACATGGTTTGCCTCTTTTTTTAATTTAACATAACGCGTCAAGTCGCAATTTGTTTTTTCACCCGTGGTAGACGATCCTCCCTCCACATAGTGGACAACCAGTACATGTGCCAAATTACCATGTGGGCTGCCTTTTTCGTACAGAAATGAGCTCCACCATGTACCCGGCGGGTGTGATTGGGAAAGAGACGGGAGTACATGCGTCGTGCATGCACCTCTTCTCTTCGTGCACGTCCCCCACCTACGTGGGTGCGTGAGAGAGATACAAACCGCGTTCGTGAGTGTTTTTTGTTTCGGTGTGGGGGTGGGGGTTGATTTCATGAATTATTTGTGGGAATATGTGTCGATGACATCTCAAACAAATTTTTGCAAGCAATGTGTGTGAAATGGAGGCCTATCCATATCATATATAGAAGGTCAGGCAATCCACGGGAAGAGAGGGAGGGGTCATAGCTATCGATAGAGTCGAAGAGAGGATCAAGTGGGTGGGTGCGAGAACGATGAAGCGAGGCATCGAAATTGTGTGTTTGTGCAAGTCAAAGATATAGGGCGACTGGCCTACCGGAATGTTAGAGGGCACATGTCGAGTTTGTGTGTGGCAGGGAGACATGACTAGAGCGCTCGATGTATCAGTGTCTGTGGGGGGGAGGGGGTGGGGGAGGGGTAGGAAGAGGCCTAGCTATAGAGGTAGAACGACTCGTATATGTGTTGAGAAGGAGAGACCCAGCTATGTCTTGAGGGAGATCGGTCGACATCCATACATAACTGAAGGATGGGAAATATGATGGGACAGAGAGAGAGAGGAGAGAGAGAGGGAGGGAGAGGGGTAGAGTGCTGGATGGGTGATGGAGTTGCGTCTCGAAGATGGTGGGAGAAGCCTAGTAGATAAACTGAGGGTGGAACTGCAATGTTATCAATAAGAGTGGGGATGTGTTTCTGTGTGTGCCTGTGCGTGATAGATCTGTCGGGACGCATCCATGGATCATGAAGGGGAACCATGTGTTTGGTAAGCAAACCTAACTAGATCGGTAGATCAATTCTTGTTTGTCGGAGGAAGGGAGAGACACAACTAATGAGGTAGATCGATTGATGCATGGGTAAAAATGAGTTATAAGGACCTAGCTAGCTATATGTATAGCGAGAGATCGGTTGGTGTACGTCCATTTGTTAGAGGCAAATAAGGCCCAACGAGACGGATAGACAGAGAGAATGGAGCTAGGAGGTGGTGCGAGAGGCCCAGCTACTAGCTAGATAGGGGGAGGAGTGTGCGGTTGTGAGATCGATGAAAAGAGGGGCGAGAGTTTACACATGTGTGTGACCGTATGAGAGACATGAGGCAAGGACACATAAAGGAGGAGATTGAAGGTGTGTGTGTGTATGTTGTATGCAGGCATCGCTGGATAGGTTTATCGATCGGTGTGTGTCGGAAAGGAGTTGTGGAGACTCTGGGAGAACGACCTAAAGAAAAATAAAATGAATGTGCCTGGTGGATAGAATGCCGAGGGAGGGGCAGGGCGAGGAGGGCGTGTGCATGCACGAGAGAAAGTTAGTGGTAGCTACAAAGGTTTGAGGATTGTGTGGGTGTAAGATACTAACAAATATCATAATTTGGTATGAAAGCGGATTCATATATTTGAATAGGAGATCATAGTGTTTTAAACATCGCATGCATGAATATAGCGGTAATACACATGATGTGCACATGTTATACCATAATGTGATAATGCATGGCGTTTCCAACTCACAGCTAAATGCCGAACAATCTAAACCATATTATACATTAAACAATCTCACATTTATTTGAATTTGTGATAATGTGTGGCGTTTGCAGCTTACAACTAAATATCGAACAATCTAAACAATACTATATATTGAACATTCTCCATTTTATTTGAATTTTTGGTAATGTGTGGTGTTTGCAACTCACATCTAAATACTTGTAGGCGTAGGGGGTGCGGCACCATACATAATGTGATAAACACATTATACATATGGGACATGGTTTAGATTATGAAGATATAGCTAGAGCTACAAATGTAATGTGATTTGAAATCAAAATGAAGTGGATTCAAAAAATCGAGTTCGAGTTCATATAGTACACATAGTTCATATGTAACTCGAGACTAATCATGTGGTGTGTTGTGAAGATAATACACAAACGATGGTTTAACTTGACAATAATGATGATTGTAGATCTTATTAAAACAGAGAAACGAATTCAAATGCTTTGACTTCACAACAATCATTACTGTAGATCTTATTCAAATAGAGAAACGAATTCAAATTTAGTTCATATTGAAGCGGTAGTATATACGTTTTGAATGTACTAAAACGTTCATTTGAGTAGTAGGTTGCATGCATTATACACGTAGCGAAATACTTTAATTGAACATAATATGAATTCAAAGTTTTTAATGACATTTGTAGTGCGCATTGATTTGGTATAGTACACGTTAGGCTTGTCCGGAAATTTCAACCCGCGCCTTGTTAGCCCGAAATATTTAAGATATATCTTTGTCTCGTCGTGCTCCGACTACTCCCTCCATCTCAACCAGCGCCTTGCTATTCCGAAATTACAACGCGTGCGAAAACTCCCACCTCTTGTGAAATCCCGACACGTGAAATGCCCATGGTACCCCTGAACCGAAAGAACCGCCTCAAATCGGTGGGGGTACTTACGTAGCTTACCCCACATTTAGGACAAGCGCGTCCCTAAGCCATGGTTCCCCACTGCCATCCCATCCGCCCACCCATTCATACACCGAGGCCGTGAAAAGACGCGATGAAACCCCACACCCTGCTTCGTCTGCCACCCAACCGGAGCCTCTTCCCCGACGACATCGTCCACAGCAACACCTCGACGTCCCTCATCCATCGTACCAGATGAGGATCCGTCGTTGATCTCATCGTCCCGCCGGTTCAGCCACCCCATCCTCCACCTCCAAGGAGCTACCCCGATGTTCCCCTCGTCTTTTGCACCACCTCCATTCCCACACCGTCGTCTTCACCTGCACCACCGGAAGAGCATCATCATCACCGTTTCCTCGGATGAAGCTGCGGCCTAATCGGCGCCACCAAAGAGGTTGATCACTAATCGCCGCATTTTCTTCTTGATTCGATCTCACGGTGCTGCCGGCGCTCGGTCCCGAGCCGACACGGCACGGCTCCATCCACGGCGGCGTCGCCGGCCACTTCCTCCACGGCGTCGCTCCCTTGGCGGCAACGTCCACATCAGTAGGAGTTGCTGGTGCTTTAGCTCTCGCTCGCACTGCTGCTCTGCTCTTGCTCTTGGTCCCCTACCTGGTCTGCTCTTGCTATTGCTCTAGCTCGCGCTGCTGCTCTCGCTCTTGCTCTTGCTTGCGATGATGCTCCGATTTAGCTAAACTTCAGTCGACTGAATCAACTTTTGGGTCAGTCGATTTTCAGGGGGTGGGGGGCTCACCGGGGTGAAGGAAGAACCAGCCGCAGCGGGGAGGGGGGATCACCGGAGAGGTACCCCAGTATCTATCTTAGGGTTCAGGGTGGGGTAGTGGTCGCCGGCGGTGGTGGGGCGTTGGCGGGGCGGTGGCGTGGGGATCGCAGGAGAAAAAGCTCGGCACGGGGGGGGGGGGGGGGGGGGGGGGGGCGGGGGGGGGGGGGGGGGGGCGGGGGGGGGGGGGGGGGGGCGGGGGGGGGGGGGGGGGGGCGGGGGGGGGGGGGGGGGGGCGGGGGGGGGGGGGGGGGGGCGGGGGGGGGGGGGGGGGGGCGGGGGGGGGGGGGGGGGGGCGGGGGGGGGGGGGGGGGGGCGGGGGGGGGGGGGGGGGGGCGGGGGGGGGGGGGGGGGGGCGGGGGGGGGGGGGGGGGGGCGGGGGGGGGGGGGGGGGGGCGGGGGGGGGGGGGGGGGGGCGGGGGGGGGGGGGGGGGGGCGGGGGGGGGGGGGGGGGGGCGGGGGGGGGGGGGGGGGGGCGGGGGGGGGGGGGGGGGGGCGGGGGGGGGGGGGGGGGGGCGGGGGGGGGGGGGGGGGGGCGGGGGGGGGGGGGGGGGGGCGGGGGGGGGGGGGGGGGGGCGGGGGGGGGGGGGGGGGGGCGGGGGGGGGGGGGGGGGGGCGGGGGGGGGGGGGGGGGGGCGGGGGGGGGGGGGGGGGGGCGGGGGGGGGGGGGGGGGGGCGGGGGGGGGGGGGGGGGGGCGGGGGGGGGGGGGGGGGGGCGGGGGGGGGGGGGGGGGGGCGGGGGGGGGGGGGGGGGGGGGGGGGCTAGACGGATGGCCGGGGCGGCGCGGACCGGCGGTGGGGAGTGTTTTCGGGGCGGGCGAGCGGCGCACCGCCGGCCGCGGGCGGCGAGGTGCTGTTGTTTGGCCGGTGCTGGCTGGCGGCTCAGGGGGGTGGAGGTTTAAGATGAACCGCAGGCCCTTGATTTCGTATCCCACGACTGCAAAATAGATTGACCAGAGATGAAAACGTCAGTCGACCGACGTGTAGCCTCACCTTGCTAGTTTGTTCAGTTTCGACAGCAAAATTCAGTTTCGACAGTTAAGTTCAGTTTCGACAGTTAAGTCCAATTTCGACAGTTAAATTCAGTTTCAACAGTTAAGTTCAGAGATGAGAGGCTGATGTATTTTACATCTAGCACTTTGTGGTTATGTATTTTACGTCATGTATTGGAGATGCTATTAGAATTCCACTCAGGTTAACGTTGTTCGTTGTCTGTCTTGTTCTGCTTCAGCCTCGGCGTCGTACAACTCACCGGAGCTGCTCCAACAACGAAACCCTCCATCACAGCAGAGCAGTACCTCGGGCTCCATCTCCAGACGCCTAAGATCTTCTTCCCCTCCCCCGACAGCAAAGTCAGCCGGAGCATCCTCACCGGCCAACCCAATCACGCTGAGATCGACATGGTTTCACCAAAGAGGTTGTACACTTATTGCATCTCCTTTTTACTCTACATGTTATATATATTGTCCACTGAGCACACGGATTTGTTCCTTTCACTACTAGGAAAAGGCCTACTAATGGCGCACCTAATTTGGCCATTAATGGCGCATTAGTGGTGCGCCATTAGTGCGACGCCATTAGTATACTAATGGCGCACCACTGGTGTGCCATTAGTATCTGGTATACTAATGGCGGACCTCAGATGCGCCATTAGTACATACAACAGTGCGCCATTAGTATGCCTCCCAGGGGCCATGTATACCCAGGTGCTTTGGCATACTAATGGCGCACAACAACAAGATGCGCCATTAGTAACTTCGGCATACTAATGGCACACTGTTTAATGATGCGCCATTAGTATCCTTTGGCATACTAATGGCGCACTATGATGTGATGTGCCATTAGTATGAATATTAGGTTTTTTTTATATTTTAATTTTCTGTTTTTTGCACAGGTTACAAAATGTATAATTGGACAAAATATAGACAGCACACATCAACAACAGATTCATCGAATACAATAGAAGATTAGTCTCTGAATACAATTCATCATATTAGTCTCCGAATACAATTCATCATATTAGTCTCCGAATTGAAAAGACCGAACAAAGATAGAACATTATATTACAAGTCTCGAGACCGCGAGTAGCGAGTTTGTCTTCACATTACAAGTCGATATCGATCATCTAAACTACCATCACATAGAAGAGAGCTGCGGTCATCATGATGAGCATCATCACGATGAAACTCGTCTTCATCCGGTTACTCCAACGCTCCCTCCCCTCTCCCGCTAGATAGCGGGCGTATCTAGATTCGGCCTCGGCCCTAGTGGTGTACCCTTTGTAACTGTTACCGCTGAATCGGTGAACCTGTCTCCGACACTCCTCCCAGTCGTCGTAGACTCCGGGAACCTTACCCTTGTACACGACATACGACCGCATCACTATGCACTAGCCAAACGAAACTTTAGTACCAATTCACAGACAATACATAAGCAATATATAAGTATGCAACAGAACGATCGGAAGAGAAAAGCAAGACATTAATAGCATCGATTACATCTAAGTTGAACGACTCTCGAAACCAAAGAGACATACTACAAGTTCATTAAAGTTTAATTACAACATGAACCAATCGATGTTTCAGAACTAGACACAGCATCACTGCTTTCGACACGACTCAAGGGACCGGAGCTTGGATGAAGCCGCCGTCTACCGTGGGAGTCATGAAATAACGGGCGTTGTCAGCCTGCATTTGTAGCATTGTGTCGATGTCACTGTTGGACAGTTGATTTCTGAGGTAGAACTGCCCCGAGGTACGAAGGACATCTTGATGGATGATTTCCGCAAACTCCGACTGGATGCGAAAGAATTCTTGTCTGATGTCCGCGTCCTGGATTTCCGACACGCTCACGGCCCAATCTTTGAGTTTACTCGGTAGCAGAAGTTGATGACGGTCCCGTACGATCGCCCGCATGTGATGGATGGCATAGTAGGCACCCTTCTGACCGCCAGGCGGCTGCTTGACGCTGCAGAACGTCGTATTGTGGGAGAACACGTGCTTGCCGTACTTACGAATAGGCCTGGTGAAGGTGCCTCCAGATTTGGCGTAGCCGGGGAGAACATCATCAAGAACCTTCTTGACATTTGTGTAGTCTACGTTCGACTGATGGTCCGGGTCGAAATACGTGGCCATGGAATATTTGGGGCTTAGGAGGATGAGCGTGCAATGTGTATCACTGCAGAAAACACGGAATGTTAAAAGAAAAACGATCGAAATCTAAGAATTCATATGTTACGGGCCGGTTGAGGGGAGGACTTACTCGGGAAAGTAAGGCACGAGGAAGTTATCCTTATCTTGGTTTGCCAGAATGACGCCTTCGAGGTAAGAACTCGCGACTTGCCGGTCCCCAGCGCTGCCCAAGATCTTGGCACGCATGTAGAAGGGGTCGACTATCACGATGTCCGGGGTCTTGTCGCGAATGATCCGCATCTCCATACTCAGCGA
>LR880970.1:499583832-499614971 GCA_904067115.1 Aegilops sharonensis
ACTTGGCAGGGTTATGTTGCTCATATCGTGCGTATGGTGTCTCGCATTGCTATGTCATTTGATTAGTTTAGACATGCTTTGTGTGAATGCCACCTGTTCAGTGTCTAATTACCATATATGTGAATTATGCATTGCCATCTTGTTGCAAGACATTATATATGTGAATTACAAAATGCTATCTTGTTGCAAAGGCATTATATATGTGAATAATGCAATGTCATGTTGTTTAGCTAATCATCATGTATGTGAATTATATCATGCTATCATTTTTTTGTATTACGTGTTCCATTTGTCGACAACGTTTGTATATTCAACTACTCTTCCTGTGCATCAGCCATTTGAAGCGGTGATGGAAGTATCTAGAGTGAAAACAAGGTATTCAGAGCAGACAATGCTACCTGCTGAAGCAGACATCTTGCTGGTTATAGTGAGCTCCTCAGAGGAGGATTCAGAGACTGATGACCAGTCCTGTTTCCCCCCTGAGGTCTATGCTCAAACTTGGCAGGGTTATATTAATGCATGTTGTCTTGCATTGCTTAGTTTTTACATCATATATGGATTGCCATCTGCTTACTTGCTTACTATATAAATCATATGTTTGAATTATATCATGCCATCATGTTTACATAGTACATACACATCATCTATCTGAATTATGGCATGCAACCCATTTAATAAAGACATCATATAGTTATATCATCTCATCTTGTTTAGTGTTTACAGTCATCATATTTTGAATTATGGCATTCTATCCGTGAATGTATGTGAATTATGGCATGCCAACCTATTTAATAAACACATTATATAGTTATGTCATGTCATCCTGTTTACATAGTCTCATATTTTGAACTATGTCTTTCCATCTTTTTTAGTTAGTCATCATAATGTGAAATTGTGTCATGTTATCCTGTTTAGTTAGCCATCATATATGTGAAATTGTGTCATGCTATCCCGTTTGGTTAGACAACATAAATATGAATTATTTCATGCCCTCTTTTATTCCCCACTATCCATTGCACCTGTCTATCATACAATGTCTATACTTTCAATTACTTTTCTTGTTTATCAGCCATTTGAATTGGAGAGCGTGATGGCAGTATCTAAGGGAGTAACAACACGGTCTTCAGAAAAGATAGTGCTACCAGTTGATGCAGACAGAACCACGGTTGTACTTGCCCAAGGACCAGATCCACCACACATAACCCAGACTCTAGCAGATTGTACCCCTACCCAGTTGGACAGAGAACCAGCTACACCCCTTCGAACCCCAACCCCGGCAGATAGTAACCCAGTTCCAGTTGACACATCACCGTCTCCACCACAGAGCACCCAAACACGAGCAGTTGGTAAGGGAAATGCAGTGCCCAAAGCACGAGGACCACCACTCCGAATCCCAAGTGAACGCTTAAAGGAGAAGAATATTTGTTCTCAGGTCAGGTTCTGTAGCTATGGTTCATACTCCTTTGCTCTTGCATTACTGTATTTACTCATACCAACTATTTTCAAATTTGAAGGATGGAATTGAAACTCCAATGGCGCAACAGGTATGTTTTAAACCTGTTTCTTTAACTGGTTTGCTGTTGTAACCTGCTCTATGTTGATTTCAGTTTCAATTGAATAAACAGTTATGTTCTCATGTCATGCACATTACAATTGTTGTTATTGCTCTATAGTTTCCCACACTTATATTCTGTCTATTCTGCTTGGTCTTGAACAAATATTATTTGAACTGTGTCTCTATCTTGATTTGGAAACAAAAACTAGAATGATATAGACCATAAAGTGACCATGGTACATAGATATATGTTTGTTTCATGTTGTTATCCTGTCCGCTTTACTACTGAACTCATTTACCAAGAATGAGTTTCATATACAACATGGTAAACATGTGATGCGTCGGCTTGTTTCTCTTTTAGAATGCGGACAAAATATTGGAGAACAGTACCGCGTTATCCAATGGTAAAGGAAGTAATGCAGATAAGGTTCAAGATAGTGAGACATCCCTGTTGGTCTCCAAGAAAGCTGATAAAAACTATCTTGACGATAGTGAGAGAACCCAAAAGTCCTGTCTTGATGTAGTGTTCGAGTTACTGGCCACTACTACTGGCACAAGCTCTTCGAACTCGCTACCTGAATCAGTTCTTCTTCTTGAGTCTCAACTTCAAGTTGAAAGACATCGATAAGATGTGCTGCGACAGGAAGCTGAAGGACTGAGGAAGTCCCTGCAGAATTCATATGCATATTTCCTGGTGCAACAGCAAGCGCTGGAGGATTTAAGCGCCAAACAAGAGAAAGTTAATAAGCCTGCTAAGCATCTTGCCAGCATTATGGGTACCCAAGATATTGTTTCTTGAGATCTTCTAAAGTGGTTTCAGTTCTGGATTTGTTTTGCTGCGGCGTTTATTTGCACTGGTCGCCAACTTTGACAACCAGTGTATATGATATGCTGCTTTGTTCCCTATATTTGCACTGGTGGCGAACTTTGATGCCCAGTGGATGTAATATGTGTAATAGCCATGATAGCCTAGCGTTATTTGCATGCTTATTATTTCCTTGTTGTCTTGTTTATTTGTTTGCTTGTAGTCATTGCAGTTCTTTCTCCGCGGTTTGCTAGTGGCTGCAATAACCTATTTTTTAAAACTAGGCCACAATAACCATGGGCTAATATTTACTGTAGTGACACTGGGCCTCCTACGGGCCGTAGAAATAGTGGGCCTTCTACGGACCGTAGAAACAATGGGCCTTCTGCGGGCCATATCATCAATGGGCCTTATACGGGCCGTATGATCGATTGGCCAAACATGAACCAAACAGACCGCATTATGGCCGTAAACAGGCTAGAGTTGGAATCGTCCGTCCATGGGCCGACCATAACGGGCCATCATTAATAGGCCGTATTTGATGATGCTATGAAAATGGCCCAACGTATTAACAGACCACAAACAGGCCGACTGTAACCACGGGCTGAATTTGGCCCACAAGAAGAAAATGACAGTAACGGGCCGTAAGTAAACGAATGCTGGAAATGAGCCCACAAATAAATGGGCTCTGAGAAGGCCGAAAGATAACATGGGCTGGAAACGGCCCAACGGAATAACGGGCCATTAATGGGTATAAGGTGATACACTGTTCATTACGGGCCAGTTTCACCACTGGCCGTTAATGGGTGTAAAGTGATACACTGTTCATTACGGGCCAGCTTCACCATGGGCCTTTAATAGGCCAAGAGTTACAAAAGGGCCTCATATGGGCCGAAAGACGTCATGGGCCATACATGGGCCAGAAGTGAAAATGGACTCGAATCATATTGGATGGCCCAGATGACGCTACTGGGCCTAATTCGGATAGGGCGTAATGGGCCTTGGGTTAGCGGGCTGTAAATGGGCTATATGCGAACATGCCGTTAACAAGCTTTCCATGGGCCGGCCCGCCACCTTTTGACCAAGTCAAACGGGCTGGCCGTTTCACAGGAATAGGCCTCTGTTAGGTGGTGCCACGTGTCGACGTATCATAGGCGCCTTTTGTCCAATGAGTGGATGACATCTGTCCCAACGATGAGCCGACACGTGTTTCCTCCAGCCAATGATGATTTTACACGTGGAAAATCCCCATTGGTCGGGGTTGTTAACGGGTTATCGGATCCAAAACCCGACCCGATAGCTTAACGGCGTTCCGTTACGGTGGATGCCACGTGTCGGTCACCCTTGACAAAAGCACTTCTATGACGCGTGATTTATCGTCATGGAAGTGGACACTTCCGTGATGATAATTTTGGTAATGTCATGGAACACTTCTACGACAGCACAGGTATGACTATCTTGATTCTGTCATAAAATCATCATGGATGTACATGCATGACAAAAAACGCGACCTACTGTGACAAACACGTATCACCACGTAAGTGTATTTTTTTGTAGTGGTATTTCCGTATTTGAGCGCTCGTCGGTCGCACACGACCTCATTTTGCCGAGTGTGTGGCAGGAGGGCATATCCCCGACGGTTTCTGGGTCGTGCGGGAAGGACCCCCTATCGCGGTCACTCACTAGGCAACAGTTCCAAATGCTATCGCAGAAAGGGGTTAAAAACCATTTGTATAGCACCAACGCGTACTAGTGACTCACGCTGGCCGCAACGGTACTACCGCTCGGCCCAGTGGTACTACTGCTGGGACCTCGCACAACACCAAAGGGAGAAAGAACACAAAGGAGGGCCGTTGAGCGGCACTAGTAGCTGTAGTAGGGGCGGTACTACCGCTCCTACTGCCGCTACCACTGCCGCTGAACCCGACATGAGACAAGCAAGTCTGGAGTCGAGGCGGTACTAGCGCAGAACCGAAGTCGTACTACTGCTTATGGCCATGGGCGGTACTACCGCTATGAGATAGTGGTACTACCGCTTGTGGCGATAAAAGGTACTGCCGCTCCGGCCCAGCGGTACTACCGCTAGCGCCTTCCTTATGCCACTTCCACGAAAACACATATACCCCAAGGAAAACCAGAACTGCCACAACTTCTGCAAAATGAGCTCCGAATGGAGCAAATTCAAGCTTGTTGGATAGAAGACGACGAGTAGCATCAAAACAGTGAACCCTCCAATAGAGAAGAACCGGCATAACCTCCAACATCGAAAACATCATAGAAGATGCATGTGAACTCCATTTTTGATGAACTCGAGCTTGTCATGAAGATGACAAAGTTCTAAAACTCACAAAGAGAAACACCAAAAAAGAACCAAGAAAGATGATGCAAGGATGCAATGGTTTGAGCTCTCTACTAATGATACGATCAAACTACCAACTTGAGAGCCCCCTTGATAGTACGGCAATCAATCCTATAACCGGATCTCCCAACTACCATCATGAACCGGTAAAACAGAAAACCTATCAAGGGAAAACCTTTGCCTTGCGCATGATCCACTTGAGCTAAATGAGGACGATCTTGTCCTCCTCAAGATGGACCACCTTTCTTGATTGCATTGGGTCAATGAAGACTAGTTGATTGCTCCCCCATACTCCACTATGGGTGAGCCACTCTTCGGCACATCTTCACAAGTCCATTGTCACCACAATGGACGGCAAGCTTCAAGCACTTGATCTCTTTGTGATGCTCCACTTGACCTTGCACACCACAATCTTGATGACGATCACCACTTGATGTCATCCTCTCGATGGGTTGTATGATATCTTCCTCTTGACGCAAGCCCATGGAAACATACCTAACCCCACATAGAACTCTCACGTAGACCATGGGTTAGTTCACAATGTGTAATGGACAATGCTTACCATACCATGGGATCACTTGATCCCTCTCTGTACATCTTCTATGCTTTGTGAGTTGATCAACTTGATTCACTCTTGACTTAGTCTAGATCAACCTTGAATCTTTCCAACTCTCTTCATTTGGATGATGTCTTGAAGGTAAACATGAGTGATCACACAATCTTCTTCTTCAACACATGCTTGCAATAAGCTCAACACTCACATGACCAATCTTTGGATAATTCCTTAATAGCACCTTGGTCAACTCATAAACTCCTTGAAACCAACACATGGACTTCAAGTAAAGCCTATGGACAAATCCTTAAAATATAAATCAATGCAACCGTTAGTCCATAGAGAATGTCATCAATTACCAAAACCACACATGAGGGCACCACAAGTCCTTTCACAGTGGCTTCGCTGCCTACATGCATGTACCTCACGGGACACACGCCATGACTCTAGAGACTTCGCAACCGTGCCTCTCTAACAGAGTATTCTCACCGATGCCTCTGCACCACACTTTTGCGTATCCAGAGGTTTTGTATCCGTGCCTTGAGAACCCCAATTCCACGGCCGTACCCGTGCCTCGAGAAGCCGCAATTCCGTGCCTGGAGAGGCTTAAGTTCTGTGGCTCCGCTGCCTACATTCATGTGTCTCAGGCGAAACGCTGCCTGTGACTCTATGTGCCTCTGATGCCAGACGCC
This sequence comes from Aegilops sharonensis, assembly GCA_904067115.1. Classification (NCBI taxonomy): domain Eukaryota; kingdom Viridiplantae; phylum Streptophyta; class Magnoliopsida; order Poales; family Poaceae; genus Aegilops; species Aegilops sharonensis. Next base: position 499,589,797 of record LR880970.1, read on the forward strand.
CGTGCCTCAGGGGACACGCTGCTTGTGACTCGTCGTGCCTGTGTTGATACCGAGCAAGGCCTCGAGAAGTCATACGCCTGTGCCTGTAGAATCTACACTTCTGTGCATCCCGAACCTGCATCCACGTGCCTCACGTGAAAGCCACCTTGACTCTACGTGCCTGCGGTTACACACACGCGTGGCTCTTGAGACTTCACTTATGTGCCTCTCTAATTTAGTAATCGGACCCATGCGTCCGCCACCACACTTTTGTTCATATAGAAGGTTGATACCCATGCCTCACATCCCTGCCTGTAGAGTCTTCACTTCCATGCCTTCGCCTCGTGTGACTCTACGTGCCTGTGGTGCCACGCGCCAGTGGCTCTAGAGACTTCACAGCCATGCCTCTCTATCTAGGTATTCGGACGGATGCCTCTACTATCACTTCTTGTGCATCCAGAGGGTTAGTATTCGTGCCTCCAGAAGCTCCACATGCAAGCCTATAGATGCCTCACTTCATGCCCCCATGCCTGCATCCACGTGCATGTAGTGGCTTCTGTCTTGAATCTTTTTTTAGCAGTGTCACTACACTAAAATAAAAAAATGGTACCATCCCACCGACTGACTTAAGATGCTAGCGGACAAAAAAATCACAGTCAGGCAGCACAAATATTGATGCTCAAAACAGACGGTCGAAGTTTAGAGATGTTTGTTGTGTGCCTTATTATTCGTCACGCCCGTGCTTCTGTGGTCTTAACTGACATGAAACAGTTGAAAAAACTATCATTGCTCTTATAGCTTTGATTGGATCATTCTTATTAGCTTACCGAGGGAGAGACGGGTGTGAATCTAGCTAGGTGAGGCACGAATCAGTATTGGCCTTCAGATCTAAGGTCTATGGTAGGCTCTTCGTTTGCCTCATTGGATTTTCTGTTGGTGGTATTTGTTCAAAGGAGGAATTAATGACCGATGTGGCGGCTGTTCGATGTGACTATTTAGTGTGTCATTTACCGTACAAACAGTTAGAGGCTCCTTGATTTCTCTAGGGCATCAAATATTTTGCACAACCCTAAATTTAGGAAGTGCATGGTTCCACGAGCTGCAAAAGCACAACCGTCTATTCATTGTTCCTAGTTCACACGTTAATGTGTATGCTAACTTAAACGTCCTTCGCCAAGGTTAAATACTAGTCATGTTTTTAAGGTCACCACGTGGCATTGTAGCCACAGAACATGAGGCAGTTCCCACCGTCCTCACCACTTCCAAACCTCGTCACAGAGTCTCGGGAATCTTCATGGGCACCTTGTTGCTCGCTGCCATGGATGACTTCTTGAACACTACCGAGTATCGATCGATAGTTGCCGATGGTAACACCAACCTCGACGTGTGGTACACGAACGAGCCTTACAAGGTGGAGGAGACCATTGGCTTGCACAAGGAGTCATTACTAGGGAAAAGCCTATACACAGAACTTTAGTAGTAGCGCATGTTAAAAAAAGGGCGCTACTGCTAGACAACAGTAGCACGCGTGAGAAAACCGCACTACAGATACACACATAGCAGTAGCGCATCCCGCCGTAAAAGCGCTACTACAAAAATTCCCACCGCTAAGCCGATCAGCTACACATAGTAGTAGCGCTCTTTTAGAAACAGCGCTACCGCTAATTTTGTTGTAGCAGCGCGTTTATGTGTAAGGCGCTACTGCTAACGAAAATAAAATAAAATGAAAAACAAGTAGAAAAGTAAATGAAAATAAAAGATATAGAAAAAGGAGAAAGGAAAAAAGTAAAATATAAAAAATGAAAAAAGGGAAAAAAGGAGAAAGGAATAGTAGTAGCGAGTTTCAGGAAACGCGTTGTAGCTAACTAGCTATAGCGCATTTTGGGAAACGCGCTACCGTGAAGTTTCACTTAAACAGCTGTCCCTCCCCGGGCCACCACTTCTTCCCCAAATTCCTCGCCCTCGCCGCCGTCTCCCCAATTCACCGTCGCCCCACTTCGCCATTGTCTCCTGCCGGCGTGGACGCCCACAACCTCACCATCTCCCCCCGAGGCCGCCGTCATCCTCACCGTCGCCGCCCAAGGCCGCTCTCAGCCTCACCACCGCCGCCTCAGGCCGCCCTCGACCTCACCGTCGCCGCCCTCCACCTCACCACCGCCCGAGCCCGCCCAGGACCGCCGTTGCCTATGCCCGAGCCCGCCCTATCCGCCCCTGCCTCCGTTGCCGAGCACCTCCCCGCCACCGTCTCTCCCCTCTCTGTAAGTCCCCCACCCCTCCCCCCTCTCCTCTCTCTCTGCATTTTAGAGCAAAGATTAGTAGAGCAAAAATTAGTAGAGCAGAAGTTTTTTATAGCAAAAAAATTAGTTTAGAGCAAACAATGTTAAGTAGTAGATGTTAGAGCAAAAATTAGTTTAGAGCAAAAAATTTGGTTTACAGCAAAAGTTAGTTAGGGCAGTAGGGTTTAATTAGGGTAGATGCTGCTTTGCATAGTATACAGTGATACTAGTAGATGTTAATCAGGTTAGGGCAGTACTGGTACTAGTAGATGTTAATTAGATGTTTTTCAGTTAGGGTAGTAGAGTTTTGCTAGGTTAATTAGGTTAGTAGTGCTGCTAGTAGTAGTGGTACAGTACGTTAATTAGGTGAAGTTAGATGAATAACCTAAATGAATGAAATTAGTAGTTCACTGAATTTTTTTCCTTTCATCATTATAGAGCACTAAAGTTAACTGAATTTTCTTCTATTAGTAGTTAAATGAATTTTCTCCTACACTTTGTTTTTTAGTTAGCTTCTGAAATTTGGACATGTGGTTGCTCGTGTATATTTGCACATGTGTTGCGGTGTCGAAGAGGGATATTTGAACGCTGTTTCTAGGTAATGAACCTGAGTGGCCTATGTTTTGCCGGAATGTTGATTCATTTATGTTCCGGCAAATTTCAGGTTCTCGATTTGTCCACTTTTTAGCAAAGGTCATGCCAAAATTTTCCGTGAATTTCGGCATGACTTGTGCTACAAACTAGGAAATATTGAGTGCCCGGGATTTGCCGCACCAGGAAGGAGTCAACGTTCCTGCAAAACAATAGGCCTTTTTTATTTCATTATTCATTTTATTAGGTCTAGAATTAATTGACTAGATTTAATCATAGCATGGCTAGCAACGATGAAGGACATGGTTCTGGTGATTGCGACGACGTCTACCGGGAGGCAGACGAATTTTTGAGCCTTGCTGGTGATCAACCGATGTTGTTGCTGGGCCCACCAGTGGCATCAGGGACTGAGACCGACATACAAACCGGTGTTGAGACTGAGACCGGCGCTGAGACTCAGACCGGCATCGAGACCGGTGCTGAGACCGAGACCGGCGCTGCCTCGGGGAGCGGAGCCAGTGGAGAACTGAAAGCAAAGAGGCAACAACTTCCTAACAAACTCAGGACTACTAGACTAGTGGTCACGGAGGTGGACGATGGCAATTTTGAGCCAAAGGCGCCCGAGGAAGCGTGCAAGTGCTACGACAATCAAATTGGCTGCATCGTACGGACAACCGCCACCAACAACGATGAGAAACTACAGAAGATAGATAATACGAGGCCCTCCCTCCTAAAGAAGTTTCACCAGATATTCTTGTTCCCGGGCCGGAATGAAAAGGATTATGAAGATCTAGATAAGGATACGATAATGAAGAAGATAAACAAACACGCCATGACCAAGTTTAGCGACGCGTTGGCCGCCTGGAAAACAAGGATGAAAGCAAGGATCATCAACAAGGAACACTACTCCAAGATTGTAAAGGATAATCCGACAATCACGGTAGAGCAGTTTCAAATATTCAAGGAGGCTTGCGAGGCCGAAGCTGCCAAAAAAATTCTAAGTACATGAAGGGGCTTAAAGAGAGGAACATTGGGAGCCACCACCTCAGAAGCCATGGTTACGGCGGAAAGAGGTCCAAATGGGCCAAGTAGGACGCGGAAGCCGCGAGTCTGGGCATCCCAGACCCCTTGGCGGAGTTCACCGTCCCGCAGGAGCGTGACGTCCTCAGGGATCAGCACCGTTGGGACCCAGTGAAGAAGGTTTACGAGACAAACCCGGTCACGACGGAGTTCATGAGACTGGTGGTAATTTTAGTTTCTGATCAATTCGACTGCACATGTTAGTCATATTTGTAAACGATCCTTGTGCCTTTTGCAGAGAGAGCAGCACAGGATTGCGGCCTAAAGCAACTCGCCGTCTGAGGCATTGGCGAGGCCCAAGTGGGACACTCCATTCAACCGGGCATTGAACATATTGAAACGACTCTCGGCGGATACTCGACCGTCGTATGGATGCGTGCACGGTGTAGGAGACGGCGCCACATGGAAGAAGTACTACTGTGAGACCACGGAGGAGAGAAAGGAAAGACGGAGGTTAACTGAAGAAAACATCGACAAGAAGGTTGAGATTGCAGTTGAGAAGAAATCATCTTAGACAGTCGCAACAGAGGTAGCTGCCGCAAAACAGGTGGTTGCAGATATATCTACTTCCTTGGTTCCGGCCATTTTCACTTGGACCAAGCAAAATCCAGAAAAAAAATGCAGCGGACTTTCCCCTTGCTGACTTCTTGGGGAGCAGCTCGACTAGCGTTGCACCAGCACCTGCTCCCGTACCGGCTCGCGTACCTGCTCCCGTACCAGCTCCCGCACCGACTCCCGCACCGGACGTGCTCGGCGGTGCTTCGTCTTTGGGTGAGCTCGACGCCGTCACGGTATCTGTCACACCGACCCCCTTCAGTAAATGTATAATCTCCCGTTTTCGTTGCCTTTCGGATGTCTCACGTCGCAGACTTTTCTTTGCGAGCCGACGAAACCTCGTGCACTATATTGTACACCATCGGCGACCAGAAGGTGGATGTGGGGAAGGCGACAATAATGGAGCCGAAGGAACCATTGTTCCACAGCCGGCCGATCCCCTCGAACGTCTTCAAGGTTTCCGTGGCCAGTGTCAAACCGGGCCACGAGAATTTGCCTCCTCTGATACAAGTGGGGGATGATGATGAGACCCCGCGGCGGCTTGGTGATTATTGCAATGGGTGGGTCCTGTTGTGGCCAAAGAGTCTGCTTCATCTGGAGGCGGCCGGGAGCACACCCACAAGCACGCGGCCTCAACAAGGTATGAACATCAACACCCCACCTACCCAATTAGCGTCGGGTGTCAGGTTGGGTGATAGCGGACGGGGTAAGGAGGAGGCTCCATTAGTCGCTGATGACGTCTCCATGGATGAGGATGAGGATGACGATGGCACTCAACAGTATGTCTATACTAGCGCCTACTCAGGGTTTGAGCGGCACGAGTCGGTGCCTGAATTGCCATCTCCGGAGGCCAAACGTATTATGGACGACCTTCCGGTAGTAAAGAAGTCTAGGAAGAGAGCGAGGAAAGGCAAAAAAGTTGATTCTATGATCCAGCTGCCTCAGCAGCCTCGGCTTCAGGACCGTATAGATATCCCCGATGCGGATAAATGGCATATCCCCGGTCAACCAATCCTACCTGCAAGAGCGCTATGGGCCAGATTCGGCGATCTAAGGAGACTTCATGATGATGTGTTGCGGATAGAGAAAGGCCTCATGGCCTCGAAAGATCCAGGATACCCACTCTATGTGGTTAATGTTCCGCGGCAAATGTCGTACATCGACTGCTTCCCCGCGGATAAGTTCTTCCTTCGATTCGATTACATGTTCGACATGTTTCACGTGAAGAAGCTGGATTTTACGTTTGTCCGCCTTTATTCCTTGCACATGAACTACATCATCGGGGTTGAGCAGATACATCATATCTGTGTCGCTGACCCGTACTACATGCATGAGGGCTTCTTGGGAGTCTGCGCAAAGCACTGTGAATACGCGAGGGAATACATCGTCAGTTTCATGCTCGCCAATAAGGACAAGGAGGCGATTCTCGTGCCTTATCATCCCGTGTAAGTCATCCGCGCTGCTATCCTTCCTTTGATTTCAATCATTGATTTGCATGGTGGAGGCTAATTAATTTGAGGTGTACTTATTTTGCGCAGCGGCGGGCGCACCGTCCTCATCATCCTCTACCCCCGATTCTCCCACGCTCTTTACTTGGACTCGTCGAAGAACATTCACAAAAAGGATTACACCCACATCAAGGATGTTCTCGACAGTGCTATGTTTTACTACCAAGCACGGGGTAGAGAGGTCAAGGACAAGAAGAGAAGGGGCGGCAGGCTCGCCTTCAGCCATAAGGCCGACTTCTGATGCATCCAGCAACCGAGCAATTCTCTTAATGATGGATTCTATGTCCTACACCACATGCTGGAGTATAGACGGGATCACCAGAACCTTCACATGTCACCTAGATCCGGCGATGCCCATATTCTGCAATGGGCAAAGGACATAGGAGATATCGAGGATCATCGACTTCGAGCTGAGTTCTATAACATCCAGCGCGAACTTGCCAAAATCATCATGAAGGAGGTCGTCGAAAAAACAGGGATGTTCTACGGAGAAGGACAAATGTCGCGGGAAAATGTCCGAACATGGGTAGCCTCTCAGCGTCTCGACGTGAAGCCTTTCACTAAGCTCGGGGACTATCTCCCTGACATGGATGGATGGCATGACATGGTAGAGTGATTGTCGATATATGACAATGTGTCCATTTAGTCCATACTTTCTGTATGACAAATCTTTGAGTTATGCATGGAGAAACTTAATTTGTGATGTAATTAACCGTCCTCCTCCTCGACTAGCGATGACCACTCTAGTTAGGGCATTTTGGGTACGATGAACTTTGTTATTTATGCTTATGATATGTTGTTTCTTTTTTTGCCAAGTCTGTCTCTTTCTGTTGCTCAACTATATATGTTGCATATCATTGACTCATGTGACGATGCAGGTGCATAGGTCATCGATGGCGAAGTGCTACGCCAGGAGTATATACACGACGAGTGGAGGCCCAGGTGTACCGGTTTCCGGTTTCTAAGCGAAAGGCAGTAGTTAGTTTAGGTTAACGCTAATGCGAGAGAGGGATACGAACTCATGTATTGCATAGTTCCGCTCTCACTCAAAGTGATAGCTCTTCTCACGTATATCATTGTTTAGATGGATGACGATGTATTTGCAAGTAATCAAGACTTGTATCGCTATTTTCGAGATGATGACGAGAGACCACTTTGTGTTGGATGATGATTATGATGATGACATGATTTGATGAGACTAGTTGTATGTATATGCTATGATTACATTTGTATGTGTATGATATGCTAAAGGTTATTGTATAAAGCCTATTCAAATACAAAACAAATATGTAGGAAAAAGTAATAAAACTAGTTGTGCCGCCTTACCAGTAACGCTTCCTTGTAAAAAGCGCTGCAGATAATATCAACAGCGCTCTTCTCTAAAGTGCGCTACAGCTATCCATTTATAGCAGTAGCGTGGGACGACAGGCACTACTGTTATACGTAAGTTGTAGCGCCTTCTCAGTAGCGCATCGTTCCACGCTACTGATAGGCCTAAAACCCACGCTGCTGTTAGGCTTTTCCCTAGTAGTGAGTGGTTGCGTGAGGAGAAGTACAAGTTTGTTAGTATTGGCCCGGAGCACACACGAAAGGATTGTTATGGGCGTAGAAAAGTCGGCATCATGCAACTGGCTATGCAGAATCATGTTTTGATCTATCACTTCTGCAAGGCCGGGACGGAGTGCTCTGCCCTGAAGGATTTCCTTAAGAATAGAGGTATAACTTTCTCTAGTGTGGACGTCAGGAATGTTAGAGATGCTCTTTTTCAAGATTTCATCAGAATTTCAATAGAGTACCACATCAACATCCAAGAGACGTTCGTGATCAAGGGCGGCGAAGAAAGGGACTCCATGGAAGACTTAGCAGGAGCCATCATTGACGAATCTTACTTGAAGCTAGATTCATATTTTCCAGAACTTCTGCGTCCCTACTGGGATTGGAAGCCACTTACTTTTTATCACCTGAAATATGGAGCTATTGTAAGTGAAGATTTCAGTTTCGTTAGTTTCTGCCTTTGTTGTTTTTCGTTTCTTTACAAGAACAATATGGTTTTTCTTTTTTGTAAATTTTAGTTTTCATTTGCTTTTTCTCTAGGAAGGGTATGTGAGCTATGAGCTATACTGCCAGTTTCTATCGATGACGGACATCCTGCATCGTTGCTGTCTTCCTGATCTCAAATGGCGAGGACGTTTCTGAGCAGGACTCCAGGTCGAAGTGCTGCGAAGATAGATCGTCCGATGAATTGGTTAAATTCTAGTTACTATATGGGGTAATAGTACATCGTCTGATGAATTATAAATGTAGTGGTTTTACTTCAACCGGATGGAGTATACTAGTTTCTAAATTTAAGTTTATATTCAGTGTATTATGTTTTTCTTGTTTGGATGCCTTCAAGAATATTTTCCTCTATGTTTTGATGCTTCGCGTCGGTATAAGATGAGATGGATTAATAGGATCACTCAAATGTGCACATTCGTGAATCTAGATAGTGCACAATCGTTTGCTCAGAGAGGCATGGTCGTGGATGTAAGCAAGGCACGGTCCTGTGTTAGCAGTAGGCAAGGTCGTGGGTTTGTGTTTCTATTTTTTAGCTGAGTCGTGTATATCAATGCGGATAAGAAGCATGTGTTTTCGTCCATGGTTTAGATGGCTAGCTGCATCAGTTCTTCCCTGAATGTGGTCACACGGACAGGTAGGGCCGTTATTTTCACTTTTTGTTCCCACTGTGTTTGGCATGGTTATTTTTATATCGAATGTACGGTTGTGGTTCTTTGTTTCAAATGTTTTTACGCAGACCTTGAGTCTGTTTAAGATTCTTTAGATTTCCTCTCCGTGCTGTCTGTTTCAATAGATGATCACTGTTTTAGGGACGGTTATGCAGTGTGAGAGTTGTTGTGGGAGTATTGTGTTAGTCACTCTTCAAATTATGGTTGTGTTTCTATGTTGATACTTTGACTGAGAAAGGCACGGCCGTGAAGCCAGTGTATGCACTATCGTATGTTTGGCAGAGGTGTTGTCCTTCTCGTGGGTACTAAATTTGGAAAGGCACTTTGCTATGTTAGTATGAGTCACTGTCGTTATCGGTGTCAAAACCGGTCGATCTTGGGTAGGGGGTCCCGAACTGTGCGTCTAAGGATTGAAGGTAACAGGAGACAAAGGGGACACGATGTTTACCCAGGTTCAGTCCCTTTTGGCGGAGGTTAAACCCTACCTCCTACTTGTTTCACTTTGATGAGTATAGGGGTTACAAGAGTTGATCTACCTCGAGATCGTAATGGATAAACCCTAGATGTCTAGCTTGTATGATTTCTGATAGCCTCTATGGACTAAACCCTCCGGTTTATATAGACACCGGAGGGGCCTAGGGTTGTATAGAGCCAGCTTGCAGAAGGAGTAAATTACACACTCGGATGCCAATCTTGCCATCCACCATAGGAGAGTCCTATCTTGACACGGGGGAAAGCCTTCCACCTTGTATCTTCACGGCCCATCAGTCCGGCCCATATCACACAGCCCGGACACCCTGATACGTCTCCAACGTATCAATAATGTTTGATTGTTCCATGTTGTTATATTATCAATCTTGTATGTTTTATAATCATTTTATATCATTTTTGGTACTAACCTATTGACATAGTGCCAAGTGCGAGTTGCTCTTTTCTGCATGTTCTTTACATCGCGGGAAATCAATATCAAACGGAATCCAAATGCAACGAAACATCAGGGAGATTTTTTTCCGACCAGAAGACACCTAATGGGCCAAGGCCATGCCTGGGGGGTGCTCCAAGGAGAGCACAACCCACCAGGGCGTGCCAGGAGGCCCAGGCACACCCTGGTGGGTTGTACCAACCTCGGGTGCCCCCCGGACCGCCTCTTTGCTCTATAAATACCCCAATATTCCAAAAACCCTAAGGGATTCGACGAAAATCAATTCCAGCCACCGCAGAGTCCAGAACCACTAGATCCAATCTAGACACCATCACAGATGGGGTTCACCACCTCCATTGGTGCCTCTCCGATGATGCGTGAGTAGTTCTTTGTAGACATTCAGGTCTGTAGTTAGTAGCTAGATGGCTTCCTCTCTCTTGTTCAATTCTCAATACAATGGTCTCTTGGAGATCCATATGATGTAACTCTTTTTGCAGTGTGTTTGTTGGGATCTGATGAACTTTGAGTTTATGATCAGTTATATTTTTATATCCATGAAAGTATTTGAGTTTCTTTGATCTCTTTTATGCATGATCTCTTATAGCCTTGTATTTCTTCTCCGATATTTGGGTTTCGTTTGGCCAACTTGATCTATTGATCTTGCAATGGGAAGAGGTGCTTTGTAGTGGGTTCGATCTTATAGTGCTTGATCCTAGTGACAGAAGGGGAACTGACACGTATGTATCGTTGCTACTAAGGATAAAATGATGGGGTCTATCTCTACATAGATAGATCTTGTCTACATCATGTCATCGCTCTTATTGTATTACTCAGTTTCTCCCTGAACTTAATACACTGGATGCATGTTGGATAGCGGTCGATGTGTGGAGTAATAGTAGTAGATGCAGGCAGGAGTCCGTCTACTAATCTTGGACATGATGCCTATGTATTGATCATTGCCTAGATATCGTCATGATTATTTGAAGTTCTATCAATTACCCAACAGTAATTTGTTTACCCACCGTTTGCTACTTGTTTGAGCTTATCAAAAGCAACATATGAAAATTAGTCCCAAAGTGATAGATATCCAAGAAGGATATAACAAAAACTTTCATGAAGATCATTGGACAAAATAAACTTGATTCTTAGTAATAGTTTTGAGATATTATGATGTGATATCTGAGTTATGTTGATGAGTAATTATGCTTTAGTAAGAATATTGGTGTTAAGGTTCGTGATTCCCTATGCAAGAACGAAAGTCAATAGTCATGCAATGAAATTATATCCTACTCACTACTAGGAAAAGGGCTACTAGTGGCGCACCAATTTTGCCTACTAATGGCGCACAACTGGTGCGCCACTAGTACCATGCCACTAGTATTTTTTACTAATGGCGCACCTGTGGTGCGCCATTAGTATCTGGTATACTAATGGCGCACCACAGGTGCACCATTAGTATAGCCCACGGTGCGCCACTAGTATGCCTCCCAGGGGGCCATATATACCCATGTGCTTCGGCATACTAATGGCGCACTGTGTTGTGATGCGCCATTAGTATCCTTTCGCATACTAATGGTGCACTAAGTTGTGATGCGCCATTAGTATCCTTGGCATAATAATGGCGCACTTTGGGGTGATGCGCCATTAGTATTAATATTAGGTTTTTTGTTTTTTTTTCTGATTTTTCAATGGTTACAAAATATATTATTTGACAGAATATAGACAGCACCACACAGCAACAGCAGATTCATCGAATACAATAGAAGGTAAGTCTCCGCACAATTCATCATATTAGTCTCCGAATACAAAAGACCGAACGAAGATAGAACATTACAAGTCTCGGAGACCGTGAGTAGTGAGTTTGTCTTCACATTACAAGTCGATATCGATCATCTAAACTACCATCACATAGAAGAGAGCTGTGGTCATCACGATGAGCATCATCGCGATGAAACTGGTCTTCACCCGGTTCCTCCAACGCTCCCTCCTCTCTCCTGCTAGATAGCGGGCGTATCTAGATTCCGCCTCCGCCCTAGTGGTGCATCCTTTGTAATTATTACCGCGGAAACGGTGAACCTGTCTCTGACACTCCTCCCAGTCGTCGTAGACTCCGGGAACCTTACCCTTGTACATGACATACGACGGCATCTCTATGCACAAGCCAAACAACAGACAATACATAAGCAATATATAAGTATGCAACAAAAGGATCGGAAGAGAAAAGCAAGACATTAATAGCAAGATTCATGGTCCTACTAATAAATAGCATCAATTACATCCAAGTTGAATGACTGTCCAAACCAAAGAGACATACAAGTTCATTAAAGTTTAATTACAACATGAGCTAATCGATGTTTCAGAACTACAAATAGCATCACTACTTTCGACTCGACTCATGGGACCGGAGCGTGGATGAAGACGCCGTCTTTCGTGATGGTCATGAAGTCGCGGGCGTTGTCAGCCTGCATTTGAAGCGTTGTGTCTATCTCACTATTGGACGGTTGCTCTCTGAGGTAGAACTGCCCCGAGGTACGAAGGACATCTTGATGGATGATTTCTGCAAACTCCGACTGGATGCGAAAGAATTCTTGTCGGAGGTCCGCGTCCTGGATTGCCGCCAAGCTTGCGGCCCAATCTTTGACATTATTTGGTAGAAGAAGGTGATTATGGTCCCGTACGATCGCCCTCATGTGATGGAGGGCCTAGTAGGCATCCTTCAGACCGCCAGGCGGCTGCTTGACGCAGGGGAACGTCGTATTGTGGGTGAACACGTGCCGGCCATACCTACGAACTTGGCTCTTAAAGGTGCCTCCAGATGTGGCGTAGCCGAGGAGAGCATCATCAAGAACTTTCTTGATATCTTTGTAGTCTATCATGGAGTCACGGTCCGGGTCGAAATACGTGGCCGTGGAATATTTTGGGCTTAAGAGGATGAGTGTGCAATGTGTGTCACTACACAGAACACGGAATGTTAGAAAAAAAAAGAACGATCGAAATCTAAGAAATCATATGTTACGGGGCGGTGAGGGGATGACTTACTCGGGAAAGTAAGGCACGAGGAAGTTATCCTTATATGGGTTTGCCAGAATGACGCCTTCGAGGTGTGAACTCGCGACTTGCCGGTCCCCAGCGCTGCCCAAGATCTTGGCACGCATGTAGAAGGGGTCGACTATCACGATGTCTGGGGTCTTGTCTCGAATGATCCGCATCTCCATACTCAGCGAAAACAGCCGAACGAAGGTGTAGTGCAGCGGATGAAGGTTAAACATAGCAAAGATGTCATCAAACTGCAGGACGATCGTACCCCCGATGGCGCCATCCACAAAGCCCTTGCCCTCTGGCACCTTGGCCACGAAAACCGGGTATGCCACATCATTCTGGGAGAGACACATCTTCTCCAAAGAAAGAACGCTGTCATGCAGACTCCGGATAGCACCGGTTGCAGCATTGAGCATATTTGTCGGTAGCATAGCCCTACCCGCCACATGCACCCTCCTCGAGATATCCTGAGGTGAAGGTGGCCTGTCCTGAGCACGGATCGTACTCGGTGCCGGCTGGCTCGCACCGGCGCCCTTGTTAGTCTTTTGTTTCCGTCCCTTCTTCTTGATCTGCTGTAATGGGACCGAGTTCTACTCACAGACCGCCTTCTTGAGCGTGTTGAGGCTGATAATATTTCACACCTCAGCTATCTGAGGCTCGGTGAAGGCGGGAGCTGGAGGCGTCTCCTGAGAACTGAACGCCAGACGACGCATGTTGCAATTGGATTTCTCTGACGTACCAGCTAGATCGTGGTCGTCTTGGTTGGGTTCTTGAGAAGGAGGCCCTCCGAACTCGTCACCGTACCCATGTTCAGCAAAGCACTTATCGACGTTGGTAAATGTACCGTCGTCGTCGTCGTCGTCGTCCGGATCCTGTGCCATATGTATGTCCAGATCATGTGCCATAGGGATGTCTGTCATGTCCGGTAGCGTTGCGGCGTTCTTGCCATGGCTTGGCGCCGGCACGACTGGCGGTCTTGTCTGTGGGGTGGTGTCCCCCGCCCCCAAACGAATCTGGCTCTTCGGCCAAAGCAGGGGCCAGCCTACGCAGGCGCTGAGGGTCATCTCATCTTCTTCGTCGGCCCCAGCGGGTCGAATCAGAGGTAATAGCTCGTCGTAGCCTGGCAGCACCCGAACCAGTTCAACCCTATACACTGTGGGTGACATCGGATTACCGTGGAACACGGGGTTGCCCGGTTGAATGATTCTGCCCTTGGCGACATCGACAAACTCGCCGCCCACGAAGTGCAGGAGAGTGCAAGGAACGTCGGCGGCGCCCTGCGAAAACATGTAGGGTGTCAGGGATGCCCAGTCAAAGGCAAGGAGATGAAGTCATCGGCCGAGAGGCTTAGTTACCGTGATGTCGTCGAGCTCGGCTAATGTCGAGGCACCGCCAACGGCGGGCGTGCAACTGACGGAGGGGCCGCTTGCTGGTGAGGTGCTGGCCGGCGTACACCCGGGTGCGTTAAGCTCCAATGCCCGTGCCGGCGCCGGAGACACGAATACCGCCTCCGCGGGAGATACCAATGGCGTCGCCTGCGCGTTGTGCGAGTTGCTGGCCGTGATGCTGGGAATCGGGGGAGGCCCCTATTGGCCGCCCGCAATCCACGTCGTCAGCCCCTGAATCAACGTAGGGACCATGGCGGTGAGCGTTGTTCCCAATTGTACTTGCACTTGCTCTTGGATAATCTCTGTAATCCGCGCCACTTGTGCCTTCAGTGCTTCAACCTCGCGCGACTGGCTTTCCGAGCTGGTATTTTTCTCCTTTCGGCCACCAGCGGTATAGTATGACGACCATTTTGTGGAAAAGCCTTTGCCGGCCACACGACCTGCTGACGTCGGCTTACTGAGCTTATCCTTGTATTTCATTACGTTCAACGCCCTATTTAAAGGGGTGTCGAAAGGGGAGCTCTGAGACGACCCCGCGCTACTGCTTTCAGTGTCCTGCGGAAGGAACGTGAACCATTTATAATTATTGGGGATTAATTAGAATGCAACCATATGGAGCTAAATACGCGGGGGTGTATTCCTTACCAGAACAAGCTCGAGCGCCCTGGTCTTCGGATCCGTGGTAAGTTCCTTTGTTACCGGGTATTCCTTGTACCGGGCCCTGAGAAAGTTCCTGGTCTGCTTGTCACGGTATTTCTCGAAGCGGGGCGGTAGGCGTTGCTCGGCACGCTCCGTGTCCTCCTTGTCCCATATAGGCTCCGCCACTCTGTAACCGCCGGGACCGAGTTGGTGGACCCCTAAGTTCAACTGCCGCATTTCTTTCCCCCACTGACTTGATTCGGAGGTTGTCCTGCTCTCGCACTTGATCTTGAACTCCTTGTAGTCATCTTCGCTCATCAAAGGATATTTCGCCTTGATCTTCTCATAACTATCACCTTTTTCAATCATTGCCTTCACCGTGCTTCTCCAAGTAGACAGAGTCGTGCTCATCCTCGTGAGGGCGGCACTGTTCACTTTGTTCCCTGAGAGGCGTGTGTTTGCAAATTCAGCGGGGAACTTGTATCGTTCGTGCAGCTTCGTGAAGAGGAGGCTGCGCAAATTCCCTCGGTCCTTATGCCTTAGGTTCTCGGTGTTGATCGAGACGGTGCTCCGGAGAATGCACCCGAGCTGAACCGAGTACCCCTTGACTACTTCTTTGGGCGCCGTCGGATGCCCATCAGAGTTCACTTCAGTAAATTCCTCCTTGACGGTGCCGAGCACGTTCGGACGCCGGTCCTTCCGTTGCCTCTTCGATTGGCTGCCATCTGCGCGTGCGCCGCCATCATCAGTGGTGGCATCCTCGGCGGCACCATCAGTGGTGTCATCCTCGACGCCACTAGGGGTTGTGTAGTCAGGATCTGTGTCTTCCGCGACGTCCTCATAGCGGTGAGGTTGGTTATTGTCAAGGAACAAGATCATGGTCTCATCATTTAGGGTTTGTCGACACCGAGGCATCCTAAAAGCTAAGCTTTTATCATTTAGGGTTTGTCGACGCCGAGGCACCCTAATAGACTAAGAGTACATCATTTAGGTTCTCATCGACACCGAGGCACCCTAAAATCCAAGGTTTCATAATTTAGGGTTTGTCAACGCCGAGGCACCCTAAATGCTAAGTTAAGTTTTCATCATTTAGGGTGTATCGATGATGAGGCACCCTAGGTTGGGCCTAATCACTTGGCACTAATCACTTGGCTCCATTGCCACCTATGATGGGTTTATCATCTAGGGTTTATCGATGCTAAGGAGAATTCTAAGTTGGGCCTAATCACTTGGCTCTATTGCCACCTATGGTTTAATGCAGAAAGAATGGCAGGGCAGTTGATCCTACTTAACTAAGTACTAAGATACCCCGGCCCATGCATTAGTAGCAAGAACCCCATATGTCCAATTTTTAGCAAAGTCATGCTAAAATTCACGGAAAATTTCAGCATGACCTTTGCTGAAAATAGGACATATGGAGTACCCAAATTTGCCGGAATGGAAGTTAATCGACATTCCGGCAAACTCAAGGGCCTCTCGGGGTACCTGCAAAATCATTATCCCCGCGTAATGAAGTCCCCAATGGGTCATTCAGAAGATCAAAGTAGCATCATCACAAGTACAACATCATACTAATTTAGTTTACCATCACAAGTAAAATCATTATCCCAGATTTTTTTATCCCCAAGAAGGAATAAAAGCAGTATGATGCATCTACTGATTTAGTTTACTGCCTTGTTAGTTTTTGTTGTTATCAGGAGTATCTCTTTCTTGTAAATCCCTCCTATGTGCATGCACCTTTCTACCCACACCACCACAAAATAATACTGGAATAAAAACATTACTATGCCAAAGCAAGTGACTTCCACAGCCACACAAATTAATTACTACTAGATAGAGTACTCCTAACTAAGCTTGTAGTACAAGTGACATGACAAGCATACCAAATAGGCAACTAAACTGTTTTTTACCAAATAGGCAAATAGTATATGCACACCATGCATAGAGGGACAAATCAGGAGTTCAGGACGTGGAGTCTCTGCTCCCGTGCTCAAATACACCATCTTGATCAGTAAAATAAAAAAATAGTAAATACATAAATTAAAAAATTCTTAATTTGTTCGAAAACAAACATTGCTTAATGGTCACCCTCAAACATACTGTAAATTTCCATTAAAAAAAGGCTTGATGCTTATAAGTACAATGAACTTATAGAAACTCCTTAATATGAATATTATACCGATGATAAAAGAAGTGAGACAAGAAGTGTCTGCAGCCTTGAGTAGATTCCCGGGACCTGAAGGTTGTTCACCCTGCTCATATCAAATATTATGTTGTATTAGCAGCAAGTAGACAAGCCTCCATACATCAAGCCCTAAATGATGAATGAACTGGCCAGAAAGAATCAACAGAAAATAGCAACATACATTTCTGATCCCGCACAAGTGTGACAAAGATTAGTTGAACATGAACAAATATGTTTACTGACTAGAGTATGACAGATGCTTCAGGTTTCAGTATACAAAGATTAGTTTAACATGAACAAAGATGAACTAGTTTCAGGTTTACTACCAATTATACTCTATTTTCAGAATACATCTACAAATATTTTTACTTAGTTTTAGTATAAAAACTTGAGCAATGCAAGCATAATAAATTCATCAGTTTTCCGCAATACTTCAGTAAATATAGTTTCAGAACCCCGGGATTGGCAGTAATCACACTCACATTTTGAACCATGCCAGGAAAATAACATATATGAACATGACAAGAACTTGCAACTCAAGCAAGAAATAAAACGATCAGTTTTCCAAAAATAATTTCATAACCCCAGGATTGGCAGTAATCACACTCACATTTTGGACCATGCCAGGCAAATAACATATATGCGGATGACAAGAACTTGCAACCCAAGCAAGAAATAAAACGATCAGTTTTCCAAAATGGTATCTATAATTTCAGGACTCCGGGATTGGCAGTAATCAAACTCACATTTTGAACCATGCCAAGCAAATAGTAACATTATGACAAAAAACTTGCAGTGAAATCAAGAAATAAACTGATCAATTTTCCAAAATAGTGACAGACATCAAGATGAGGAATATGAGTCTCCACATATTGAAAAGGCAAGCCAACAAATTTAAACCATCGTCTAGGTTCTTGAGTGCAACATACATTACTGCCTTATCATTACATTGATCCATTCAGGTGAAGATTCAGATGTGAACAATCAGAACAAAAACGCAACAAAACAGATGTCAGACGGACGGTGCGAGGCCTATGCAGCTCCGGCTGCAGGGCCCGTTGTCACCTTGCTGTAGATGAGGCGCGCGGCCATGTCAATAGTTGTGCATGTCAATAGGCGCGCGTCGTCACCTGCCAGGTTTACTACCAGTCGAATCCAGCAGACCGTATTTCAACCTCAATCTTGGATTCAGAAAGCCTAATATTCAGACTAAGTAAAAATTCACATGATGAAGATGTATTCTGAAAATAGAGTATAAGCAGATGACCTACACTGCAATCTAATAACTAGTTACCCTTACAATCTAAGACAAATTATACATTGTAGCTAACAATATTTGTCTGAACCCTGACTGCAAACTAACATGGCAGGTGAACATATTTGCAGAGTTCAGATGCAAACGGTGTCAGCGTTGCCACGGTCGAGGGGAGGGAGGGAGGGAATGGGGAAGGGTGGAGAGGGAGGAAGGAGGAAGGAGGAGAGGTACCTGGTCGACGGAGGGGTCGGGGTCGGCGAAGGGGTCGGGGTTGGGGTCCGAGCTCGTCCAGGTCCTCGTAGTCGAAGAGGAAGACGGCCGCGGTCGAAGGAGAGGAGGGGCCGGTGGCGGAGGTGACCGGTGGCGGAGGACGGCAGGGGCAGGCAGGGTGGGCGCGTCGGGGCTGCGCTCACCGGCTACTCCAGGGGCGGGAGGAGGCCCTTGCTCGTCAGAGGGAGGAGGAGAGGAGAGGAGCGGGCGGCGGGGTGAGGAACCTAGCGCGCGCTCGGCCGATCCCGTCCGGGGGGCGCGGGGGCGGCGGGGGCGGAGTCCCGCGGGGGCGGCGGCGGCGTCGGGGCAGCGCAAGCCCACAACCAGGAGAGGCGGCGGCGTCGCCGACAGCATGCAGGCGCGGCGGACGGAGGGGGTGGAGCAAGGGGGCGGCGGCGTACGGTTGGGGTCGAGTGGGGGATCTGGCGAGGGAGGGAGGGAGGCCAGATCAAGGGGAATAGGTGGAGTGGGGGAGGGTTAGCAATGGCGCACCTCACCCTGGTGCGCCATTAGTAATTACTAGCCCGACTGGTTAGGTTATATTCCACCTAACCGTATCTCCATCAGAACACGCACACTAGCCCGACTGGTCAGCACGCAGCACACACACTAGGAGGTCCTGGGTTCGATTCCCAAGCTCCCCAATTTTTGTTTTTATGCATTTTTTTCTTTGCACATATCTTTTTATCCATGCATCCAAATATAACATGTCACATATGCTAGATGCTCAGAATTTCATGTAGAAAAATAATATGCAGTTTGTTGCCATGTTAACAACATTTAAAATGCGGTTTGATATTTATTTGTGTTTAAATATGTTCAAACTTGTTTAAATCATAACAGTAATATTTTTTTTATAAAAACAGCAATAATTTTTTTTTAAATATCATCAAATTTGTTATTTGAAAATATTTATGAATATGAAAAAATATCATCAAATTTATTATTTGAAAATATCATCAAATTTGTTATTTGAAAATATAATCAAATTTGTTTTTTTTTCAATTTTAGTTGCATTCATTTGTGACGGTGGAGCGGGCCGGGGAGGGTGCGGGCGAGAGGGTGCGGGGGGTGCTCGGTGGCGGTGGAGGGGGGGAGGGGGCGGGGGGGGGGGCGGGCGGGGGGGGGGGCGGGGCGGCCGGCGGGGGAGGGGGGGAGGCCGACAACGGGGGGGGGCGGGGGCGGGGGGGTGTGCAACCTAGCGCGCGCTGGGCCGACCCGGCCGGGGGGGCGGGGGGGGTGGGGGGGTTCAGCTTATGCATTTAAAATGCTGCTTGATATTTATTTCTGTTTAAATATGGTCAAACTTGTTTAAATCATAACAGTAATATTTTTTTTCTAAAACCCGCAATAATTTTTTTTTAAATATCATCAAATTTGCTACCTGAAAATATTTATGAATATGAAAAAATATCATCAGATTGGTTATGTGCAGATAGCAGCAAATGTGTGATTTGACAGGTGAATCAAATCTCTTTTTTTTTCAATTTTAGTTGCATTCATTTGTGACGGTGGAGCGGGCCGGGGAGGGTGCGGGCGGTCGTCGGCGGCGGTGGAGTGGGGGAGGGTGCGGGGGGTCGGCGGCGGCGGCCGGTGGAGCGGCGGAGATGGTGCGGGGGGTGCTCGGCGGCGAGGGGGGCCGGATCTGGCAAGGTGGGATAGCGATCGAGATGGAGGGGGATCGAGATAGAGTGTCCATGAAATTTAAAAACATTCATGAGTTCAAAAAGTGCCCATGAAATACAATCGAGAAATGAAGGCTACAATTTAAATACAATCGATCTTAGCTAGCTATCTGTTCACAATCTTCTTGCCCTTATTTTTCGTAAATGGAGTTCTTCTCTTGAACGGACGTCCTTTAGGTAGGGTCGTCCTGCTTCTTCTTGTGGTGTATGCTGATACTTCATCTTCGTCGTCATGTTTGATCTTCGGGTCGCCGTACTTGTCGAAGTCTTGCTCATTGGCGACTCCATCCATTCTGAAGATCTTGCTTTTGCCTCTGCTCACGACAACACGACTGGGCTTTGGCGGGTCGGTAATGAAGAAGCATTGGTCCACTTGGGAAGCCAGTACCCATGGCTCATTTTTAGCGGTGACGTTTGTGGTAGAAGACGTGGAGAAACCGGCTTTCCTGACCCCGTGTGGGGTGTACTGTTACACATGCATGCCGTTCGGGCTGTGCAACGCAGGGGCGACCTTTCAGCGGCTGATGCACATCACCTTGGGCCCGCAGCTCGGGAAGAATGTTGAGGCCTACGTCAATGACATTGTGGTGAAGTCTCGTGAGGCCAAAACCCTGATACAAGACCTGGAGGAAACCTTCGCGAGCCTCAACGCAGTGAACCCGCGGCTCAACCCGGAGAAGTGTGTGTTTGGGGTCCCCTCGGGCAAGCTCTTGGGCTTCCTCGTGTCCCACCGAGGCATCAAGGCTAACCCAGAAAAGGTCAAGGAGGTCGAGGACATGAGCTCGCCAAAGACCCTCAGAGAAATGCAGAAGCTCACTGGGTGCGTGACCGCACTAGGACGCTTCATCTCCATGTTGGGGGAGCGAGCGCTGCCTTTCTTCCAGCTGATGAAGAAAAAGGGGCCCTTCGAATGGACTGAAGAGGCCGACAAGGCATTCCAAGATCTCAAGAGGTACCTAACCAGCCCTCCGGTAATGGTGGCCCCGCGCCCTCAAGAACCCCTGATGCTCTACCTTGCAGCCACTCCCTACTCCGCCAGCGCAGCCCTGGTGGTGGTTAGGGAGGAGAGTTGGACCAAAGCCGTGGCAGCTGCCCGGGTCAAGGCGAAGCAGGATCAAGGAAGACTCACAGAGACCACTACCACAGCCGAGAAGGATCAGCCGCCGCAGGGAAACACACTCGAGACAGAATAGACCCCTCCCCCTGGCGACCAGCCGCTGGAGGCTCCACTGTCTCAGGAGGCGCCACGGTCTCCCGAGGGCGCCATCGACACCAGCACTCCCAACCTCATTGAACACCCCGTGTACTTCGTCAGCACAGTGTTGCGGGACGCGAGGGCGCGGTACCCCATGCCTCAAAAACTCCTCCTCGCGCTATTGGTGGCCTCGCGCAAGCTGCGGCATTATTTTCAGGGCCACCCCGTCAAGGTTGTCTCAGCGTACCCCTTGGAAAGGGTGCTCAGGAGCCCCAACTCAGCTGGAAGAGTCGCTGAGTGGAACATCGAACTACAAGCGTTTTAGCTCGAATTCAGCACGACTAGAGTCATCAAGGGGGCCGCATTGGCGGATTTCATGGCGGAATGGACGGAGGCGCCGGGCCTCAAGGCTGATGAGGATCGATCCCTCTCCCCGGGAAGCGAGGCGCCGCACGGTTGGGTCATGTACTTCGACAGGGCGTTCTCCAGGCATGGCGCGGGGGCTGGAGCAGTGCTTATATCTCCTACTCAAGACAAGCTCTATTACGCCGTGCAGCTCTGTTTCCAGCACGGAGAAAAGGTCTCCAACAACATAGCAGAATATGAAGGCCTAATAGCAGGCCTGAAGGCCGCAGCTGCCCTAGGAGTGAAGCGCCTTACCATCAAGGGTGATTCACAACTCCTTGTCAACTTATCCAACAAGGTATACGAGCCGAGGGATGAGCACATGGAAGCCTACCTCGCAGAGGTCCGCAGGATGGAGAAGCAGTTCTGGGTCTAGAGTTGCAGCATGTGCCCCGTGGCGCCAATCAAGAGGCCGACGACATCGCCAAACGGGCATCCAGGCGGCTACCTCTGGAGCTTGGCGTCTTTGAGGAGCGGCTCTTCAAGCCCTCGGCCACGCCATTGCTGTCAAGCACGGTGCAGCCTCGGGAGGAGCTCCCCCAGCAACCAGCCGCAGGAGCCCCGGTCTGTGGCCCGGCCTCAGGAGCGCGCCTGCTCTTGACGCTGGAGCCTCAGGAGGGGTGCTGGATCACAGAGCTCCGGAGCTACCTGACGCAAGGGACCTTGCCGGAGAAGGAGGAGGAAGCGGAGTGTGTGGCGCGGCAAGCCACAGCATACTGCCTTAGGGATGGAGAGCTCTACCGGAAGCGACCAAATGATGTGTCCCTACGCCGCATCTCCAGGGAGCAAGGGAAGGAACTGCTGGCAGATATACACGGTGGAGACTGTGGGCATCATTCATCATCGCGGACCCTCGTTGACAAGGCATTCCGCAGCGGGTTCTATTGGCCCACTGCGCTCAATGATGCCGTCGAACAGGTGAAGGCTTGCGAGGCCTGCCAATTCCATGCCAAGCAGATCCATCAGCCGGCGGGAGGTCTGCAAACTATACCCCTCTCGTGGCCATTCGCAGTCTGGGGGCTGGATATCCTGGGCCCGTTTCCTCGGGCGCCAGGGGGCTATCGCTACCTCTACGTCGTCGTGGACAAGTTCACCAAGTGGGCTGAAGTGGAAGCCGTCAGCACCATCCCCGCAGGTTCTGTGGTCAAGTTCATCAAGGGCATCGTGAGCCGGTTCGGGGTGCCGAACCGCATCATCACCAACAATGGTTCGCAGTTCACCAGTAACCTCTTCAAAACATATTGTACCTTGGGACGCAAATATGCTACGCCTCGGTAGCACACCCGCGGAGCAACGGTCAGGCCGAGCGGGCCAATGCAGAGGTCCCGAGGGGCCTCAAAACCAGGACATTCAAGAAGAAGCTGGAGGCCTGCGGCAGAGGCTGGTACGATGAGCTTCAGTCCGTATTATGATCCATCCACATGACCGCGACCAAGCCGACTGGCGAGACACCGTTCTTCCTGGTCTATGGAGCTGAAGCAGTCCTCCCTCACGAGGTCAGACGTCGTTCCGCACGGGTCCTGGCGTTCGACAAGGCGCAGCAGGACGCCATGCGGGGGACGGACCTCGTGCTGGGGGAGGAGCATCGTCGGGAAGCCGCGCTACGAGCGGCAAGATACCAACAAGCGTTGCAGCGATACCACTACCGCAACATCCGCCCCAGGACTCTCGAGGTAGGGGACCTCGTGCTCAAGCGGGTTCTCTCCAGGGAAGGACTGCATAAGCTATCTCCCATGTGGGAGGGCCCGTTCAAGGTTGTTCATGTTTCCAGGCCCGGCTCCACGCGCTTGGAGACTCGGGAGGAGGTGCCCGTCCAGAACGCGTGGAACATCCAGCACCTCCGGAGGTTTTACCCCTGTAGGACCTTGAAGTATGTCTAGAGGGGGAGGTGATTAGACTACTTGACCAATTAAAAACTTAGCCTTTTCCCAGTTTTAGAGTTTGGCAGGTTTTAGCTATCTTAGGACAAATCAAGCAATCATCACACAATTCAAGCAAGCATGCAAAGAGTATATGAGCAGCGGAAATTAAAGCATGCAACTTGCAAGAAAGTAAAGGGAAGGGTTTGGAGGATTCAAACGCAATTGGAGACACGGATGTTTTTGGTGTGGTTCCGATAGGTGGTGCTATCGTACCTCCACGTTGATGGAGACTTCAACCCACGAAGGGTAACGGTTGCGCGAGTCCACGGAGGGCTCCACCCACGAAGGGTCCACGAAGTAGCAAACTTGTCTATCCCACCATGGCCGTCGCCCATGAAGGACTTGCCTCACTAGCGGTAGATCTTCACGAAGTAGGTGATCTCTTTGCCCTTACAAACTCCTTGGTTCAACTCCACAATCTTTTCGGAGGCTCCCAAGTAACACCTAGCCAATCTAGGAGACACCACTCTCCAAGAAGTAACAAATGGTGTGTTGATGATGAACTCCTTTCTCTTGTGCTTCAAATGATAGTCTCCCCAACACTCAACTCTCTCTCATAGGATTTGAATCTGGTGGAAAGAAGATTTGAGTGGAAAGCAACTTGGAGAAGGCTAGAGATCAAGATTCATATGGTAGGAATGGAATATCTTGGCCTCAACACATGAGTAGGTAGTTCTCTCTCAGAAATGGTAAATTGGAAGTGTAGGTTTAGTTTGATGGCTCTCTCCACGAGTGAAGAGGAGGTGGAGGGGTATATATAGCCTCCACACAAAATCTAACCGTTACACACAATTTACCAATCTCGGTGGGACCGAATCAACAAACTCGGTCAGACCGATTTTAGTAAAGCTAGTGACCATTAGGGTTTTTGGTGGGACTGACATGCATCTCGGTAGGACCGATATGGTTAGGGTTAGGGCATAACGTAATCTCGGTGAGACCGATTACACAAACTCGGTGAGACCGATTTTGGTAATTAGCTAACCAGAGAGTTGGTCAGGTAAACTCGGTGGGACCGATTTGCTCTTTTCGGTGAGACCGAAATGTTACAAAAGGGAAATAGACAGTTTACATTGCAATCTCGATGGGACTGATCCGCTCTTTCAGTGAGACCGAAAAATTACAAAAAGTAAACAAAGACATCACAATCCCATCTCGGTGAGACCGAGATCCCTATCGGTAGAACCGATTTGCCTAGGGTTTGTGGCAGTGGCTATGACATATGGAATCGGTGGCGCCGGATTGGAAGAATCAGTGAGACCGATTTTGGCTTTAGGTTTAGGTCATATGCGAATTTGAGAAAGTAGCTGAGGATTTTGGAGCATATCACTAAGTACATGAAGCAAGATGCTCATTAAGCAACATAAAATGAATAGTCTTGAGCTTTTGAGCTTGAGACAATCCTTTGTCATCAGCATTTTGAGGGATCCACTTTTATCATCCATGCCATGCCATTCATTGAGCTTTCCTGAAATGTTCATCTTGGAATAGCATTAGCTCAATGAGCTATATGTTGTTATGAATTACCAAAACCACCTAGGGATAGTTGCACTTT
>LR880970.1:499622674-499639451 GCA_904067115.1 Aegilops sharonensis
GCAACATCTTCAATTCTTCCGCATTAGCTTCACGGTTCGGCTCTCTCCCATCAAAGAATTCACCTTGCAAGCCAATACAAATAATTGCCCAAATGGCGGGGTTATGTCCGAGAATATGCATTTTCATCTTATGCTTCCAACTAGCAAAATGAGTACCATCAAAGTAAGGACCTCTACGGTGATAATTTCCCTCACTAGACGCCATACTCTCCTAGGTTGTGAAACCAAGGCTATGACCACCAAAAGCTATGGAAATCAAAGCAAATGGAGACCAAGGCTCTGATACCACTTGTAGGACCTTGAAGTATGTCTAGAGGGGGGGGTGATAAGACTACTTGACTGTCAGGACCCCGATTCCAAGTCACATCAACCTAGCCGGTAACACCTCATATCACTTTGCGGCCTCACGCACGGTATTCCCACGGGTGTCGCCTTACCATGACCCGGGACCGTTTGCGCCTTTTGGCTCACGTATATGATAGTGTCGCTAGCATCCACATGACAGAGAACCCGGGCCGACATGGCTAGTCGTGAACCCAAAGCGGTGCTAACCCATGGGGACAGGCATTCATGAATCACATCGAGCATGTCGGTCATCAACGTATGAATCTGGGCTGTAGCACTGGGCTAACAGGACTCCGGTAACCCGGGCTGTAGCAGGCTAGGCAGGACTCCGGATGTCACCGCGTGACATTTCCCCGAAGGGACAGACACAGGAACGAAGTGAAACACATGCCGGCTAGTCAGGTGTTCAGAGCAGTAGTGCTGGGCTAGCAGGACTCCGGTGAACCGGGCTGTAGCGAACTACTATCGCTCAGGAAGCACTAGACTACATTTCCCCATATGAGAGGCTGCCAAGGATAAACAACTAGATTTTCGGATCCCACTCATACCAAGCATTTGAATCATACACACAATATGCTCGATATGAGTACATACAACATGGCATCACAACAGAACTCTACAACTCAAAGTACTTTATTTAAGAGGCTCTGAGGAGCCATACATAACATGTTCATACAGATAGGGGTCACATGACCCAACACTAAAGTATTACAAACATACAAGCACATGCGGAAGCAAACTAGTCTGAGTACAGACACTAAAAAGAAAGAAGGCTTGACGAAGCCCTTCTATCTACAGTGGCCCTTCACAAGCCTTGGATCACCACCTGGGTGGCTAGTCACTCGTTGATGTCAAGGTCTATATAGAACCCATCGGAGGGGGCTCTGTTGTCGTCTAAAAACATTAATTAAGCAAACATGAGTACGGAGGTACTCAGCAAGTCTTACAACAGAATCCTACTATACATGCACATTCTCAAGAAGGTAGTGGAGTTATTGCAGCAAGCCAGCTTTGACTCTTGGCTAACCTATCCTACGTGACACCACTTGAAAAGCATTTTTCGCACACGAGTCCACTAATCACCATCACAATACTCCACCGTGGATCCTCTCTCGTCAACCCACGAGAGGGCCATCCGCGGTACTCACACTTATCTTGAGGCTTTTAGTAGTATCCATTTACTTGTCTATGAACTGTATAGGTGACCAAGTAGTCCTTTACCGCGGACGTGGCTATTTGAATAGTTTCATACCCTACAGGGGTGTACTTCTTCACACACGCTCTCACCACTTATCTCCGCTACACGATATGTACTCGGCAACCTTCAAGCGGAAGCCCAGCGAGGGTGTCGGCCACGACCTGACTAAACACACGAGTCCCTAGTCCAGGTTTATCGCTTATTCGGGTTCCATCCGCAGGGAGTCCGGCCGAGGTTTCCACTAACGGCCCCGAACGAAGTGTGCAGGGTTCCCGAGACACAAAACGGGCGAATCGGTACACCGGGCCACGTGCCTACCGCAACACAGCCCACCCCTAATGTCAGTGCTGCGTGCGGCCCCCAGCATGCTACAAACACCAGAAACTACTTTGCAACTCCCGGACAGAGGACAAGAGTGGTTAATAAGTCGAGAGGGTCCATTGGTTTCGGGCCCAATGCGTGGTAGTAGCTAAGTCTTAAATCACACACACACAGATCTCAGTTCTTAAGGACGGCTTCAATGAAACAACCCACCATGTACTCCTACATTGCCTCTCATCGATACCTTTACCAAATCGTGTTCAACACTTCACTCTCGTTACCAACACAACCTTTCACTCTAGTTCATCATCCCGATGAGCCAGACCTGACACAACTCTAAGCATAGCAAGCACAGCATGGTAGAAATCACAAATATGGCTCAATCAACTCCTACACATACTAGTGGGTTTCATCTAGTTACTGTGGCAATGACAGGTCATGCAAAGGAAGTGGGTTCAACTACCGCAACACACAACAATTTGAATCGCGTTGTCTTAGTGCAGTAAACAAGAGCAGAAGCGAGATCATGCGTTTGTATCGGAATGATCAACGGGCTGCTTGCCTGATGAAGTGGTAGTAGGGTACTGCCCTTCAGATGGATATTCCGGGTTATCCTCGGAGACAGAACCTACCACGGAAAACACACTGAACATAATCAACACATGATGATATGCAACAGTATGATGCATGCTATGACATGGCAATATGAATGTGTGTTGGCCTAATGCAAGCTAGAACAGAAAGGAATGAACTCATTTGAATCAAAGATTCAAATGTTAGCTCATTTAACATAGCCATATTAGTGCATTAAATTATTCTGCTTAAACAGCAAGGTTAACTTGTTCTGTCGTGCATGAAACCATTACCAATGAATAGATTGAATCTTTCTGATCAAAATTCATATATAAAACTTTGCATTTGGAGTTACAGATTAATTTCTATGAATTTTTTAAGTTTGCAACAATTTCTGGAATTTCCTGAATACAAATAAATCCAGAAATTACTTATTGCGTCAGCAGTGCGTCAGGGTGACGTCAGTGGTCAACGGGGGCGTCCAGGTCAACCTGACCAGTGGGTCCCGCATGTTAGTAGTTAATTAAACTAAGTAATTTTAGTTAAAACTAAACTGGGTTAATTGGTAGAGGGGCCCCACTTAGTCAACTCCGTCAACGGGGTCAAACCCGCCGGCGAAGCCAGACGCGGTGGCGAGAGTGTGTTTGTGCGTTCCGGCGACCAAATGGACGGCGGAGACCATCTACGTGTAGCCGGGGACAAGCCGCGGTGCTTGGTGGCGGTGGTTGAGCTCGGGGTGGCCGGAAACGTCGCCGGCGACGAGCTTGGCGGTCGCCGGAGTCGGGTGAAAGTGAACCCGAGGCTTCGGGACATGGCGAGGTGCGTGGAGTGGTGCTACGGGTTCCTGAGGATGTGGTGAATTTAGTGGACAAGGTGACATGGCCAGTGGGTGGCCGGAGACACGTCGGTGACAAGCTTGGCGGTGGCGCATGCGGTGATGCTTCGTGCGGCAGCTACGGTGCACGGGAAGGCAAACTGGGAGGATGGGGGGTAGCTGGGCTCACGGCGAGTACGTCGGAGCAGTCGGCGAGGTTGGGGACGAGGTGATGTGGTGGCGACGGCGAAGGGGAACTCCGGCGGTGATCGACGGAGACGGGGTCGGTGGAGATGTTGCAGAGCGTGCGAGCGCTCGGGGCTCGACCTGCTCGATATAGTCGACGATGGCGGAGCGAATGGACATGGTGGCGCAGCACGGGGACGACGGAGGGCGCGAGCTTCACGGTGGCGCGGGCGCGACGGCGTCGGCCATGGTGCAGGCAAGCGAGGGAGAGGAGTTGGGGAGGAGAAAGAGTGTCTACGAGCTCGGGGGAGGAGTGGCCGACCGAATCGGGGCGGCAGGACGGTGCGGGGAGGAGGCAGGGCGGCGAGCAGCTGCGTGGTGTGCTCTGGTGCCGCCGTCGAGCACCTGGCTGCCTGCCTGGCCAAGCCAAGCAGCTCGCTGGAGCGGTGGCTGGGCTGGGCCGGCAGGTGGGCTTGCCAGGTGGGCGCCAGGTAAGCCTTTGCTTTTTGTTTTTCCTTTTTCTGTTATTCTGTAAGTTTGTAGACTTATTAAAAATAGGTAGGCACTTCTAAAAATCCTGGAAATAATCAGAGGCTCTGTTTAGAATATCTCCAACAGCCCACACTTATTTTCAGAATTATTTGAGCATCCAAAATATATACTAGCATTTAAATGCCCAAATGCAATTTACATAAGATTTAATTCAGTGACCTTCTGTTGACCTAGAAAAATGTGCACCAATTTTGCCAGAGGTTCTAACCCAAGACAAAGAGAGTGAACTTTTTAGAAGGGCATTTCAGGTTCATTGAAAATATTTTTAGTAAACCCTAGTTGCATTCAAAGGGGTTCTGGGGGTTTTGTCTTCCCCAATTCAAGTTTCTGATGAAAGGTAAACATGATGCAACACTCTAATGCATGGAATAGCTAGGATGTGACAACTCACCCCCACTCAAAAGAATATCGTCCCGAGATTTTGGATCCGTCGGAAAGAAGGTGGGGTACTCAAGTCGAAGACGATCCTCCCTTTCCCAAGTAGCTTCTTGCTCGGAATGGTTTGACCATTGAACCTTGAGAAACTTGATATTCTGGCGTCGAGTGGTACGCTCGGCTTGATCAAGGATACGAACGGGATATTCTTGATAGGTGAGATTATCTTGGAGATCAAGCGTTTCGTGGTCCACTCCACGGATAGGATCTGAGAAGCAACGCCTGAGTTGAGAAACATGGAAGACATCATGAACTCTGGAAAGATGTGGAGGTAGTTCCAATTGGTAGGCAACTTCTCCTTGTTTGGCAAGAATGCGAAAGGGTCCAATGTAACGAGGAGCTAATTTGCCTTTAATACCGAATTGATGGGTTCCCTTCAAAGGAGTAACCCGAAGGTAAGCCTTCTCGCCAACTTCATAAGACATAGGTTTATGCTTGCGGTCATATTGGCTCTTTTGACGAGATTGGGCTGTTTTCAATTTCTCACGAATAACGCGAACCTGCTCTTCTACTTCCTGGATCATATCCGGGCCAAAGAGTTGTCTTTCCCCGGTTTCTGACCAGTTAAGAGGCGTTCGACATTTCCGTCCATAGAGAACTTCGAAAGGAGCTTTGCCCAAGCTAGCTTGATAACTATTGTTATAAGCGAACTCGGCGAATGGAAGGCATTTTTCCCAATTCATGCCGAAAGAGATGACAGAAGCTCGGAGCATATCCTCCAGAATTTGATTGACTCATTCTCCTTGACCACTTGATTGAGGATGAAAGGCGGTGCTAAAGGAGAGACGAGTTCCCATAGCATTTTGGAAACTTTCCCAAAATCGAGAGGTGAAGAGACTTCCAAGGTCTGAGTTAATCTCCAATGGAACAGAATGAAGAGACACTATTCGGGAGATGTACAAGTCAGCTAGCTGGCTAGCGGTTATACTCTCACGAACAGGTAGGAAGTGGGCTACTTTGGAAAGACGGTCGACAACAACGAATATAGCATTATTCCCTCTCTTGGTCCTGGGAAACCTGGTAATGAAATCCATACTGATTTTATCCCATTTCCATTCAGGGATTGCCAAGGGTTGAAGGGTGCCAGTAGGCCGTTGATGCTCTGCTTTAACTCGACGACAGACGTCGCAATTAGCAATGTATTGAGCGATTTCTCTCTTCATCCTAGTCCACCAAAACCTCTGGCGTAGGTCTTGATAAATTTTAGTACTACCGGGATGAATGGTGAGAGGGGATTCATGAGCTTCCTTAAGGATCAATCGCCTCAGGTTGCGTACCTTGGGAACCACTATACGGTCTCCAAAGAACATGACACCTTGTTCATCAATGGAGAAACAATCTGCGACTCCTTTCTTGATGTTTCTCTTGATACGGGAGATTCCTGGATCTACCTTTTGTGCCTTGATGATCTGATCCGTAAGGTTAGGTTTCGCCACCAGGGTGGAAAGGAATCCCCGAGGAACAATGTGAAGGTTAAGCTTACTAAATTCCTCGTGGAGAAGCGGTTGACTTTGTTGTAACATCAGGTTGTTACAATAAGATTTACGACTTAGTGCATCGGCCATGACATTGGCTTTGCCTGGGGTGTAAGATATTCCTAAGTCGTAATCCGTAATCAACTCGACCCAACGTCTTTGCCTGAGATTCAAATCCGGTTGGGTGAAGATGTATTTCAGACTTTGGTGATCAGTGTAAATTTCGCAATGATTACCAAGAAGGTAATGTCGCCATGTTTTGAGTGCATGGACCAC
Organism: Aegilops sharonensis; assembly: GCA_904067115.1. Taxonomy (NCBI): domain Eukaryota; kingdom Viridiplantae; phylum Streptophyta; class Magnoliopsida; order Poales; family Poaceae; genus Aegilops; species Aegilops sharonensis. The sequence goes on from LR880970.1 coordinate 499,628,850, forward strand.
TGCTGCAAGCTCTAGGTCGTGTGTGAGATAGTTATCCTCATGTGGACGCAACTGTCGAGAAGCGTAGGCAATCACATGACGATCTTGCATGAGTATGCAACCTAGTCCTTGTCGCGAGGCGTCGCAATAGATAATAAAGTCCTTAGAAAAATCTGGTGAAATAAGTACGGGAGCAGATGTCAGGCGTCTTTTCAGTTCCTGAAAGCTGAACTCGCACTGTGGGGTCCACTCGAACTTTTTATCTTTCTTGAGGAGTTCATTTAGAGGCTTAGCAACCTTGGAGAAATTCTCGACGAAGCGGCGGCAATAGCTCGCTAAACCGAGGAAACTCCGAACTTGCTTGACTGATTCAGGTGGAGTCCAGTCAAGGACGGCTTGAACTCGCTCGGGATTGACAGCAATGCCCTTACCAGAGATTACATGGCCTAGATAGGTTACTTCTGGCAACCAGAATTCACACTTAGAGAATTTGGCATAAAGGCGATGCTCTCGAAGTTTCATCAATACTAGCCTTAGATGTTCGGCATGTTCTTCCTCATTCTTGGAGTAGATGAGTACATCATCGAGGTAAACCACGACGAATTTATCCAAATACTCCATGAAGATCGAGTTCATTAACCGAGAGAAGGTAGTTGGAGCATTGGTTAACCCGTAGGACATGACGGTGTACTCGTATTGGCCATAACGAGTAACAAAGGCCGTTTTAGGGATGTCCCCGTTCTTGATTTTGATTTGATGGTAGCCCAACCTCAAACCAATCTTGGAAAATATTGAGGATCTAGCGAGCTGATCATACAGATCGTTGATCCTGGGGAGCGGATACTTGTTCTTGATAGAGACCAAATTGACAGGTCGGTAATCTACAACCATCCGATCCATTCCATCCTTCTTCTTGACGAAGAGGACGGGGCAAGCCCATGGGGAAGAACTAGGAAGGATGAAACCCTTTTTCAAGGACTCATCGAGTTGTTTCTTAAGCTCGGCTAGTTCTAGGGGTGCCATCTTATAAGGTCTTCTAGAGACTGGGACGGTTCCTGGAACATGGTCTATTACGAACTCGACATCTCTGTCAGGTGGAACACCTGGCAGTTCCTCTGGAAAGACATCCAGGAAGTCACGGACTACAAGGAGTAGAGCTGACGCTCAGACACTCGGGTCAAAACATTGACTGTCTTGCCCGATGGATGGGTGAGTTGAACAGTTCTAGTAGAGCAATCAATCTTAGCATAATGGGCTGACATCCAGTCCATACCCAAGATGATGTTTATGTCCGAGGACTTGAGAGCTATTAGTGATGCAAGGAAGACTAATCTATCGACAAGGATTTCATTCCCATGACTTATTCTAGAAGTTTGCCATCTAAAACCAGGAGTCTGAATTTCCATGGAGCTATGCATGTCACAAAATGTGGTGTTGTGCAATCGAGCATAGCTCTCAGAAATAAATGAATGATATGCTCCAGTATCAAAGAGAACAGTTGTCGGATGGCAATTAACAAGGAGCGTACCGAGAACGACGTTGGGATCCTCATGGGTCTCCTCAGCTGAAACGTAGTTGACATGGCCATGAGCAGTGGCGGCTGGTTTCGCGTAGAGCACCTTTCCTGCTGGCTTACCACGGCCAACAGACTTTCCGATCTGACTGGGGTTCTTCCGGGGACACTCACGGATGTAGTTACCCGTCTCTCCACACTTGAAACAAGTTATCACATTGGGACGTGGAGCAACATTAGCAGCGGGGCCACCATAGGCCTTGGGCGGTGCAAACTGCTGGTTGGGGCGAGGCGCCTCAAATGATGGCCTCGGAGTGAATCTGGGTGGTAGAGCGGTGCTTGGAATCCACACCCGGCGCTTCTGAGATCCAGAGCCGGATGAAGAACCAAAGTCACGGGAGTGCTTGCGTGAAGCTTCAAAGTCAGACTGTCCCGTCTCAGCACTGATAGCCTTGTTGACTAACTTCGGGAAGGAGGTGCACTCGTGCAGACGAAGATCACGGCGAAGCTCGGGGCTAAGTCCCTTGCGGAACCTTGCCTGCTTCTTGGCGTCGGTGGATACCTCTTCAGGAGCATAACGTGCTAGATTTCCAAACTCACGACTGTATGCATCTACATGCAGTCTACCCTGGGTGAAATTGCAGAACTCTTCCCTCTTACGATCCATGAGACCTTCCGGGATGTGATGCTCACGGAAAGCCGCACTGAACTCAGCCCAGGTAGTGATTTGGCCGACCGGGCGCATAGCCTCAAAATTCTCCCACCAATGGCTAGCAGGGCCTTCGAGGTGATAGGCAGCAAAGGTAACCTTATCAGCTTCAGCCACGTTGGCATAACGTAGCTTGTGGGTGATGCTGCGAAGCCAGTCATCCACATCGAGAGGCTCGACGGAGTGTTTGAACTTCGGTGGATACAGCTTGACAAAGTCATTGATTGATACCAGGTCATTCCTTGCTGGCGTGCGGTATTCTGCTCAATCCGCTCCAGCAAGCGATTGGTCTCTCGCTTATTTCGTTCTGCCTCCACCATAACTTCGGCCAGAGAAGGCGGTTGAGGCAGATTAACATTCCTAGCTGCGCTGGCTTCACCCTGCTACGGAGCAGCAGGGTTGTTGCGGGTGTTGACCATCCTAGGAAACAAGACAACGGTTTAGACAAGGATGGCAAAATTTGGCAAGGAAGTGCGGAATGTAATGGATAACACGGAATGCAGAGATGTTCATCCGTATGACATGGTAATATATAAACTGCCATATATATACCAATGGTCATACACACCATTCATAGTTTAGTACAAGCCCGACTAGAGTACAACTACGGTGAAACGCGTTACATCTCATCAGAAGCATTCCAAGCTCCTATACATTATTTTTATACACTTCTGGAATTGATACACACTAAGTCATATTCCACAGGTCACGCAGGACGGTGGAACTACAACTATTACAATACTAGTGATACTACTACTAACGCAGACAGCTCCATAGTAGTCCTCATAGAAGTCACCTTCATAGCCTGGAAGCTCAACATGATTATCCGGAAACAGACGGTCCTGAGGAGCTTGTGGACCATAGGGGCTAGGATGAGGTCTTGGACCAACAAACGGTGGCCTGCGGGGTCCACGGGGTGGGGTGATGCCTCCCACATCACGCCAATCCACCATGTCTGGCAGAGCAGATCTCACAGGATACAGATCCCTCGTATCCATACATCCAGCTTGCACAGCCGGTGCAAACCGAGTCAAAGTGGCCCAATGATCGGCACGGGTGTTGAAAAGCTCCAGTCTCAAGGCCCGATTCTCTTGGTCCTTATCCTCGAGCATCTCAGCAGTGGTGCGGGTTAGTGAGTACTCCTGAGTGGAATCAGCATAGATAGCCTGAAGATACCCTTGCGCCCCCGGGAGTGAAGCTGGCATATATCGAAAGTCGGTGTTCCGAAGCAGGCCAGTCCTGACTCGCATGATGGTAATCATAGGGTATGCATCATCCTGCACAGCCATCTCAATAGTGACCCTGAGTCCATTGGAGCAGTGAAGGGGCTCAGTCGATCCAGGATAAGAAGGAAATATCATGACAGTGCAGAGGTATTGGCTTTGGTTAAAGTCTCAGAATTGCTCTTCGACGGTGTATTCGGGATACCAACGGTAACCCGTCTCAATCATAACCCGAACTAACATAGCCGTATGACCGGGCACATCGATGCACCTGGTCAGGCGAACCACTTGGTTTTGAGCACGAGTGGCCATCTGAAATCACAGCCACAATGCAAAGACATTAGAATTTCTAGGGGAAATCGGACAGCATAACAGCTGTAAATGCTCAGGAACAGATTTGAGACATTCAAAATCAGATTGCAAAACCACTCAACAACATCATATCAAGGTTCTGGTTCAACTGATAACATACTAAAAGTAGCAGAAACTGAACTAAAGCTGGTAACCAACAATCCTATAAGTTACTACGGATTAGTAACACGTGAACCTGATAGAGAGAAGAGAGCCTAGTCCTATACCCACGTAGAATGAGAAGAGGATGACTTAGATCAGAGGGCATAACGAAAAGGAGTAAAAAGAGCCTTACGTCCCTCCCACAACCAATTCCCCTACATATAACTAAAGCATTTCTAGACTCGACATCGACCAGTTTGGCTTAGCGAACCTACAGGCAGTCCGGCTCTGATGCAAACACTGTCAGGACCCCGAATCCAAGTCACATCGACCTAGCCGGTAACACCTCATATCACTTTGCGGCCTCACGCACGGTATTCCCACGGGTGTCGCCTTACCATGGCCCGGTACCGTTTGCGCCTTTTGGCTCACGTATATGATAGTGTCGCTAGCATCCACATGATAGAGAACCCGGGCCGACATGGCTAGTCGTGAACCCAAAGCGGCGCTAACCCATGGGGACAGGCATACATGAATCACATCGAGCATGTCGGTCATCAACGTATGAATCCGGGCTGTAGCACTGGGCTAACAGGACTCCGGTAACCCGGGCTGTAGCAGGCTAGGCAGGACTCCGGATGTCACCGCGTGACATTTCCCCGAAGGGACAGACACAGGAACGAAGTGAAACACATGCCGGCCAGTCAGGTGTCCAGAGCAGTACTGCTGGGCTAGAAGGACTCCGGTGAACCGGGCTGTAGCGGACAACTATTGCTCAGGAAGCACTAGACGACATTTCCCCATATGAGAGGCTGCCAAGGATAAACAACTAGATTGTCGGATCCCACTCATACCAAGCATTTCAAGCATACACACAATATGCTCGATATGAGTACATACAACATGGCATCACAACAAAACTCTACAACTCAAAGTACTTTATTTAAGAGGCTCCGAGGAGCCATACATAACATGTTCATACAGATAGGGGCCACATGACCCAACACTCAAGTCATACAAACATACAAGCACATGCGGAAGCAAACTAGTCTGAGTACAGACAATAAAAAGAAAAAAGGCTTGACGAAGCCCTTCTATCTACAATGGCCCTTCACAAGCCTTGGATCACCACCTGGGTGGCTAGTCACTCGTCGACGTCAAGGTCTACACAGAACCCATCGGAGGGGGCTGTGTTGTCGTCTGAAAACATTAATTAAGCAAACATGAGTACGGAGGTACTCAGCAAGTCTTACAACAGAATCCTACTATACATGCACATTCTCAAGAAGGTAGTGGAGTTATTGCAGCAAGCCAGCTTTGACTCTTGGCTAAGCTATCCTACATGACACCACTTGAAAAGCATTTGTCGCACACGACTCCACTAATCACCATCACAATACTCCACCGTGGATCCTCTCTCGTCAACCCACGAGAGGGCCATCAGCGGTACTCACACTTATCTTGAGGCTTTTAGTAGTATCCATTTACTTGTCCTTTACCGCGGACGCGGCTATTCGAATAGTTTCATACCCTCCAGGGGTGTACTTCTTCACACACGCTCTCACCACTTATCGCTGCTACACGATATGTACTCGGCAACCTTCAAGCGAAAGCCCAGCGAGGGTGTCAGCCACGACCTGACTAAACACACGAGTCCCTAGTCCAGATTTATCGCCTATTCGGGTTCCATCCGCAGGGAGTCCGGCCGAGGTTTCCACCAAGGGCCCCGAACGATGTGTGCAGGGTTCCCGAGACACCAAATAGGCGAATCGGTACACTGGGCCACGTGCCTACCGCAACACAGCCCACCCCTAAGGTCAGCGCTGCGTGCGGCCTCCAGCATGCTACAAACACCAGAAACTACTTTGCAACTCCCGGACAGAGGACAAGAGTGGTTAATAAGTCGAGAGGGTCCATTGCTTTCGGGCCCAATGTGTGGTAGTAGCTAAGTCTTAAATCACACACACAGATCTCAGTTCTTAAGGACGGCTTCAATGAAACAACCCACCATGTACTCCTACATGGCCTCTCATCGATACCTTTACCAAATCGTGTTCAACACTTCACTCTCGTTACCAACACAACCTTTCACTCTAGTTCATCATCCCGATGAGCCAGACCTGACACAACTCTAAGCATAGCAAGCACAGCATGGTAGAAATCATAAATATGGCTTAGTCAACTCCTACACATACTAGTGGGTTTCATCTAGTTACTGTGGCAATGACAGGTCATGCAAAGGAAGTGGGTTCAACTACCGCAACACAGAACAGTTTGAATCGCGTTGTCTTAATGCAGTAAACAAGAGCAGAAGTGAGATCATGGGTTTGTATCGTAATGATCAATGGGTTGCTTGCCTGATGAAGTGGTAGTAGGGTACTGCCCTTCAGATGGATATTCGGGGTTATCCTCGGAGACGGAACCTACCACGGAAAACACACCGAACATAATCAACACAAGACGATATGCAACAATATGATGCGTGCTATGACATGGCAATATGAATGTGTGTTGGCCTAATGCAAGCTAGAACAGAAAGGAATGAACTCATTTGAATCAAAGATTCAAATGTTAGCTCATTTAACATAGCCATATTAGTGCATTATCTTATTCTGCTTAAACAGCAAGGTCAACTTGTTCTGTCATGCATGAAACCATTACCAATGAATAGATTGAATCTTTCTGATCAAAATTCATATATAATCTTTGCCTTTGGAGTTACAGATTAATTTCTATGAATTTTTGAAGTTTGCAACAATTTCTGGAATTTCCTGAATACAAATAAATCCATAAATTACTTATTACGTCAGTAGTGCGTCAGGGTGACGTCAGTGGTCAATGGGGGCGTCCAGGTCAACCTGGCCAGTGGGTCCCGCATGTCAGTAGTTAATTAAACTAAGTAATTTTAGTTAAAACTAAACTGGGTTAATTAGTAGAGGGCCCCACTTAGTCAACTCCGTCAACATGGTCAAACCCGCCGGCGTTTAGCCGCCGACGAAGCCAGACGCGGTGGCGAGAGTGTGTTTGTGCGTTCCGGCGACCAAATGGACGGCGGAGACCATCTAGTGTAGCCGGGGACAAGCCGCGGCGTTTGGTGGCGGTGGTTGAGCTCGGGGTGGCCGGAAACGTCGCCGGCGACGAGCTTGGCGGTCGCCGGAGTCAGGTGAAAGTGAACCCGAGGCTTCGGGACACGGCGAGGTGCGTGAAGTGGTGCTACGGGTTCCTGGGGATGTGGTGAAGTTAGTGCACAAGGTGACGTGGCCAGTGGGTGGCCGGAGACACATCGGCGACGAGCTCGGCGGTGGCGCTTCGTGCGGCAGCTACGGTGCACGGGAAGGCAAACTGGGAGGATGGGGGGGTAGCTGGGCTCACGGCGAGTACGTCGGAGCAGTCGACGAGGTCGGGGACGAGGTGATGCGGTGGCGACGGCGAAGGGGATCTCCGGCGGTGATCGACGGAGACGGGGTCGGTGGAGATGTTGCAGAGCGTGCGAGCGCTCGGGGCTCGACCTGCTCGATGTAGTCGACGATGGCGGAGCGAACGGACATGGTGGCGCAGCACGGGGACGACGGAGGGCGCGAGCTTCATGGTGTTGTGGGCGCAACGGCGTCGGCCATGGTGCAGGAGAGCGAGGGAGAGGAGTTGGGGAGGAGAAAGAGTGTCTGTGAGCTCGGGGGAGGAGTGGCCGACCGAACCGGGGCGGCTGGACGGTGCGGGGAGGAGGCAGGGCGGCGAGCAGCTGCGTGGCGTGCTCTGGTGCCGCCGTCGAGCATCTGGCTGCCTGCCTGGCCAAGCCAAGCAGCTCGCCGGAGCGGTGGCTGGGCTGGGCCGGCAGGTGGGCTTGCCAGGTGGGCGCCAGGTAAGCCTTTGCTTTTTGTTTTTCCTTTTTGTATTATTCTGTAAGTTTGTAGACTTATTAAAAATAGTTAGGTCTAAAAATCCTGGAAATAATCAGAGGCTCTGTTTAGAATATCTCCAACAACCCACACTTATTTTCAGAATTATTTGAGCATCCAAAATATATACTAGCATTTAAATGCCCAAATGCAATTTATATAAGATTTAATTCAGTGACCTTCTGTTGACCTAGAAAAATGTGCACCAATTCTGCCAGAGGTTCTAACCCAAGACAAAGAGAGTGAACTTTTTAGAAGGGCGTTTCAGGTTCATAGAAAATATTTTTAGTAAACCCTAGTTGCATTCAAAGGGGTTCTGGGGGTTCTGTCTTCCCCAATTCAAGTTTTCGATGAAAGGTAAACATGATGCAACACTCTAATGCATGGACTAGCTAGGATGTGACATTGACCAATTAAAAACTTAGCCTTTTCCCAGTTTTAGAGTTTGGCAGATTTTAGCTATCTTAGGACAAGTCAAGCAATCATCACACAATTCAAGCAAGCATGCAAAGAGTATATGAGCAGCGGAAATTAAAACATGCAACTTGCAAGAAAGTAAAGGGAAGGGTTTGGAGGATTCGAACGCAATTGGAGACACGGATGTTTTTGGCGTGGTTCCGATAGGTGGTGCTATCATACCTCCACGTTGATGGAGACTTCAACCCATGAAGGGTAACGGTTGCGCGAGTCCACGGAGGGCTCCACCCACGAAGGGTCCGCGAAGTGGCAACCTTGTCTATCCCACCATGGCCGTCGCCCACGAAGGACTTGCCTCACTAGCGGTAGATCTTCATGAAGTAGGCAATCTCCTTGCCCTTACGAACTCCTTGGTTCAACTCCACAATCTTGTCGGAGGCTCCCAAGAAACACCTAGCCAATCTAGGACACACCACTCTCCAAGAAGTAACAAATGGTGTGTTCATGATGAACTCCTTGCTCTTGTGCTTCAAATGATAGTCTCCCCAACACTCAACTCTCTCTCATAGGATTTGAATCTGGTGGAAAGAAGATTTGAGTGGAAAGCAACTTGGGGAAGGCTAGAGATCAAGATTCATATGGTAGGAATGGAATATCTTGGCCTCAACACATGAGTAGGTAGTTATCTCTCAGAAATGGTAAGTTGGAAGTGTAGGTTTAGTCTGATGGCTCTCTCCACGAATGAAGAGGAGGTGGAGGGGTATATATAGCCTCCACACAAAATCTAACCGTTACACACAATTTACCAATGTCGGTGGGACCGAATCAACAAACTCGGTCAGACCGATTTTAGTAAACCTAGTGACCGTTAGGGTTTTCGGTGGGACTGACATGCATCTCGGTAGGACCGATATGGTTAGGGTTAGGGCATAACGTAATCTCGGTGAGACCGATTACACAAACTCGATGAGACCGATTTTGGTAATTAGCTAACCAGAGAGTTGGTCAGGTAAACTCGGTGGGACCGATTTGCTCTTTTCGGTGAGATCAAAATGTTACAAAAGGGAAACAGAGAGTTTACATTGCAATCTCGGTGGGACCAATCCGCTCTTTCGGTGAGACCGTTACGAAAAGGAAACAGAGAGATTACAATCCCATCTCGGTGAGACCGAGATCCCTATCGGTAGAACCGATTTGCCTAGGGTTTGTGGCAGTGGCTATGACATATGGAATTGGTGGCGCCGGATTGGAAGAATCGGTGAGACAGATTTTGGCTTTAGGTTTAGGTCATATGTGGATTTGAGAAAGTAGCTGAGGGTTTTGGAGCATATCACTAAGCACATGAAGCAAGAGGCTCATTAAGCAACACCTCATCCCTCCTTGATAGTATTGGCTTTTCCTATAGACTCAATGTGATCTTGAATCACTAAAATATAAAATGAAGAGTCTTGAGCTTTTGAGCTTGAGTCAATCCTTTGTCGTCAGCATTTTGAGGGATCCACTTTCATCATCCATGCCATGCCATTCATTGAGCTTTCCTGAAATGTTCATCTTGGAATAGCATTAGCTCAATGAGCTATATGTTGTTATGAATTACCAAAACCACCTATGGATAGTTGCACTTTCAACCCCTAAAAAGGCCCGGTGCCGGTGAAGAAGGCGAATGCCTATGAAGCGCTGCGTTTTGGAAAAAGGCCCGGTGCCTGTGAAGAAGGTGAATTCCTGTGAAGCGCTGCGTTTTGGAAAAAGGCCCGGAGCCTATGAAGAGGGCCAATGCCTGTGAAGCTTATCTATCTATGAAAGGCCCGCTGCCTGTGAAGAAGGCAAACGCCTGTGAAGCTTATTTTTTTGAGAAAGGCCCGGAGCCTGTGAAGAAGGCCAGTGCCTGTGAAGCTCGCCGCCCGTGACACTCTCACGTAATAATGAGTTGGGGTTGTACATGCCCCGGAGTCTCAGGAGCGCCGGCCTCAGGCCCTGGGGCTCCCTCCAACGCCTAGTGGCAGAACTTAGCTCCGTGCTGGTGAGAAGACGTCGAAGACTAGATTAGGTGCAGGACGCGGCTTTTCTCATTTGCTTTCTGCAGTTGGCTTGTTCATTCCCATTTGAAGTTTTATTGAAGTTGTTGCCGTCTTTGGCTTGTGACTCTCTGCCTTTTTTGCTCTCCTGCCTCGATTTCTCTCGTGCAAGTCTCGCGAGGGAGCAGTGCGGGCACCCTCGCGAGTGTTTTCTGCCCTTATCGTTTGAGGCTTCCCTACCCGGGTCCACAACAGGAGCACCCCTACAGTCTGTGCCCCACGGGCACCGCGACACGAACACGGGACCTGGGTCGGTCGCCTCCACAGCTAAGGCCAGGAGCTACCTCTCCAGACTAACCTTTGCAGGACATGAAGCGTTCGACGAGGCCTCGGCCTC
>LR880970.1:499657895-499679052 GCA_904067115.1 Aegilops sharonensis
GGACACGATGTTTTACCCAGGTTCGGGCCCTCTTGATGGAGGTAAAACCCTACGTCCTGCTTGATTAATATTGATGATGTGTGTTACAAGAGTGGATCTACCACGAGATCAAAGAGGCTAAACCCTAGAAGCTAGCCTATGGTATGATTGTTGTTCGTCCTATGGACTAAAGCCATCCGGTTTATATAGACACCGGAGAGGGCTAGGGTTACACAGAGTCGGTTACAATGGTAGGAGATCTACATATCCGTATCGCCAAGCTTGCCTTCCACGCCAAGGAAAGTCCCATCCGGACACGGGACGAAGTCTTCAATCTTGTATCTTCATAGTCTTGGAGTCCGGCCGATGATGATAGTTCGGCTATCCGGACACCCCCTAGTCCGGAACTCCCTCAGTAGCTCCTGAACCAGGCTTCAATGACGACGAGTCCAGCGCGTTTATTGTCTTCGGCATTGCGAGGTGGGTTCCTCCTCCGAATACTTAATAGAAGGTTTTGAACACAAGGATAGTGTCCCGCTCTGCAAAACAAGTTCCACATGACACCGTAGAGAGAATAATTTTTGCGTGACATCACACCACGGCCAGGCCTTTATATGAATCGTCTTTTATTGTTCCACCTCAGCGTGTTTTAGCGAGGCGGTTTCCTTGGTACGTCTTATCAAAGTGTAGATCGTGCCCCCTTATTCTGGGATTCTCATCCATACGGACGTGGGTAACCCAACCGTGCCCGTTGGCCTGCATTCTCTATCAAAGGTGAGTCCTAATCGACCACGGGGTGGGCTCTTGGTATTCAACCTCTTTATAATGAGACCAAGGCCCTCTTCTTTTCACACCCTCCATCGAGTTCGCCTCGCGCTTCGAGTTCCAATCACCCAAAGCTTCAGATTTAGGCGCTTCGGACTTTCGATGATGTCCGGCTCCGACCAGCACGGCCGATGGATGTCTTCCTCCATCATAGAAGAGGATGTGCTAAAGCTGCGAGACGCCAGGTATCTAACCGGCGAGATCTCGCATAGGCTGCCTGCTCCAGGGCAGGTCATTCCCACTCCTGAGCCCGGCGAGAACGTGGTCTTCGTGTCCCACTTCCTTCGGGGTTTAGGCTTCCCGATGGATCCCTTTGTGTGGGGGCTCATGTTTTATTATGGGCTAGAATTCCACGACTTGAATTCGGAGTCCATCCTCCATATCTCGTCATTCATTGTCGTATGTGAGGCCTTCCTCCACATTACCCCCCACTTTGGATTGTGGCTCAAAACCTTCAAGGTGGAGCCAAAGACGATCAAGGGGCAGCAAGCAGAGTGCGGAGGGGCAGTCATAAGCAAATGTGCTGATGCTCCGTGGCCCGAAGGCTCTTTTCAAGGGGAGCTTGGTTTGTGGCAACGGGAGTGGTTTTATATCACCGCTCCCAGGGGCACCAAATGGGCAGCGCTCCCTGCCTTCCGCTCAGGTCCACCACAGCGGCTGGCATCATGGGTCAACAAGGGGCTCAACTGGGGGCCATCCAAGGACGTTCCCCTGCTGCAGGGCCGTATTCGAGATCTCCAGGAAAGAGGGATCAATCTGGTTGCAGTGGCGCAGGTTATGGTGATCCGGCACCTTCAGCCCTGCAAACGTCGCCCCCTCCACCTGTGGGAATTCAATCCGGAGGGACCACAAGCTCTCCAAAATTTCTTGGGCACGACGCCCGTGGAGATGTATAAACTGTTCTTCGGACCACAAGAGAAGTGTCCGGACTTGACCGAGGACGCAGGACTAAGCTGTAATCGCCCAGATACTCAAGTAAGTACTCCTGTAACCGGACAAGCTGTTCATTCATTTATTTCAAATATATGCCCTTTAAAGGAGCCGTTTCTTGAACAGGAGTGGATAGCCAAGGCAAAGTTAATAAGGTGTCCGACTCCCCTCCCCGAGACCACGCCGGATCCCATGCTGACCAAGATGTTGAAGGTCGCGCCTTTTGAAGAAGGCAAAGGGGGAGCGGGGAAGCAACTGCCTCTGCGAAGGAGGCTATCAAGGAAGGAGGGATTAAGAGTCCCGCCTTCCGAGGAGAGAAGAGGACCGCTTCGGAAGACCCGGAGGTCAAGGCCTCAAAGAGGGGAAGGGAATCTTCAGCAGAGAGTCCGGCGCTGGGAAGTAACCCAGCCACATTATTTCCCCAAGGGGATCAGCCCTCCAGCGAGCCGTAAGTAAAAACAAGGGGTCTTGTAAATAAGGAACATCCCTGTGTTTATTCATGAGGATAACCGAAATTGTACCTTGTAGTTCGGACCTCAGCCCTTCTCAGCAGAGCTCGTCTTCGGGGGATCTTCTTCCGGAGATGATGGAGAGCGAAACGCCTCCACCTATCGCATCCTCATGTGAAGAGGACGACCCGGAGGTGTCGTCGCGGAGGGTTCCCCCAAGTCCGGCGGGGCCGGAAGGTCCGGCGCCAAGTTGCGTGCGGTCGGAGGAGCTGAAGGATCTGCTCGGGCGAGCGGCTATTTCAGAAGATCACCGTGCTCTAATGGGTACGGTGATTGAAAGAATTGCATCCGCGGAGAGTGGATTGCATGAAGCCGTCCGAAGCTTACTGACGGGGTTTGAGGTACGCAAAAATGATGTACCTTCTGACAGTTATGCATATAGAATGCGCCCTGTATAGATAGTAGCCCCTGAGACTTGGTATGCTGTCGAAAACGACAGCGTGCCTAGGATCATAATCTCAGTTATTAACTGTCGCCTTTCCTATGCAGGTGGCGGAACGTTCGGTGGCCAGCCGGACTGATGGATTCGCCGAGCTGAAGAAGCAACTCGACGCTGCAGATGCGGACATCTCGCGGGTCAATAAACGACTTGATGAGTCAAAAGGTATGTGGTTGCTCCACGGTCGCTTAGTAAGGGAGCTGATGCCCATTCCTTACAAGTTGTATGCTTGATGCAGATGGTGCTGCTGTAGTGGAAGACCTTCGAGCAGAACTTGCTCGGGCCAAGGAGCAAGCCAGAAAAAGCGAGGCGGCTGCCTTGAAGGCAGCGAAAGAGCTAGAAGCCGAGAAGGCAGCTCACTGCCGAAGCAGGGAGGAGATGTCCGGAATGGCCATGAAATTAAAAGTTGCTACCGACCGCCTGGAGGTTCTTGAAGGAGAACGCCGAGCGGAGCAAGAGGACCTGAAGAAGGCCGATGCCGAAGCCAAGGATGCCCGTAGTGCGATGCGGGCTATGAAGGAGGAATTGCGTCAGGTCAGAGACATTGTGGCTGGAAAGCCCTTTATGCTGCGTAGGAAGTTCACGGATCCGAAGTATGCTCAGCTGGGCCGGTTGTACGGTGCGGAGGATCCTTATTTGGACTTGGCGGCGAGTGCGGCGGACGCAGTCGTACACTTTCGAAGCCAGGAGGACCATGAAATGAAAGAGCTTTTCTGGTCTCAATTCCATAGTCCGGAGCGTCCACTTCCGTTGAGTGATCGGCTGTTTGAGTGGGCTGAGCTGAATAGATTGTCCGGACTAGCCATGACGGATGTGGTCGCTCATCTGTGGCCGAAAAGGCCCAAGCCGAAGAGTTATTTTGGCTTGTTGCAGCAATTCCTTGGGGCAGTGCCGCATATTAAGGCGATGAAGCGGTCGGCATGCATAGAAGTTGCACGGATGGCTCTCGCCTATGGTAAAACACACTGGGCGGAGATGGATGCCACCGTTGTTGCATCCCGGGGTTCGAACAAAATCCGATTCCCCACCGAGCATTACTTTGAGGAGGTCCTGCAGGGCGCTCATATAATAGAGTCGCAGTGCTTGAAAGATGTTATGTTTGAATGACATGTATGATTTCTAGGATCATGTTTATAATGCAATGACTTTTTATACTTGTGTGTTCAAGTATTGAACTATCTCATGTGCGGCCGTATATGTATGTATAATCTGAAAGATGGCAGTCTTTGGCTTCAGCCCCCACGCACATGGTGCGGGGGTGTTTGCAAAAAGAAAAACGCTTTTTCACACTTAATCCAACGTCTTGGTCCTTTTAAGGAGGTGATAGCATAGCAAACTAGGCAACCAGACTATAATGCTTTATCACTTTCACTTAGCCATAGGAGCTCGAATGTGGGGCTACTCTATAGCCCCTGATGGCACCGCGCTTCTCCGAACTCGGGGCGCGTATGTGCCTGATCGGGAAGCGGTCCTTCGTCAAAGCGGAGGAATTCTAAACATTCCAATGGTCGATCGAGTGGTTGACAAGTCTCTCGCTATATCATGACAGTCAGTTTTCGGCTTTCTCTACTGAGGTGCTCTCCCGGCCGAACCGGGGCACAATCGCAGTAGTTCTCCTGGTGCCGCGTTAGCCGATGATACGGAAGGTAAGGCAGCAAAACACAGGAGCCGGGCAAACCCAACATTTGACCAAAGACATGATTCGGAGCTGATGCATATAAGGCCTAACTCGAGACGCCGAACACTCCCTGAGGTGTTCGGTCTTTATGATATCGGTCAGAACAAAGCCCTAAGCCCCTAGTGTCCAGGTACAGGCGGGAACTTTTGACGCGGCCGATGCCAAAACGCCAGCCTCCTCCTCGGCTCTGGTAGGAAACCGGGGGGTGTGTATCAACAAGAGACAGTAAGAAAGGTTTACGCAGGGTCTTAATCTGAAAAGAATCCTTGCAACGGGTCCCTACTGCACGTCTGCGCCTGTGTCTTCGTTGTGCTGTATCCTGGACGGGTGTAGCACGTGCTTCATCTGTAAAAGAGAAGGACTTAGTTTCTAAGAAATATCGTGCAAAAATTGTATTAAAATAAAGTATAATTTGGAAGATGAACAAAGTTGAGCTTTATTGGCTTTCATCATTTATGCGCGCGGCCCCCAAAAAAAGGGGTATGCGGCTGGGAAGCCCCTTGTTATGTTACGCCGGACTCGTCTAACCATGTCCGAGGTCTAAATGACCTGTTTTTAGGGGCTTTGACCTGCAAGGTCGGATTAATGTGTGGCTGTCGAGGCAGCCGCACATTCTCTGTGGTCGAGAGACACCTGGAGTTTTGAGATTATGCCACGTGGACCGGGCATTTTTAAGCGTAAGAGACACGTAATGTGGTATTGCATTAAAACGGGCGAAAGCTGTACGCCCCAGTAGTGCTTAAGGGCTACTGCTAAATGGGGTGATGGGGAGTGAGCTTTTCGCGACGGTGGTTGTCGGATGAACCGAACACAACCTCTAGTGGTACAGAGCCTATATAATAAAGAAGGCATGGCGTCATTCCTTTGAAGGAAGTGCTGCTATAGCGAATTTTGGTAGGTTCTATCCCCATTATGCGGACGGTGTCCTGGTATGGCAGGTGCCGCGCTGTGTGTTATCACATGAAGTGAGTTCACTGTTTTGACTTCTAGTGGGAAAGTCTTTTGTTTTCCGGAGTGCTGCTTTTGGGTTTCATCACCTTCACTTGGTGTGTCGAGCCCCTTGTGTTCGGCGTTAAGTCGGCCGGACTGCTTGAAGACCCAACAATCTCTGTGGGTATGGTTTGCAGGCTTCCCGGAGGTACCATGTATTTGACACAGTCTATCCAGAATCTTGTTTAGGTTGGATAGCTCGTCATTGTTATCCTTTAGGGGCAGTGTTTTGTTGTTCGACCGAGAGCTTTTGAATCCGGCGTTGACCGCCGTACTATTTGGGCCATTTTCCTTATTCCGACGCTGATCTTTTCTGCATCGTGATTTCCCATTTCCATCCCTGATTTCGGATGTACTCGGGTCGCTCGTGCTGCATCTAGCCAGCCAGCTGTCTTCCCCTGCGCAAAAGCGTGTCATGAGGCTTGTTAGTGCGGCCATTGTTCTTGGTTTTTCCTGGCCGAGGTGTCTGGCGAGCCATTTGTCTCGGACGTTGTGTTTAAAGGCCGCTAAGGCTTCAGCGTCCGGACAGTCGACTATTTGGTTCTTTTTAGTGAGGAACCTCTTCCAGAATTTGCATGCTGACTCTCCGGGCTGTTGAGTTATGTGACTTAAATCGTCTGCATCCGGAGGCTGGACATAAGTCCCCTGAAAATTTGCTCGAAACGCGTCCTCAAGCTCTTCCCAACTTCCAATCGTATTTTCTGGGAGGCTTTTAAGCCAATGCAGAGCCGGCCCTTTGAGCTTGAGGGGTAGGTATTTTATGGCATGGAGATCGTCTCCTCTTGCCATATGTATGTGTAGGATATAATCCTCAATCCAGACTCCGGGGTCTGTTGTTCCGTCGTATGCCTCTATGTTTACGGGTTTGAATCCCGCTGGAAATCCATGATCCAGTACCTCGTCGGTAAAACATAGTGGGTGTGCGGCGCCCCTGTATTTGGGTGTGCCGTTGTCTTCAAATGCTCGGCTGGTTCTGTTACTTCCTGGAGTCTTCTTTTTTGGCCCATAGATAGACCTGGCCGGGTTATCCTTTTTTCGAGGATCTTTATGCTGATCGTGTGCCGGCTTGTGTGCGGCGCCCCTTGTTGCTCTTGGCCTGTCATCTGGTCGTCTATCCGGCTAGGCGGCTTCTTTCTTTTTTGACTGCGGGGGCTCTAAGGCCTCCTCGTCAAATTCGGGCAACAGCTTGCGCTTCGGGTAGCTCTTTGTCTGGTGACTAGTGCCATATTTATCTGCGGTGTTGAGTACTTTGCTCCATCTCATTCTGAGTGCGTCCTCCGCTGTTTTGAGCTTCCGCTTTTGCTTCTTCAAACTTCTTGCAGTGGCGACGAGCCTTTTATGAAGATTCATATGCTCTGGTGATGTGACATCATCTTCGCCGGGGATGGGTTGCTTGTCCAGTTCATGTCCGGCTGGCTGCTTGTTCACATGTGCCTCGTCCACTGCTTCGCCCTGCTCTAGGGCCAGGTCCGTATGGGTGCCATTTTTTTGATGCCGGTCTTCGGGCGGCGCTTGCGTCGCCGCTTTGTTTGTTTGTTGGGGGAGTTGTCCTTCGCCACGTCCCGTTTTTCCTCATTGTTGCTTCCTTTTGGTGTATCCACCATGTATACGTTGTGAGCTGGGGTGGCTTTCCAGCGCCCGTTAGGCGCTGGTTCTTGGTCGTCTCCGGCATCGTCGTCCATACCGTCGATGTCTTGGGAGTCGTCGTCTAGCATGTCGGTTAGATCGTCGACAGCGGCTACCAAGTGGGTGGTGGGTGGGCTTTGAATTTCTTCGTCGTCCACATCCCAACCTTCCTGACCGCAGTCCGGCCAGGGCGCTCCTGATAACGAGAGATACTTTAGCGAACTCAAGATGTCGCCGAAAGGTGAGCGTTGAAAGATGTCCGCTACGGTGAATTGCATGACCGGCGCCCAACCGGATTCGATTGGAGGGGGCGCGGGAGGTTTGAAGTCCGGCAAGGAGTCCGGCACCTCGGAGTCGCGAGCTTTATGAGGGACAAGATCAGTGTTCGGCTCTATCGCCATAGAGGTTGCAGCCCCCGAGGCGGTGTCTAGCCATCCGTCCCCGATCTGCGCAGCCGGCTCCGAATTGAAGATCGGAGCGGGTTCGAGTGCGGCCTCCAGGGTACTGTCCGGCTGCAGAGCTAAATCATGCTCACCGTGACAGTGCGGCACGCTCGGCTGTGGCTCGACTCCATCGAGGATCAAGTCCCCGCGGATGTCAGCCGTGAAGTTCAAACTTCCAAATCTGACCTGACGGGCCAGGGGCGTAGCTTTCGATCTGCTCCAGATGGCCAAGCGAATCGGCCCGCAGTGCGAAGCCGCCGAATATGAAGATCTGTCCGGGGAGAAAAGTCTCACCCTGGACTGCGTCGTTGATGATGGTCGAAGAAGCCATCGAGCCTATCGGTGACGACACAGAGGAACTCTCAATGAAAGCACCAATGTCGGTGTCAAAACCGGCGGATCTCGGGTAGGGGGTCCCGAACTGTGCGTCTAGGCGGATGGTAACAGGAGACAAGGGACACGATGTTTTACCCAGGTTCGGGCCCTCTTGATGGAGGTAAAACCCTACGTCCTGCTTGATTAATATTGATGATGTGTGTTACAAGAGTGGATCTACCACGAGATCAAAGAGGCTAAACCGTAGAAGCTAGCCTATGGTATGATTGTTGTTCGGCCTATGGACTAAAGCCATCCGGTTTATATAGACACTGGAGAGGGCTAGGGTTACACAGAGTCAGTTACAATGGTAGGAGATCTACATATCCGTATCGCCAAGCTTTCCTTCCACGCCAAGGAAAGTCCCATCCGGACACGGGACGAAGTCTTCAATCTTGTATCTTCATAGTCTTGGAGTCCGGCCGATGATGATAGTTCGGCTATCCGGACACCCTGGCGGTGTCCTGGACTAGGGGGTACTCACCACGTCGTCTCCCGATCAGTTGGATTGGGCCGAGGATCCCCATGGCCATATACTCATGGGCTAGTCTGGACAGTTGCCGCATACAAGGAAGATTCCACAAGACTTGGCGATCAAGACAAGGACTCCTCCCCCACCGGCGTATTCGGCTAGGACTCTTGTTATCCTAGGCCTCTGGTGCATTATATAAACCAGGGCCAGGCTAGTCGACAGATATACAACAACAATCATACCATATGCTAGCTTCTAGGATTTAGCCTCTTTGATCTCGTGGTAGATCCACTCTTGTAACACACATCATCAATATTAATCAAGCAGGACGTAGGGTTTTGCCTCCATCAAGAGGGCCCGAACCTGGGTAAAACATCGTGTCCCTTGTCTCCTGTTACCATCGACCTAGACGCACAGTTCGGGACCCCCTACCCGAGATCCGCCGGTTTTGACACCGACATTGGTGCTTTCATTGAGAGTTCCTCTGTGTGTTCAGCGAAAGGTCGATGGCTCGCCCGCAGGTCAACTGCGACTTCGGCATCTTCATCACCAGCTCGACTGGTCATCTTGGTTCGACCAAGGACTGCGCCCTACCTCCGATCGTCATGTTCGGATGAGGGCCTTCATCAACATCAACTCCTATCTCTATCAAGATCATGGAGGAATCATCCAGGGAGCCCGGGGGATCAACGTCAACATTGCCCTCGGGCGACCGTGCTGTTTTTCTGGACAGCGAACTTCCATTCGCCGTCACCGCCTCCTCGCTTTGACGATTGCTTCGATGGAATTGTGCGGAATTGAGTCTACAACAACCCTGGAAAATTTCGCAGAGTTCCGATGGAGGAATCTCTGGCAATCTCCGATATACCGGAGCCGCATTGAATCTGGACGAGAATCCGGACGAGTTCAGGGCGTGGTGTCCAGCTTATAGCTCGGACTTCCTTTGGAAGATCCAACCGTTGATCGGCTGCGGAATTCCTATATCTACCACCCCTCAAAATTTCAGCTCGGTCCGACCGTCCAAACTCCGGGAACCTTCCGATTAGTGCATCACTTTTCGGATCTGTTTTCTGCGCAAAAAAGAATCCGACCCGAGTTCGTCTTTTTTATGAACGGGATTTCAGACATCCTTTTTGAAGGAAGTTTTGTATGGGGTATTGTGTTTTGTTCCCGAACACATCCCACTAACTTTAAGATCTTTTGAACATGATCTTCAACATCATGCTGGTGTCAAACCAGTCCGGCAATATTGCTCCACGGTTGCCGACCTGCGATAGACACGTCGTCACTTTGTTGAGCCGAGCTCAACTTCTTTGGATCATCATCTCGGCAAGCCGAGCAAGAGTCCGGCATTGCGAAGGATAAATCATCACCAACATCGCCGCCCCACGGATTACACGGAGCGGGCATACCGGCATCGCCGCACGGTCGCTTCATCAAGCCGGCATCGACCACATCACGACCTGCATCGGCAGGGCCGCACTATTGCTTCTTCAAGCTAGTGTCCATCGCGCCGACCTACTTCGACATCTCGGCTGGACCGGGGGCTTCGCCATCTCTTCATCAACCTACTCCGGACACTTCGGCGTCACTAGCCGACCAGGCAATGGGTGCGCGGATCGAGTCCCAATTTTGGGAATCGCCTTCCTTCGGATTGCTACAAAAAATAAACCAGGTGCTATTAATCCTAGTATTTTTGCTTGTTTGGGTTCATTTTTCCCAAGGAATTATTACTCTGGTTTGTCCATCATATGTACACAGGTCTATCAAGTGGTGGCCGCATTATCAACGGTCGCATGATGGTTCGGTCAGTTTCCGTACATAGTACGGCGAACGCCACATCCGGAACTCGAACCGACCTGTGAATTCAGGCCTTGCCATGCCTTTACCGCATCACGCCGTCGCCCTGCATCGACATTGACTTCGGCGCCAGGCCATATTTCTTTTATTACTCACTTTGCATAAATTATTTATTATGCAACGATTTTTTTACTATTATGTCTGGTTTGCACTATTATTTGTGCACAGGAAAAAGATCCAGCCGGACTATATCCTTTGACGTCACCTCGGCTGGACGGGGGGCTTCGTCAACACTTCATTACCCCATGCCAGGGACTTCGGCATCACTCTGCCGTCCTACATTGACCGTGCTATGTCACCACTTCAGAGTGCCGAGCTCCTTGCTCCGCCACCTCGGGACCGGCTTGGGGGATGGATGTCACGCCCAATATGCGACCCTATCCAAAAGGAACTCGACGGTCCCACCAAGGATAGACCCGCATATTGAAACGCTTTTGCAAGGTGGATATCATTACATCAACATTACATAATAGATGGGGATACAACCAAGACATACAATGTCACATGAATACAACAATACAACATACAAGATCAACATCCGAGTACGGATGAATCATAAACAGAAACTCAAACAACATCCACCCTGCTAGCCCAGGCTGCCGACCTGGAACCTATCCCCTGATCGAAGAAGAAGCAGAAGAAGAACTCCAATACAAGCAAACATCGCTCTCGCGTCATGATCATCGCAAACCTGTACCTGCAACTGTTGTTGTAGTAATCTGTGAGCCACGAGGACTCAGCAATCCCATTACCATGGGTATCAAGACTAGCAAAGCTTAATGGGAAAGGAAGGGGTAAAGTGGTGAGGTTGCAGCAGCGACGAAGCATATATGGTGGCTAACATACGCAAATGAGAGCGAGAAGAGAAACAAAGGAACGGTCGTCAACTAGTAATGATCAAGAAGTGATCCTGAACTCCTACTTACGTCAGACATAACCCAGAAACCGTGTTCTCCTCTCGATCAACCCCGAAAAGAGACACTCACGGTTACTCACACGGTTGATGTATTTTAGAAGAGTTTGCTTCAAGTTTACTACAACCGGATATTAACAAATTCCCATCTGCCACATAACCGCGGGCACGGCTCTCGAAAGTTTATACCCTGCAGGGGTGTGCCAACTTAGCCCATGATAAGCTCTCGCGATCAACGAAGGATATTCCTTCTCCCCGGGAAGACCCGATCAGTCTCGGAATCCCGGCTACAAGACATTTCGACAGCAATAAAACAAGACCAGCAAAGCCGCCCGAATGTGCCGACAAATCCCGATAGGAGCTGCACATATCTCGTTCTCAGGGCACACCGGATTGTCCAAACTTCCGATAGGCGAACCCAGAGTTGCCCCTGGTGGCCACCGGCGGCTGACGGTTTGGACCAGCACTCACGACGAGCACTGGCCCGGGGGGGGTAAAATAAGATGACCCTCGGGCTCCGGAAACCCAAGGGAAAAAGGGCTAGGTGAGGCAAATGGTAAAACCAATGTTGGGCCTTGCTGGAGGAGTCTTATTCAAAGCGAACTGTCAAGGGGGTCCCATAAATCACCCGACCGCGTTAGGGAAGCAAAATCCGGGAACATAATACCGATATGACGGAAACTAGGGCGGCAAGAGTGGAACAAAACACCAGGCATAAGGCCGAGCCTTCCACCCTTTACCAAGTATATAGATGCATTAATTAAACAATAGATATTGTGATATCCCAACAAGTAAACATGTTCCAACAAGGAACAACATCTCCATGTTCCAACAAGGAACAAACTTCATCTTCACCTGCAACTAACAACGCTATAAGAGGGGCTGAGCAAAGCGGTAACATAGCCAAACAACGGTTTGCATAGGAAAGGTGTCAAAGGTTAGAGGTTCATGGCAATATGGGATGGCTTGATAAACAGGTGATAGGTAGCGCAGCAAGGCGATAGAACAAAGCAACTAGCATAGCAATGATAGTAATGAGATCCAAGGTGACGGTCATCTTGCCTGAAATCCCGCTAGGAAGAAGAACGAATCCATGAAGAAGACGAACGGATGAAGCCGAACCAAGCGTAGACGAACGAATCCTCACGATCGCAACGAAACGGGAACTAACAAGAAGAAGCACACAACATAGTAAACACACCACACATAAACGAGACATGATGCACAACAAGCATGATGCATGACAAAGCTACATGAAGCTACTCATGGCAAAATATGATGCGAACAAGAACAACACCTCAAAGCAAGTTTAAATGAGGCCGGAAACAATATATAACAATTCCGGTGAGTCCTCATATACAAATTTCGAAATTGGTCCAGATCTGAATAACTTTATTTTCAAGTTGTTAAACAGCAATTTAAGATGCACCACGATGATCTACACGAAATTCTAGTCAAGTTACATATAAAGTTCATTAGATTCGGAGCTACGGCCTAGAAGATATGAGCAAAACAAGATAAACATGGCATTGATGCAAAATGCATACAAACATCAAGCAAACACCTCAAATCAAGGATGCAACATGATAATATGAAACTACATGCAAAATAAAGCAAGTTTCATATAGAGCACACTCAAAACGGAGCAACGGTTCAACACATACACCCTATACAAGTATAACAACAATCTGTCCAAAACAGCAACTAGGCATATTGCAAGTATCAAAACACTATGCTAGAGCATCTCAACATAATAACAAAAGGCATGGGCATGATGTACAGGTAAAGCATGACAAAACATGAACACTGAGCTATATCCAGAAATGACTAGAACATGCTCAAAAGGACATGGCAAGATTGCAAATAATAACAGTTTCAGACCTTTGCAGAAATAACATCAGGTTGCAATGTTCAGAGCAAGAAAACAACATGCTACAGGAACTTATAATAGCAAAACAAGGCATGGCATGAATCTACTCAAAGTATAGAACAAAAGTCCCTTACTGACGATAAGTCAAAAAGGATCAGAAAATACAATAACACCCATGTCAAAATGGCAAGTTTCGTTAACAGATTCAGCAACAGGGCATGTCAAAAACAGATAACAAGTAGGCATGTTCAAGAGCTCAAAGCACTCACTACAGAGCATTACATGATGAACTAAGCATATATACATCATGAAGACATAGCATAGAAGACATACATGGCAGAACAACATCATAGCATACACGGATCAACCACAACAACCTTGGCAAAATTGAATAACATGTAAACAATCTGCCAGGAAACATTTTATAGCAAAAGTAGAGCTCGATTGACTCAAGCTATGGCACTCCATAATTGCAAACAAAGGCATTGATGGATAGATCATAACCATATGTTCAAAACATCCTTACTGAAGTATCTCAAAATATGCATGGATCTCTCGGTAGCATCAAGTGAACATGGCATGGAAATATTAGCAAAACAGGGGCTGAAATCAGCAACATCAAGACACCTAGTTTGCATGCTTGTGCTAGTCACCACATAGATCACAAAAATACATGGCATACACCCCTGGAAAGATGGCATGGCATATTACAAAACACATGTAGGACTCAAAACCATATGGTGCACACATCAATCATAGCAAAAATAACAAAAGTGCATGTTCTGTTAAGAAACAGAAACTAACATCACATAGCACTCTTCCAACAACATTTCGGGAAACAAGATGAGCTCAAATGGAAATGATGCAATGAGATGAAATGATCTACTCTTCGAGGAGAACAATTTGATATATTACACGTGCAAAACGGAGCTACGGATGCAGCGTTATGGCATGATGAAAATGCATGAAAATAACTGAAGATTCGGGACTTAGACGATTCCAAGGTCAACCTTTGGATTTGCACGGATATCGAGGCGGCCGGAAAACTCGCCGGAATTCGTCGGAGAGGCGAGGGGGCGGCCGGAGTTCGCCGGATCCGGGGCACCACGCCCGGATCTGGCCGGAGGAGGCCGGCGCGGGCCGGGGAGGCGCGGTGGAGGGCGGCGCCGGGGTTGGCGGCGGCCGGGGCGGGGCGAGGCGAGGCGAGGCGCTGCCGCTCCGGCGAGGCGAGCTCGGGCCGGAGGGGCGAGCGGGGGGAGGCCGGTCGCTGCGCCGGTGAGGGGAGGAGGCGGCGGCCGCGGGGCGCGAGGGCTGGAGGCCGCGGCGGGGAGGCGGGGCGGCGAGCTCGGCCGACCGGCCCGGGAGGCGCAGCCGGGCGGCGGCGGTCGCCGGCGGAGGTGGCAGAGGGCGGCGGGGCCGAGGTCCGGCGGGCGGCGAGGTCGGACGGGCCGCGGCGGTGGCGCTCGTCGGGCCGGGTGGGCCCGACCCGGGCCTCGGCGGGCCGCGGCGGGCGCGGGGAGGAGAGAGGAGGCCGGCTGGCCACGTGGCGCTGCGGCATTGGAGGAGAGCGGCGGCGGGGCAAGGTGACAGCCCCGGATTGGTCCGAGCGATGTGGAGGCTGGACGTGTCCGGCCGTCGGCGGACATGTCCAGCGGCGCGGAGGGAGGATTTAGGGTTTCATCTGCGATTTGGACGGGGAGGGACACATATTTATAGGTAGAGGGAGCTAGGAGAGTCCAAATGAGGAGCGGTTTTCGGCCACGCGATCGTGATCGAACGACCGAGAGCACGGAGGGGAGTTAGATGGGTTTTGGGCCACTTTGAAGGGGGTGTTGGGCTGCAAACAAAAAAGGGCTTTGCGGTTACCCGGTTAACCGTTGGAGTATCCAACGACCTCCAAATGGCACGAAACTTGACCGGTGGTCTACCGGTGGTATACCAAGGCCACTTGACAAACCTCGGTCCATTCCGAGAAAGTTTAGTACCCGCTCACGGAATAACGTAAAAGGGGACGCTGGGGAACATAGGAGCGCCGGATTGCAAAACGGACAACGGGAAAAATGCTCGGAATCATGAGACGAACACGTATGAAAATGCGATGCACATGATGACATGATATGAAATGCATGACATGGACAAAAAGCAAAAATGAAAGACAAAACCCAACCACGGAGGGAATATCATATCAAAATGCCGAAAATGGCAAGAGTTGGAGTTACAATTATGGAAAGTTACATCCGGGGTGTTACAATGGAACCTTGTCCCGCATCAATCTTGGACCGTGTCGTCAATACCGAACACATTAACCAGCTAAGTTGCCTTCATGCTCAAAGTTTTAAATTTTTAACTTGTGTCCGGCTCGACCAAGCATTATATTTTTTTTGGAAAAAGTTGCTTGTAAAATTTTTTCCTCGTCCATACTTTGTTCGCACACACTTGACGCGCTACTCGCGCTCATTATTCCTGGGGGCTTCTTTAACAGAAGCTTATTAATACGGGCTTTATGCCCAACACATGTGTCACACTTCCGCATGTACCTTTTATTCACCATCATATGCATCGATATGACCTAAGTTTTGGCCAAGCTGGGTTGCCTGGCTCCTGTTCTTACCCCTACGTTTCCGATTGTTCGGCTAGGTGGTAAAGGGAGCACCTCTGCGATTGTTACTGCCGGGTCAGCCGGATGTGTACCTCGGACTGGGTGAGGTCGAAAGCTAGCGTTCTTAAGGGAATACTCGGTCGGTGAACTAAAAGATGATTTCTTACCTATTTATTTACCTGCCCCCAGATGTTTTTCTGCTCTTTTCGCAGTCCGGACATGCACTTTAGGGCATTCCTCCCAGGGAAAGGAGCCCCTAACGGAACTATTCTCCCTGGAAGATGTTTCTTACTAACCATGTAATATAACATAACTAGTTGGGCACTTGTCTGATAAAACACTAATGACCCCTACGCCTGGTCTCCACGCATGCCCCGGTTTTTATAACCGCGAGGGTATTTGGACACACTCCGGACTATTGGGTCCAGAGGTTGAAGCGAAAAGGTCCGCTACGACAAACGATCTACAATCCAGCTAGAAGGCATTCTACATATCACCTTACATTTTATAGTCAACTTTTACCCAAGTCACTTGGGGGCTCTTATGTTTATTTGAGCCGTTTCATACTAAGTGTTTTTCTTCTTAGTAGTTGCAAAGTTAAAGCACGGCAGAAGCACTTTTTTTTCTAAAGTCCAATTTTCGGATTGGCACCGAACACTTGATCTTGTTCGGACGTCATGTTTTTACTGACGTTTTTTGGTTTTCCAAGATTTTGGCACTTTTAAACTATTTGTGTGTTTTCAGCACAAGTCTCGCAGTGCAACGTCGGACTCCTTTAGAGATTCGGCAAAAACATTCTCGGATATTGCTATATATGCATAAGTTTCAAATTGTGTCTTCGGTCAATAGTTGGGTTGCCCGGCTCCCGCGCTTGCCTCCTACGTTCCGCTTTGTTCGGCTAGGTGTGCAAAGGGAGAACCACTGCGATTGTGCTTCCAGCTCGCATGGTGAAGCACCTCAGTGGAGAAAGCCGAAAACTGACTGTCACAATAGGTGTAAACTGGTCAGCGATCCGATGACTATATTAAATGACGGGCCATTCATAACATTGGCCGAAGTGTTTCCGGCTTGACCTCGACTATCGCCGAACACTGCGGGGGCTAGTAACTGGCCTCCCAAACTAAATCCTCGATCTTTTGCTCTTACATTAGAGCTAAGGTTTCATGATCATGCTTAGCATGACAACCCAAAGAAAGGAACCGATAGCGGGACTATTTTCTTTGGCAGACATTTCTTCTGTTAAACAGTAATATAACATATCTCTCTGCGTACCTTTGTTTATAAAACCGTATGGTCAGATTGCCTTGTTTGTCGTAAATCTTTGCCCTCATAAAGGCTTTATAAAGTAGGACAAACACTCCTCGGCTATTGGACGAGGAGGTGGAAGCCGATGGTCGGTCAACAAAGTTTTGTACAATGCGGATCCGAGCATTAATGACGTAAAATACTTGGATACATAGAGTCATTACACATAATTTGTGATTTTACTATGGATATCGATCCTTAATTCGGCCTCCCATGCCCGCATTAAGGCTCGGGGGCTACTAGGCTTCAGGCTTATTATTCACAAATATTAAAGGGGCACATTGATCCCCTGATCTGGTGTTGCCACCCGACCAGTGTCTCGGGGGTTACTGCATTGCTTATTCTATGCAGAAAATCTTAAGTGCAATACAGTTTCCGAGGAGATTTTGATCCTCAGGTTGGTCGGCCGCACCCAACCTAAGTATCGAGGTCTGAGCACGCCGCTTTTTGCGTCCCGAAGTATTCTGCCGAGCTAGGACTTGATCCTCAGACCGATTTTGCAAATCAACCTGAGTCTCAGCAGCTACGGGGATCGGCGGTTTTATGTCATCCTTCATGGGCATCTCGGCTTTTAGACCGATACCCACCTTGAGGGCTACTGGCTATGTATCTCGGTAGAGAATAAATTGCACCACCATGGAAGCAGTCCGGCATAAAGCTTGGGCGCTAGTGGCTAGCTCCATAGAGGGCATTTCCGGCATTAAGCTCGGCTAAACTCCTTCAAACTTCTTTGAACCAAGGTGATTTACGACGCCTCGGATACAGTCCGGCGTTGGAGCTCGGATACATAGTCCGGCGTTGGAGCTCGGATACAGTCCGGCGTTGGAGCTTGGATATAGTCCGGCGTTGGAGCTCGGATACATAGTCCGGCGTTAGAGCTGGGAAGCAGTCCGACATTGGTGCTCGGCTGCAAAAGATACCTCGAATGCAGTCCGGCGTTGGAGCTCGGACGCAAGAGGACGCTGCCGCCCGGGAACAATTTCAAACCCAAGGTGTGGCATAAAACCAACAAGGCATTAATAAAGGCCGGAAACTTAAAGGGGCTCCTCGGATACCCGATGTGTAAACTCGTTGAATGCATTTCGGCGATCCTCAAGATCGAATATGAGAAGATTTGGTGAACCAGTTTTCAAGACCGACGACCGAAGATGAAGAACAGTTCAGAAGAATCGAGGAGCGTCCCCAACTTGAAGACCGGTTCAGGGGGCTACTGACGGTGTCCTGGACTAGGGGGTACTCACCACGTCGTCTCCTGATCAGTTGGATTGGGCCGAGGTTCCCCATGGCCATATACTCATGGGCCAGTCCGGACAGTTGCCGCATACAAGGAAGATTCCACAAGGCTTGGCGATCAAGACAAGGACTCCTCCCCCACCGGCGTATTCGGCTAGGACTCTTGTTATCCTAGGCCTCTGGTGCATTATATAAACCAGGGCTAGGCTAGTCGACAGATATACAACAACAATCATACCATAGGCTAGCTTCTAGGGTTTAGCCTCTTTGATCTCGTGGTAGATCCACTCTTGTAACACACATCATCAATATTAATCAAGCAGGACGTAGGGTTTTGCCTCCATCAAGAGGGCCCGAACCTGGGTAAAACATCGTGTCCCTTGTCTCTTGTTACCATCCGCCTAGACGCACAGTTTGGGACCCCCTACCCGAGATCCGCCGGTTTTGACACCGAAACACCCCCTAGTCCGGAACTCCCTCAACGAGCTCGAGGAAGACGAAGCAGGGCTCGCGAGTGCTCGAGGCTCGGGCTGCTCGACGGAGTCGACGACGGTGGAGTGGTTGGACACGGTAGCTCGGTACGGGGATGACGGTGGACGCGGTTTCACGCTGGCGCGGGCGCGGCAGCGTCGGCTATGGCGGGGGGAGAGCGAGAGAGAGAGAGACAGGGGAAAAACGAGATGTCCACGGGGTCGGGGCGGCGACGTGGAGCCTGGCCACCATCCAGGCGCGCGAAGCGGCAAGCTGCTGGCGCCGTGGCGAGCTCGCGCTCGCTGGCGTCAGCTCTGTGCCTGCGTGACAAAGAAGAAGCAGCTGGCTGCCATGGGCCAGCACAGTGCTGGGCCGCCAGGTGGGCCGGAGCTTGGGTTCGGCCAGGTAAGAGGTTTTCCCATTTGTTTCTGTTTTTAATTATTTCTGTAGGTTTGTTGCATTTCTAAAAAAACCTAGGCAACTCCAAAAATCACCAAACTGCTCATGGTCCCTAGTTGGAATATATCCAGCATCACTACTAGGAAAAGGGCTATAGATGGGATGGACACTAATGGCGCACTGTACATGTGGTGCGCCATTACTAAATACTAATGGCGCACCATGTGTTGGTGCGCCATTAGTGTGCAAATACTAATGGCGCACCACATCCCACGGTGCGCCATTAGTAAAAAAAAAATTATAATTTTTTCAAAACTACTAATGGCGCACCGTGGGAGTGGTGCGCCATTACTAATTTCAACTACTAATGGTGCACCACTTCCACGGTGCGCCATTAGTAAAAAAAAAATTATAATTTTTTCAAAACTACTAATGGCGCACCGTGGGAGTGGTGCGCCATTACTAATTTCAACTACTAATGGTGCACCACTTCCACGGTGCGCCATTAGTAAAAAAAAAATTATAATTTTTTCAAAACTACTAATGGCGCACCGTGGGAGTGGTGCGCCATTACTAATTTCAACTACTAATGGTGCACCACTTCCACGGTGCGCCATTAGTAAAAAAAAAATTATAATTTTTTCAAAACTACTAATGGCGCACCGTGGGAGTGGTGCGCCATTACTAATTTCAACTACTAATGGTGCACCACTTCCACGGTGCGCCATTAGTAAAAAAAAAATTATAATTTTTTCAAAACTACTAATGGCGCACCGTGGGAGTGGTGCGCCATTACTAATTTCAACTACTAATGGTGCACCACTTCCACGGTGCGCCATTAGTAAAAAAAAAATTATAATTTTTTCAAAACTACTAATGGCGCACCGTGGGAGTGGTGCGCCATTACTAATTTCAACTACTAATGGTGCACCACTTCCACGGTGCGCCATTAGTAAAAAAAAAATTATAATTTTTTCAAAACTACTAATGGCGCACCGTGGGAGTGGTGCGCCATTACTAATTTCAACTACTAATGGTGCACCACTTCCACGGTGCGCCATTAGTAAAAAAAAAATTATAATTTTTTCAAAACTACTAATGGCGCACCGTGGGAGTGGTGCGCCATTACTAATTTCAACTACTAATGGTGCACCACTTCCACGGTGCGCCATTAGTAAAAAAAAAATTATAATTTTTTCAAAACTACTAATGGCGCACCGTGGGAGTGGTGCGCCATTACTAATTTCAACTACTAATGGTGCACCACTTCCACGGTGCGCCATTAGTAAAAAAAAAATTATAATTTTTTCAAAACTACTAATGGCGCACCGTGGGAGTGGTGCGCCATTACTAATTTCAACTACTAATGGTGCACCACTTCCACGGTGCGCCATTAGTATTTTGGCCCAAAAATTCCCCCGCAGGCCCCCCCCCCCCCCCCCCGGTGGATCGCCTTTTCAGATTTAAAAAAAATAAAAGAAAATGATGGAAATGTCAAAAAAATAAAAGAAAATAAGTTTCCCATGTGATATGTGGTCTAGTTGTTGGGAAAATTTGCAAATGTGAATTTCGACTTTATTTGCAAAATCTCTCTGGAATTTGTAAATATGGGCATAACTTTTGCATACTAACTCGAATGAAACAGTTTTTTATATGAAAAATCATCTACTCGAAAAGTTGCATCCAAATTTAACAGAGGGGAACCCCGTTAAACATTTTCAAAATCCTCAAAAACCATCAGAAAAAAAGTTACGGGCCTTTTAAGATCTGGAGAGGCAAAAAATTCAAAAAAATTCAAACTTACTAATGGCGCACCTGCCCATGGTGCGCCATTAGTATCTTCCCGCCTTCAAAATTCAAAATAAATCAAATAAATAAAAAAAAGTTACTAATGGCGCACCTGCCCGTGGTGCGCCATTAGTATTTTCCCGCCTTCAAAATTCAAAATAAATAAAAAAATAAAAAAAAAGTTACTAATGGCGCACCTGCCCGCGGTGCGCCATTAGTATGACGTATATATGGCTGGGCGTGTCCTCTCCTCCTTACCTCTTCATTCTTCTCCTCCACTCCACCTCTCCTCCACTCCACCTCTCCTCCACTCCTCCACTCCATCTTCCCTTCTCTCCTCCACCATACTACCCTTCTCCTCTCCGGCGACCTCCTCCTCCCTCCTCTCCTCTCCTCCCCTCCCCTCCCCTCACGGTTTCTCCTCCCTCCTCTCCGGTGAGCTCCTCCTCCCTC
>LR880970.1:499688298-499698856 GCA_904067115.1 Aegilops sharonensis
GTGATCACATCCGGGACTCCGAACAAACTTCGGTACATCAAAACACATAAACTCATAATATAACCGTCATCGAACTTTAAGCGTGCGGACCCTACGGGTTCGAGAACAATGTAGACATGACCGAAACACGTTTCCGGTCAATAACAAATAGCGGAACCTGGATGCTCATATTGGCTCCCACATATTCTACGAAGATCTTTATCGGTCAAACCGCATAACAACATATGGCATTCCTTTTGTCATCGGTATGTTACTTGCCCGAGATTCGATCGTCGGTATCTCAATACCTAGTTCAATCTCGTTACTGGCAAGTCTCTTTACTCGTTATGTAATACATCATCTCGCAACTAACTCATTAGTCACATTGCTTGCAAGGCTTATAGTGATGTGTATTACCGAGAGGGCCCAGAGATACCTCTCCGACAATCGGAGTGACAAATCCTAATCTCGAAATACGCCAACCCAACAAGTACCTTCGGAGACACCTGTAGAGCACCTTTATAATCACCCAGTTACATTGTGACGTTTGGTAGCACACCAAGTGTTCCTCCGGTAAACGGGAGTTGCATAATCTCATAGTCACAGGAACATGTATAAGTCATGAAGAAAGCAGTAGCAACATACTAAATGATCAAGTGCTAAGCTAACGGAATGGGTCAAGTCAATCACATCATTCTCTCAATGATGTGATCCCGTTAATCAAATGACAACTCTTTTGTCCATGGCTAGGAAACATAACCATCTTTGATAAACGAGCTAGTCAAGTAGAGGCATAGTAGTGACACTCTGTTTGTCTATGTATTCACACATGTATTAGGCTTCACTGCAAGTCTGTATAAAACTATATTCTTTGATCAACTTATCAAAGCGTATATTCCAACTCCGAGATGCTTGCACCAGTCCATAAATGGATTGCTGGAGCTTGCACAATTTGTTAGCACCTTTAGGATTGACAAAACCTTCTGGTTGCATCATATACAACTCTTCTTTAATAAATCCATTAAGGAATGCAGTTTTGACAACCATTTGCCAGATTTCATAAAATGTGGTAATTGCTAACATGATTCGGACAGACTTTAAGCATCGATACGAGTGAGAAAATCTCATTGTATTCAACACCTTGAACTTGTCAAAAAACTTTTTGCGACAAGTCGAGCTTTGTAGATAGTAACACTACTATCAGTGTCTGTCTTCCTCTTGAAGATCCATTTATTTTCTATGGCTTGCCGATCATCGGGCAAGTCCACCAAAGTTCACACTTTGTTGTCATGCATGGATCCCATCTCAGATTTCATGGCCTCAAGCCATTTCGCAGAATCTGGGTTCATCATCGCTTCCTCATAGTTCGTAGGTTCATCATGGTCTAGTAACATGACTTCCAGAACAGGATTACCGTACCACTCTGGTGCGGATCTTACTCTGGTTAACCTACGAGGTTCAGTAACAACTTGATCTAAAGTTTCATGATCATCATCATTAACTTCCTCACTAATTGGTGTAGGAATCACTGGAACTGATTTCTGTGATGAACTATTTTCCAATTCAGGAGAAGGTACTATTACCTTGTCAAGTTCTACTTTTCTCCCACTCACTTCTTTCGAGAGAAATTCCTTCTCTAGAAAGGATCCATCTTAGCAACGAATATCTTGCTTTCGGATCTGTGATAGAAGGTGTACCCAATAGTTTCCTTTGGGTACTCTATGAAGACGCACTTCTCCGATTTGGGTTCGAGCTTATCAGGTTGAAACTTTTTCACAGAAGCATCGCAGTCCCAACTTTAAGAAACGACAACTTTGGTTTCTTGCCAAACCACAGTTCATAAGGCATCGTCTCAAACGAATTTTGATGGTGCCATATTTAAAGTGAATGCAACTGTCTCTAATGCATAACCCCGAAACGATAGTGGTAAATCGGTAAGATACATCATAGATCGCACCATATCCTATATAGTGCGGTTATGACGTCCGGACACACCATTACGTTGTGGTGTTCCATGTGGCGTGAGCTGTGAAACTATTCCACATTTTTTTATATGAAGGCCAAACTCGTAATTCAAATATTCTCCTCCACGATCAGATCGTAGAAACTTTATTCTCCTCCACTTCACCCATATCTGCTCAAATCATCTCTGAAGGTCAGAAAATAACGATACTCGCCACGAGCATCAACACTCATTGGATCGCATACATCGGTGTGTATTATATTTCCAATAAGTCAGTAGCTCGTTCCATTGTTCCGGAGAACGGAGTTTTAGTCATCTTGCCCATAAGGCACAGTTCGCAAGCATCAAATGATTCATAATCAAGTGATTCCAAAAGTCCACTTTTATGGAGTTTCTTCATGCGCTTTACACTGATATGACCCAAACGGCAGTGCCATAAATATGTTGCACTATCATTATCAACTTTGCATCTTTTGGCATCAATATTATGAATATGTGTATCACTACGATCGAGATCCAACAAACTATTTTTATTGGGTGTATGACCATTGAAGGTTTTATTCACGTAAACATAACAACAATTATTCTCTGACTTCAAATGAATAACCGTTTTGCAACGAACATGATCAAATCATATTCATGCTCAACGCAAATGCCAAATAACATTTATTTAGGTTTAACACTAATCCCGAAAGTATAGGGAGTGTGCGATGATGATCATATCAATCTTGGAACCACTTCCAACACACAACGTCACTTCACCCTCAACTAGTCTCTGTTTATTCTGTAACTCCTGTTTCGAGTTACTAATTTTTATCAACCGAACAAGTATCAAATACTCAGGGGCTACTGTAAACACTAGTAAGGTACACATTAATAACCTGTATATCAAATATACCCTTGTTCACTTTGCCATCCTTGTTATCCACCAAATATTCAGGGCATTTCCGCTTCCAGTGACCATTTCCTTTGCAGTGTAAGCACTCAGTTTCAGGCTTTGGTCCAGCTTTGAGCTTCTTCGCGGGAGTGACAACTTGCTTGTCATTCTACTTGAAGTTCCCTTTCTTTCCCTTTGCTCTTTTCTTGAAACTAGTGGTCTTGTCAATCATCAACACTTGATGCTCTTTCTTGATTTCTACCTTCGTCGATTTCGATATGACGAAGAGCTCGGGAATCGTTTTCGTCATCCCTTGCATACTATATTTCATCACGAAGTTTTAGTAACTTGGTGATGGTGACTAGAGAACCCTGTCAATCACTATCTTATCTGGAAGATTAACTCCCACTTGATTCAAGCGATTGTAGTAACCAGACAATCTGAGCACATGCTCACAAGTTGAGCAATTCTCCTCCATCTTTTAGCTATAGAACTTGTTGGAGACTTCATATCTCTCAACTCGGGTATTTGCTTGAAATATTAACTTCAACTCCTGGAACATCTCATATGGTCCATGACGTTCAAAAACGTCTTTGAAGTTCCGATTCTAAGCCGTTAAGCATGGTGCACTAAACTATCAAGTAGTCATCATATTGAGCTAGCCAAACGTTCATATTGTCTGCATCTGCTCCTGCAATAGGTCTGTCACCGAGCGGTGCATCAAGGACATAATTCTTCTGTGCAACAATGAGGACAATCCTCAGATCACGGATTCAATCCGCATCATTGCTACTAACATCTTTCAACACCGTTTTCTCTAGGAACATATCAAAATTAACATATGAAAACAACAACGCGAGCTATTGATCTACAGCATAATTTGCAAAATACTACAAGGACTAAGTTCATGATAAATTTAAGTTCCATTAATCATATTACTTAAGAACTCCTGTAGGACCTTGAAGTACGTCTAGAGGGAGGGGGTGATTAGACTACTTGACAAATTAAAAACTTAACCTTTTCCCAATTTTAGACTTTGGCAGATTTTAGCTATTTTTGCACAAGTCAAGCAATCTTCACACAATTCAAGCAAGCATGCAAAGAGTATATAGGCAGCGGAAATTAAAGCATGCAAATTGCAAGTGTCGGTGTTCTGGGAACAGGGGTCCCCAGACTTGCCTGCATATGGCCTGCGGCGTGTCTCAAGGGGTGGCCCAGCAAGGCCCATCTTCATCAGCACAAGCTCAAGACCCTCGCGAGGGGCCAAGCCTCGCGGGGCGGACAACAGGAAGCTTCCTCAGGCGCGGCCTCATCAGGCTGGCTCATGAGGAGGCGGAGAGATCAAGGCGGGGTACCTCATGAGGTGCCCATGACGCAAGCCATGATGACCAAGTGCGCCAGGCGGGCGCCAGCCCGCGCAGTGTCCTCCTTTCCTCTTTGGTGCAAAGGGGGCAAGCGCAGGCGAGAATATCAAGCAAAGTCATCTGTTTCGGTGCAACAAGACCAAGACCGTCGCAACGGCAGGAAGGAAGTCATCGTGGAGCCCAAGCCGGCGTCACCACCAGAGCCTTTCACAGGCGAGGACCAACTTTAGTCAGGATAAGTGTACTAGATGTTCCCCTTCAAAATGGCCAATTGTTGGCGCCCTTCCCGCTCAATATTTGGGAAGAGGCCCAGGGACTTTGCCTATAAGTAGGACTAGCCTCCCACAAGGTAGAGGGATCCGGAATCCAGAACAAGGCTAGAGGCATCTCGAATCAGAGAGAGAGAGAGAGAAGCGATTGAACTCCCCCCAGTAGTTCATCGCACCAGCCAAGAACAGACCCTCGCGAGGCTGTTCTTCCTTGTATTGTTCATCATTAGCCCAAGAGGCAATCCACCACACCACAAACTAGAGTAGGGTATTACACCACAATGGTGGCCCGAACTAGTATAAACCCTGTGTCTCTTGTGTTGTTCTTTTCATAGCTTAGATCCTAGCGAGGCGGCGAGGTGCAGGTAGGTAGAGGGCGAGATATCCGCGCGCACCCGAGTGTTCGAACCTAGAGGGTCTGCCGGAACCCGAAATCCGACATTTGGCGCGCCAGGTAGGGGTGCACCGGAATTCGTCTTCCTCCGCCCTGTTCTTTGCCGACCATCGCATCCATGTCAGACGCTCGTCGGGCCCGCGCCGAGCGCCGAGCCGCTCTCGCTTCCCGCGTCGCCCAGATGGCCCCCGTCGGCAGCCGCCTCCGCCGTTCCCCGTCGCCTGCCGTAAACGCCGCCACCGGCTCGACGGGGAACGAGCAGCAAGCATCGTCCCAGCATCCGTCCGTGAGGCGAGATGGCCGCACCACCACTCCTTCACTCGCCCCAGCTGGTTCTTCGTCCCGCGCGCTCCGCGCGCCCATGGAGGCTCGAGCTGCGCTCATCGCGGCAAACGAGCTCCTGCGCTTCCACCCAGTAGATGACGTCTATGAAGAGTGGCTCGACCGCGTCGCCGAGCTCGTCCGTGCCGCAGGGGGCTCCCCCGCGCCGTCCTTCTCGCTGCACCGCGCCCCGCCCTGCGCGGGCGATGAAGCTCCGGGGGCGCCTTGGCCCCAAGGCGCGTGGCCCCTGGGCGGAACCCACTCTGTCCGGCGCCAGCGCAGCAAGAGCAGAGCTGCCAAGAGGTCCCTCGCCCCCAAGAAGCTGCCCGAGTGCTTCCTGCACCGGCTCGTCACGACCACACTCCTGCTCCAGCGCGCCAAGACCCCGCTGTTGGTGTCAAAACCGGCGGATCTCGGGTAGGGGGTCCCGAACTGTGCGTCTAGGAGGATGGTAACAGGAGACAAGGGACACGATGTTTTTACCCAGGTTCGGGCCCTCTCGAAGGAGGTAATACCCTACTCATGCTTGATTAATATTGATGATATGGGTAGTACAAGAGTAGATCTACCACGAGATCAAGGAGGCTAAACCCTAGAAGCTAGCCTATGGTATGATTGTTGTTCGTCCTACGGACTTAAACCCTCCGGTTTATATAGACACCGGATAGGTTAGGGTTACACAGAGTCGGTTACAATGGTAGGAGATCTACATATCCGTATCGCCAAGCTTGCCTTCCACGCCAAGGAAAGTCCCGTCCGGACACGGGACGAAGTCTTCAATCTTGTATCTTCATAGTCTTGGAGTCCGGCCGTGACGATAGTCCGACTATCCGGACACCCCCTAGTCCGGGACTCCCTCAGTAGCCCCTGAACCAGGCTTCAATGACGATGAGTCCGGCGCATTGATTGTCTTCGGCATTGCGAGGCGGGTTCCTCCTCCGAATACTTCATAGAAGATTTTGAACACAAGGATAGTGTCCGGCTCTGCAAAACAAGTTCCACATAACACCGTAGAGAGAATAATTTTTGTACAGATCTGCTGACGTATTCCGCGGCGTGACATCACACCACGGCAAGGCCTTTATATGAATCGGTTTTTTACTGTTCCCACCTCAGCGTGTTTAGCGAGGCGGTTTCCTTGGCACGTCTTATCAAAGCATAGATCGTGCCCCCTTATTCTGGGATTCTCATCAATACGGACGTGGGTAACCCATCCGCGCCATTGATTACGGCGCTTGGGAAATAAGCGAGCTTTACCAGGCTGGTGGGGGACGCATAGCTTCGTCCGTCTATATAAGGGGATAAGGATCCACCTTCTCACCTACACCTTCTTCCTCCGTTTCTTATCCATTTCCGCGCACTCCAGCTCCAGCGCCCAAGTCTGCACATCCCACTTCAACCTTTCTCCAATCATGTCAGGAGCGGGAGGCAGGTGGATGGCCTCCTCCGTCACGGAGGGGCACATCGCAAGACTGCGGGAGGCCGGATACTTGTCCGACAACATCGCGCATAGGCTTCCCGACGAGGGGCAGCTCATTCCGACCCTTGGGCCCCGTGAGAGGGTGGTGTTTCTCCCCCCACTTCCTCCGCGGAATAGGTTTTCCTCTTCACCTATTTGTCCGGGGGCTCATGTTCTACTACAGCCTGGACTTCCACGACCTGGCCCCGAATTTCATCCTCAACATCTGGGCGTTTATCATCGTGTGCGAGGCTTTCCTCTGCATCCAGCCCCACTTCGGCTTATGGCTGAAGATCTTCAACGTCCGGCCGAAGGTAGTGTCGGCCGTCAAGCAGAGTGCGGAGGCGCCATGGTTGGCAAGATGGCCAAAGTCCCATGGCTCGAAGGCGCCTTCATGGAGACAATAAAGGGGGTGGCAATCGGGGTGGTTCTACATCACCGAGCCCCGCAACACCAAATGGGTGGCGGCCCCCGAATTGAGATCTGGCTTCCCCACACGGCTCTCATCATGGAAAGAGACGGGCCTGACGTGGGGGAATTCGGACGAGACATCCGGACTTCAAACATGCGTCTGAAACCTGGTGGCCAAGAATCTTAGGCTGGTCGACGTAATCCAGGTGATGCTCATCCACCGGATTCTCCCATGCCAACAACGGGCTTTTAACTTGTGGGAGTTCGATCCGGCACAGCACCAAACCTTGAGCCGGCTCTTCGACATTACATACGAAGACGCCTGGAAGGTGCTGTTCAAGGGCGCCGAAGCCCCAGCATCCGCTACCAAAGATCGCGGGTACAGCTCGCAGCGTCCAGCCGGCGAGGTAAGTTATCTTACCCTTTACGGGACTCTTTTTTCATAGATTGACTCTACATGGGATCTAAAACTCCCTAATCTTTGACAGGACTGGCTGAAGACGTCCGGACAGATTAACTGTCCGGCTCCTTTGCCAGAAGACCCAGCGGACGCCCGATTGACGGGGCTGCTGGCTCCGGCGCCGTACGTGGTGCCGGAGAAGAAGGCCAAGAAGGAGGCCATGGGAAATCGAAGGAGCTCCCAACGCCAGGTGCTGTCAGATTCCGAAGTGGAATCTTCTCTCGAAGACGAGGAGGAAGAAGAAGAAGCTCCTCCCCCAGCGGGGGAGGAGAAGAAAAGGAAGGCTGCCCCAGCTGGGGAGGCCGGAGGGTCCAAGAAGGGAAGAACCCTTCCTCCGGACTTTTCCACCAATGTCAACGACGACGAGGAGGATTGCCCTACAAGGGCCAAGCCCCTGGCGAGATAGTAAGTGTCCGGATACCCATGGGTTTTTGTTATTGCAGAGTGTTCTCTAACGTCGAACAACTGTGCAGCCCGCCCAAGGGCGAGTTCGCCGATTCATCGAGCGGGTCCCTGGGCTCATCGGAAATGGAGAGTACCTCGCTTCCGACCGCCTCCTCGCCTCATGCTGCGGGCGACGCCGCGGCGGGGCCCCAAGGGGGACTTGGTTAAGAGGAGGTAGCGCAGGAGGTGCCACAAGGCGACCTCCCGGACTCCAGGCGCGCGGGGGGAAAGATCCCCACGGGCTCTAAGCCCGACCCTCATTCGGACTCCATGCCGGAACCACCAGCGGTTCCGAAGTCCGAACAGTGGATCCTTCGCAAGAAGGGTAAGACACCGGTGCCCTCCGTCCAACCGGAGGCACCGGATAGCTTACAGGAGGCGCTTAACAACGCTTCCATCGAGGAGGAACACCGCACTGTCATGAGTGCGGTGATCCAGACAGTTCAGTCCGCCAAGAGCGGGCTGACCGAAGTCTGTTCCAGCCTTCTAACAGGCTTTGAGGTAAGTTTTAGAATATGTAAAAATATAACCGCATAGACAGTAGCCCCTGATGCTTAGTTCGGTGTTCGGAAAGAAAAACCGGACTAAGGATCTAAAAAGATATACGCAGGAGTCTAACATAAGTATGTCAATATGGGAATGCAGGCTGCGCTGCTGACCTCTACCGCACTGACTGCGGAGGTCAATGTATTGAAGCAGAACCTCGAGCGGTCCAAGAGCGAGCTCGGACAAGCCAAGAAGGAGGTCGAGGACAAGGAAGGTAAGTAATACCTCATTAAAGAAATACCTTATAGAAAAGGTTTTGGTTGCGAAAAATAACAGGAATAACATGGGTACTGCAGGGGCCACGAACGAGGTGGCGACCCAGAGGGAAGCGGTGTCCGTGGCCGAAAACAAAGCGGCTGCGGAATGCACCGAGCGAGAGAAAGGGGAGGCGCAGCTGGCGGAGGTGCGGCAAGAGCTCCAGATTCTTGTGAAAAAACACGAGGGTTTGGAGCGTGACTCGAAGATCCGAGAGTCCGAGCTTGCCTCGGCTCTTGAGAGTGCCAAAGCTGCTAAGGCCGAGGCCCAAAAATTCCTCCAAGAAATTGAAGCACTAAACAAGATAGCGGCGGGTAAGGCATTCTTTATGCAAAGCAAGAATGTAAAAGTAAATTACCTGTTACTTACCCGGATTCGGAGCTCTCCAGGAGCATTCGCAGATTTGCCCCGTAGTGCGTCTGATGCTGCCGCATTCTACCGCGCCCAGGAGGGGAGCTCCACGGATAAGGTGTTCTGGTCTCAGTATGCTGAGGCCGACCATCCGGTGCCCCTGAGCGACCAGCTGAAACAGCTGGTCGAGCTCCATAAGGTCGCCGAACAGGCCATGAAGGGCCTTATAGCGCGGTTGTGGCCATTGGAGGCCATGCCCGGGAGCTACATCGGCTATTGCAGCGGCTGGTGGATGCCTGTCCGCGGCTTGAAGTCATCAAGCGCTCCGTCTGTATTGAAGGCGTCCGTCGGGCCCTTGCCCGTGCTAAGGTGCACTGGGGCAAGCTGGATGCGGAGAGGCCTGTGACGGACGGGCCACCGAAGGGCCATGAGCATCGCACGCCCGAAATGTACTATGAGGGCCTCCTGAAGGGTGCCCGCCGAATAGCGGATGAGTGCTCCAAAGATGTAATTTTTGAATAAACTCGCATTTGTTATCCTGTACGCTGAAAACTTGTTCATATGCACTAAGCAACGCTTATTAATTTAAAATATTACCTTCTGTGCGGCCGTTTATCAAATTTGAGAGATGGCAAGTCGTTGGCTTCAGCCCCCATGCCACGAGTGCTGGGGTGTTCGGGATAAACTTGAGCACTCTTGTTCCCATTCTTGGGTCCATCTAGGGAGGCGCTCAACACAACGAACAAGGCAACCAGACTTACAATGCTTGAACACTCTCACTTAGCCATAGAATTCTATAATTTTAAATTTCGGCGAAGCCCCTAGTATTCGGAAGACCGAGTTCGGGGCACTATCCACGCCTTGGCCGGACGTTCCGGTTCCTCGCTCTAAGCGGCATAAGTCTTTTGGGACCCGAAAAAACCTCTCGAACAGCGACCGGCTCTCGCCCTATCATGACGGTCAGTTTTAGCTTTCTCCACTGAGGTGCTCGACCCAGCATAACTGGGGCACAATCGCAGTGGTTCTCCCGGTGCTACCTTAGCCGATATAGCGGAACGTAAGGTACCAAAACACGGGAGCCGGGCAAACTCAACTATTGACCCAAGACATGATTTGGAGCCAATTCATATAATCCTATAAGTTTGGGGTGCCGCACTTGTGAAAGTGTTCGGACGTCTCACACCATAATTTTGGGATACTTAAGCCCCTAGTGTATTGGCCGTACCAAAGTGTACGGTTGCAACATGTCATGAAATGAACACATGTATATAAAAAGGAAGTAGAGCAATAATAAGCAAAAGCTGTGTATTGTTTGTTCAAAAAGGTACTGCAATGGAAGCAGAACGATACAAATAGTGCGATAAGCAAGGGATGGGACTATCTAACATGTCCCCCTCCAGGGGTAAGCTGCTGGATGATATGTAAAACAGGTATAATGCTCGTAATAGAGACCACCTGAACACTC
>LR880970.1:499717232-499736039 GCA_904067115.1 Aegilops sharonensis
ACGAATGAAATTGATGGTCGAAACAGACTCAGGCTCCGGGAATAAGAGGGTGGGAGGGCGGGAAAAACAAAGGCAACTTGGAAGGGGAAACTGACGAATGAGTTCAAGAGGAAACACCGGTTGAAATAATTTAGTAGAGAGAGCAAAACTTTACACGAGTAGGATGGATACTCGATTACAGACTCCGGTTTCGAGAAGAAGAAGGGTGGGCGGGTGGGAAAAACAAGGACAATTTCGGACAAGGAAAAACAACGACGTCGGAGGAAGAACTGAGGATTGAACTTGGCAAAGATGAAGAGACTCGAGTCGGCTTGACGATAAATGCACCAGATGAAAAGAGATGAGAACCAACGACCGAAAAACCAACTGCGTGATCCTAAAGAAAAATTTGAAGGGGAAGAGAAGTAATTCAAAACACCTACGTCAAGATTCCTCACCAGAGCGACGAAGGGGCTGAGGAGTAAAAAGAATTCCTACTCTCCGATATAACTAGACTCCGAAAACAGTTTTCTTCTAGACTCAACAACGGCCAAACTACACGATCAATCAAGGGGGCTCCTAGGGTCGGTCGAGGCTCTGATACCAACTTGTCACGCCCAATATGCGACCCTATCCAAAAGGACCTCGAAGGTCCCACCAAGAATAGACCCGCATATTGAAACGCTTTTGCAAGGTGGATATCATTACATCAACATTACATAATAGTGGGGATACATCCAATACATACAATGTCACGCGAATACAGAATCATATCATATACAAGAGATCAACATCCGACTACGGATGAAACATAAACAGAAACTCAAACAACATCCACCCTGCTAGCCCAGGCTGCCGACCTGGAACCTATCCCCTGATCGAAGGAGAAGCAGAAGAAGAACTCCAATACAAGCAAACATCGCTCTCACGTCATGATCATCGCACAACCTGTACCTGCAACTGGTGGTGTAGTAATCTGTGAGCCATGAGGACTCAGCAATCCCATTACCATGGGTATCAAGACTAGCAAAGCTTAATGGGAAAGGAAGGGGTAAAGTGGTGAGGTTGCAGCAGCGACTAAGCATATATGGTGGCTAACATACGCAAATGAGAGCGAGAAGAGAAACAAAGGAACGGTCGTCAACTAGTAATGATCAAGAAGTGATCCTGAACTCCTACTTACGTCAGACATAACCCAGAAACCGTGTTCTCCTCTCGATCAACCCCGAAAAGAGACACTCACGGTTACGCACACGGTTGGTGTATTTTAGAAGAGTTTGCTTCAAGTTTACTCAACCGGATATTAACAAATTTCCATCTGCCACATAATCGCGGGCACGGCTCTCGAAAATTTAAACCCTGCAGGGGTGTCCCAACTTAGCCCATGATAAGCTCTCGCGATCAACGAAGGATATTCCTTCTCCCCGGGAAGACCCGATCAGTCTCGGAATCCCGGTTACAATACATTTCGACAGCAATAAAACAAGACCAGCAAAGCCGCCCGATGCGCCGACAATCCCGATAGGAGCTGCACATATCTCGTTCTCAGGGCAACACCGGATGAGACTAGCTACGAGTAAAACCAACCCTCGGGTTGCCTCAAGGTGGCCCCGCAGGTAGCTCGGTTCGGACCAGCACTTAGAGAAGCACTGGCCCGGGGGGGCTAAATAAAGATGACCCTTGGGTTAATTACTCCCAAGGGAAATGTAGGTGGTGGTGAGGCAAATGGTAAAACCAATGTTGGGCCGTGCTGGAGGAGTCTTATTCAAAGCG
This sequence comes from Aegilops sharonensis, assembly GCA_904067115.1. NCBI lineage: Eukaryota > Viridiplantae > Streptophyta > Magnoliopsida > Poales > Poaceae > Aegilops > Aegilops sharonensis. The sequence continues at coordinate 499,718,985 of LR880970.1, forward strand.
AACTGTCAAGGGGGTCCCATAAATCACCCGACCGCGTTAGGGACGCAAGATTCGGGAACATAATACCGATATGACGGAAACTAGGGAGGCAAGAGTGGAACAAAACACCAGGCATAAGGCCGAGCCTTCCACCCGTTACCAAGTATATATATGCATTAATAATATAAAATATATTGTGATATCCCAACAAGTAAACATGTTCCAACAAGGAACAACATCTCCATGTTCAAACAAGGAACAAACTTCATCTTCACCTGCAACTATCAACGCTATAAGAGGGGCTGAGCAAAGCGGTAACATAGCCAAACAACGGTTTGCTAGGCAGGGTGACAAAGGTTAGAGGCTGACATGGCAATTTGGGATGGCTTGATAAACAGGTAATAGGTAGCGCAGCATAGCGATAGAACGAAGCAACTAGCATAGCAATGATAGTAGTGAGATCCAGGGTAGCGGTCATCTTGCCTGAATTGCCGCTAGGAAGAAGAACGAGTCCATGAAGAAGATGAAGCCACGAAGACGAACGAAGCGTAGACAAACTAATCCTCACGATCGCAACGAAACGGGAACTATCGAGAAAAGCACACAACATGGTAAACACACCACACATGAACAAGGCATGATGCACAACAAGCATGATGCATGACAAAGCTACATGAAGCTACTCATGGCAAAAGATGATGCAAACAAGAGAAACACATCAAAGCAAGTTTAAATGAGGCCGGGAACAACATATAACAATTCCGGTAAGTCCTCATATGCAAATTTCGAAATTGGTCCAGATCTGAATAAACCTTATGTTCAAGTTGTTAAACAGCAAGTTAAGATACACCACGATGATCTACACAAAATTCTAGTCAAGTTACATATAAAGTTCATTAGATTCGGAGCTACGGCCTAGAAGATATGAGCAAAACAAGATAAACATGGCATTGATGCAAAATGCATCCAAACATCAAGAAAACACCTCAAAACAAGGATGCAACATGATAATATGAAACTACATGCAAAATCAAGCAAGTTTCATATAGAGCACACTCAAAACGGAGCAACGGTTCAACACATACACCCTATACAAGTCATGACAACAATCTGTCCAAAACAGCAACTAGGCATATTGCAAGCATCAAAACAACATGCTACAGCATCTCAACGTAAAAACAAAAGGCATGGGCATGATGTACAGGTAAAGCATAACAAAACATGAACACTGAGCTATCTCCAGAAATCACTAGAACATGCTCAAAACGACATGGCAAGATTGCAAATAATAACAGGTTCACGGACTTGGCAGAATTCACAGGACATGGCAGAAATAACATCAGGTTAACATGTTTAGAGCTATGAAACAACATGTTACAGGAACTTATCATGGCAAACAAAGGCATGGAATGTATCCACTAACTGCATAGAACAAAAGTCCCTTACTTACCATGAGCCAAAAGGGCACAGAAAATATGATCGCAAGCATGTGAACATAGCAAAAACATAAACAGATTCAGACTTGGTGAAAAACTGGAGCATGGCATAAACAGATAACAAGTAGGCATGTTGGTGAGCTTGAACCACTCACTACAGAGCAATACATGGCATGGCAAGGCAACCAACAGTAAGAATACATGTTTATGAAGCTAAGCATGGCAATAGCAAGTTCATAGAGTGCATGGATCACTAACAACAACCTTGGCAATATTGAATAACATGTAAACAATCTGCCAGGAAACATTTTATAGCAAAAGTAGAGCTCGATTGACTCAAGCTATGGCACTACATAATTGCAAACAAGGGCACGGATGGATAGAGAATAACCATATGCTCAAAACATCCTTACTGAAGTAACTCAAAATAAGCATGGATCTCTCTGTAGCATCAAGTTTACATGGCATAAAAATATTAGCAGAACAGGGGCTGAAATCAGCAACATCATGAAGCCTAGTTGGCATGCTTGTGCTAGTCACCACAGAGATCACAAAAATACATGGCATACACCCCTGTAAAGATGACATGGCATATTACAAAACACATGTAGGACTCAAGTTCATAGGGTGCACACATCAATCATGGCAAAAATGACAAAAGTGCATGTTCTGATAAGAATCTGAAACTAACATCACATAGCCCTCTTCTAACAGCATTTCAGGCATCAAGATGAGCTCAAATGTAAATGATGCAATGAGATGAAATGATGTACTCGTCGAGACGAACAATTCGACATATTACACGCACGAAACGGAGCTACGGATGCAGAGATACGATGCGATGAATATGGCATGAAATATCACATATTCGGGGACTTAGGGAAAAACAGAGGGGGAGGAAAGTCAACCTTCGCACGAAAAACGAGGTTCGACGGAGCTGCTCGCCGGAGATGGACGTGGTGGTGGCCGGAGTTGCTCGGGAGGCACGGATCCGGCGCCGGCAAGGCCGGATCCGCGGCGAGGAGGCAAGGGGACGCCCGGGCGGCGCGCGACGGCGAACGGGCGGCGAGGCGGCGAGAGGAGGCGGCGGCTCCGGCGATGGCGCGGGGCTCCGGCGATGGGGACAGGCACCCGGGGCGCGACGGCGGCGGTTGCGGGCCGCGGGCGGCACGGGGGCGCGCCCCGGCGAGGTGGCGGCGAGGCCGGGCGCGGCCCTGGCCGGCGGCGTCGGAGGCCGGCACGGCGAGGCGGTCGGCGGCGCAGCCGGGCGGCGGCGGGCGCGGAGCGGGCCTGCGGCGGCGGCGGTTCGGGCCCGTGCGGGCTCCGGATGGGCCCCGCGGGCCGACGCGGTGGAGAGAGAGAAGCGGTGAGGTGGCGGCGCGCGATAGGCTGGCGACGGCGGCGGGGCGACATGGCGCGATCTGATTCGCTGGGGTGAGGTGTCCGGCGGACATGTCCGGCTCGGGCGGACGTGTCCGGCGGCGCGAGGATGAAGATGGCTAGGGTTAGACCGGGATTCATCCGCGAATTTCGGGGGAGAGCACTTATTTATAGGTAGAGGGAGCTAGGAGACTCCAAATGAGATGCGGCTTTCGGCCACGCGATCGTGATCGAACGACCGAGAGCATGGAGGGGAGTTTGCTGGGTTTTGGGCCACATTGAAAGGGGTGTTGGGCTGCAAAGATAAGGAGGCTTTTACCGTTACCCGGTTAACCGTTGGAGTATCAAACGACCTCCAAATGGCACGAAACTTGACAGGCGGTCTACCGGTGCTATACCAAGGCCGCTTGACAAACCTCGTTCCATTCTGAGACCGTTTAACACCCGCACAAGAAAATAGGTAAAAGGGGGCGCCGGGAGACATAGGAGTGCCGGATTGCAAAACGGACAACGGGGAAAATGCTCGGATGCATGAGACGAACACGTATGCAATGCAATGCACATGATGACATGATATAAAATGCAGATGATGACATGGCAAAAAGCAACACGCAAGCAAATGACATGGCAACGACGGCTAATAACTGAAGGACACCTGGCGCATCGAATCCGGGGCGTTACACCTCGGACATCGGCTACCTCCCCCAAGGCGGCGTCGCGAGCAGCCTTCGCCCCAAGGACGGCCTGCTTCTCCTCGTCGCAAGCCGTCGAGACCTGAACCAGCGCCGCTCGAATCGAAGTGTCAGAGCGAATCCAGCCAGAGGCCAGCTCCAAGCGCCCGGCCACCAAGCGAGGGTCGGTGCCCAGAAGATCTTGCCGCGGCCGGTCCAATTCAGCATCAGCACGATCCAGGACAGTGGGAGGAGTCGGAGAGACAGAAGTTGGAGGAGTAGGAGGAGAGGACGGTAGCTTAACCACAGTATCCCGAGGCGGAACCTGTTGCGCCCCAACAGCTGTGGCGGTGGCATCTGGCAAGGACACCTCGGGAGTCACTTGGGCCATGGGGGCTGAGCTCGCCCCAGCCAGCTCCGCCAGGCCTCGCGAGGATGATCGGGCAGGAGAGGCCCGTGTCTTGCCGTCACCTCCCTTCGTGGGCAGAGGTGCTGCCCCAGACGGAGCCTCGGGAGCTCCCTTCAGCTTCTTCGCCGCAGGCGCCAACCTAGCCAAGAGATACAGATATCAAGCCTCACCAACAAAGCAAGGAATAAAACAAGAATCAAGCACTTACTGGTCATCGCTCGTGAGCTCGAGCAACCTCCGGCCATACTTGAAGCCCGAGAGCCGGCTGCAGGGATCAGCCTCAAGAGGCCCGGGAGCAGGAGGCACGTCTGTGGATCGTCTCGGAGCCGGGGCAGACCCGCGGGGGACCAGCCCAGTCCTGTCCTTTTTTGGGATCGGGGGCAAGCTCTCGCCGCCCCGCTCGTCGCCATCCTCGTCCTCATCGCTCGGCAAGAGGCGGAGAGCGCGGGACCTGCGCCGAGGGAGGGGCGCTCTCGACTCCCTGTCGGTCACCTCGGAGTCAGGCCCCGCTTCCCGCTCCTCTTCTTCCTCCTCTTCGCTGGAGTCGCCGGAGGACACGTTCACCGTTGCCAGGGCCGCCGGGTCCTCGGGAACCTCCGCGGGCACGGGCCCGTCCCCGTTGAAGATGGGCATGGATTCCACCACCTGCTCCCAATCATCTCGAAGGAACAGGGGCACAGGAGCGCCCTCCAGCCTCGCCACGTCTCCCCCGACCAAAGATTTGAGGACCGCGGCCAGATCTTCGTCGGCCAGGACTGCGGGGCTCGGGCGGGGCCTCCACAGCGGAAGCGAGTACTGACGAAGCAGGGCCACCTGATGCTCCAGGAACTCCCTCAGGAGCGACGCACTGTCAGCTTCGCCGCCGCCATGTTGCTCGGCCACAGATCCGCGTCCATCTTCTCCAGCACCGGCTTCGCGCGGGGATCCACGAGTTCCACGCGAGACCAATCATCGGCGCTCGTGGGATGCTCCGTGGGCAGAATCAGCCGAGGGTCGATGCGCCCAGCATCTACCATGACCCACTTGCTCCTAAAGCCCTCAATCCTCTTCCCGGGCTTCGAGATGGTGTTGGAGCTGCCATACGCGACAAAGCTCGTGCACGCAGAGATGGGACCGCGAGAGGTCCGGAGGCAGAAGTAGTGGCGCAGCAAGGCCACTGAGGGCTGCACCCCGACGTGAGCCTCACAATAGTAGGCGAGGATCGCTAGAAGAAGAACATAGTTGGGGTGGAGGTGCAGAGCATGCAGTTTGTAATGGCGGAGGACAGAGAAGAAGAACTCAGAAAAGGGAGGCACCAGACCGGCAGCAATGGCGCTCATGAAGAGCGGACAGAAGGTGCTCCCTTGGCCCTCGGGAAGGGTGGAGCCAGCCTTGAACACCTCTGCCCCGTCGATGTCTCGCGCCGCCACCATCCGGCGCACCCGGGCAAGGCCCTCCTCCGACACATTCGGCGAGTCCAAGGCGGCTGAGTACCAAGCTCCGGTCGGGGTCTGGCAAGGCGCCATGTCTTGCTAGGGCACGCGGTCGAAGTAGATCTGGAGATTTTGAAGGAAGGAAGGAAAGGCGCAACAAAGGGGATCTGAGCAATGACCGGAGGAAGCAAAGCCTAGACAGACGCCACTATTTTGTCGATTCGCGCAATTTCAAAGGCGCCCACATCCAATCAACCGCCACGCGGCCCCCAAGGCCACAGGCTGTTAGGGCCCGCGGCGATTCGCACATGCCCGTTCGCTTCTCTGCTCAGCCAAGTCCAGGCGCGCCTTGGGCCCGGGGGCTACTGTCGGCGTTCTGGGAACGGGGGTCCTCAAACTTGCCTGCCTGCGGCCTGCGGCGTGGCTCAAGGGGTGGCCCAGCAAGGCCCATCTTCATCATCACAAGCTCAAGACCCTCGCGAGGGGCCAAGCCTCGCGGGGCGGACAACAGGAAGCTTCCTCAGGCGCGGCCTCATCAGGCTGGCTCGTGAGGAGGCGGAGAGATCAAGGCGGGGTACCTCACGAGGTGCCCATGACGCAAGCCATGACAACCATGGGCGCCAGGCGGGCGCCAGCCCGCGCAGTGTCCTCTTTTCCTCTTTGGTGCAAAGGGGGCAAGCGCAGGCAAGAGTATCAACCAAAGGCATCCGTTTCGGTGCAACAAGACCAAGACCGTCGCAACGGTAGAAAGGAAGTCATCGTGGAGCCCAAGCCGGCGTCACCACCAGAGCCTTTGACAGGCGAGGACCAACTTTAGTCAGGATAAGTGTACTAGATGTTCCCCTTCAAAATGTCCAATTGTTGGCGCCCTTCCCGCTCAATATTTGGGAAGAGGCCCAGGGCCTTTTCCTATGAGTAGGACTAGCCTCCCACAGGGTAGAGGGATCCGGAATCCAGAACAAGGCTAGAGGCATCTCGAATCAGAGAGAGAGAGAAGCGATTGAACTCCCCCCAGCAGTTCATCGCACCAGCCAAGAACAGACCCTCGCGAGGCTGTTCTTCCTTGTATTGTTCATCATCAGCCCAAGAGGCAATCCACCACACCACAAACTAGAGTTGGGTATTACACCACAATGGTGGCCCGAACTAGTATAAACCCTGTGTCTCTTGTGTTGTTCTTTTCATAGCTTAGATCCTAGTGAGGCGGCGAGGTGCAGGTAGGTAGAGGGCGAGATCTCCACGCGCACCCCAGTGTTCGAACCTAGAGGGTCTGCCAGAACCCAAAATCCGACAGCAAGAATGTAAAGGGAAGGGTTTGGAGGATTCAAACGCAATTGGAGACACGGATGTTTTTTTCGTGGTTCCGATAGGTGGTGCTATCGTACATCCACGTTGATGGAGACTTCAACCCACAAAGGGTAACGGTTGCGCGAGTCCATGGAGGGCTCCACCCACGAAGGGTCCACGAAGAAGCAACCTTGTCTATCCCACCATGGCCGTCGCCCACGAAGGACTTGCCTCACTAGCGGTAGATCTTCATGAAGTAGGCGATCTCCTTGCCCTGACAAACTCCTTGGTTCAACTCCACAATCTTGTCGGATGCTCCCAAGTGACACCTAGCCAATCTAGGAGACACCACTCTCCAAGAAGTAACAAATGGTGTGTTGATGATGAACTCCTTGCTCTTGTGCTTCAAATGATAGTCTCCCCAACACTCAACTCTCTCTCACAGGATTTGGATTTGGTGGAAAGAAGATTTGAGTGGAAAGCAACTTGGGAAAGGCTAGAGATCAAGATTCATATGGTAGGAATGGAATATCTTGGTCTCAACACATGAGTAGGTGGTTCTCTCTCATAACTGGTAAGTTGGAAGTGTAGGTTTGTTCTGATGGCTCTGTCCACGAATGAAGAGGAGGTGGAGGGGTATATATAGCCTCCACACAAAATTTACCAAACTCAGTGGGACCGAATCAACAAACTCGGTCGGACCGATTCAGTAAACCTAGTGACCGTTAGTGGTTTCGGTGGGACCGACATGCAACTCGGTAGGACCAATATGGTTAGGGTTAGGGCATAACGTAATGTAACACCCCAAATGTAAAACTTCCTTTTTTGGCAATATATCCATGTTGGTCTCCATCCAATTCCATTCGGGGTTCCATCCTTTGTTGTCATTTTGTTTTGTTTTGTTGTTCTACTCATTTCATTGCCATGCTTAACTTGTCATATTGCATTTGTGCTTCTTGTTATATTCCTTTTAGCCATCATATGTTTGCATCATGTGCATATCAATGTTGTGTTGTGCTTATGTCTACTTGCATTTCCATGATATGCATGCATGATATGTTGTTGCACGTTCTATGTGTGATCCATGCATCACCACCTCTCCTTATCTTTCTTGTCCTTGCAAGTTCCATTTTACCCTCCTCCATTAATGTTCAACTTTCCCCAATAAATCTTGCATCATGTCATAATCCTCTATGCCAAATTTCACTTCCTTTGGACTTGGTTTGGTTGGGTTCAAAAATGGTTCAAGTTTGAATTTAATTCAAACTAGAATTATTTTTCTGCCTCTAAAAACCCCCCAAGCCATTTTATTTAAATAGTACCCATTTACAGGATATTGGAGCTATTTTTTATTTCTGCCAATACCTCTCCTACCTCCCTAGAATTTTCCTTTTCTGCAGCTGTGAATTTAAATTCACAAAACTAAGTTAAGGGGGGAAGCCCTCCTAGTGCAGCAACTTGGTTTTTTCCCCTCTCCTGCAGCCCATCTGAGTACATAAAACACAGCCCAGTCAGCCCACGCGTACAGGAGCTTCGTCCTCCTGTACGGCAGTGCATCCAGCGTGTCCACGTCGGACATGGGCGTGATTTGACGGCCGTCCGGCATCCGTAGCCCCTATATATCATGTCCCCGGTTCCCTAGGGGTTCCTCCTCTACCGATCCCCCCTCCTCTCCTTCCCTCGCCGCCGCCAGGTAAGCCACGCCACGCCACGTCGTCGCCCTGCCCACCATGAACCGACCGAGCTTCAGCTCGAGCTCGGGATAGCCATCGCCGGCGTGCACTCCGGCCACCTCCGCCTCGCCAACGTCGTCCGTCTTCCTCCATGACGTCGACTACGTCCCCGTCGTCCTCTTCCTCGCCTGGGATCGTCAAGTCCGGCTACCTCCCCGTCGTCCTCTTCCTCCCCTGCTTCGCGGACAGCAGCCCCGCCAAGTTCAGAGCTCCCTCTCGTCGCCTCCAGCACGTCTCCGTCGACCCCGTCGTGTCCTATGGTGAGCTGGGTAACGCACCTCCCTCTCCCATCCATCCCATGGCATGTAGGCACCCGTAGGACTCGCCCGATCCGTGTTTTTGCCGCGCCCATAGTGCTCTGGCGAAGCCTGAAGTTTATTGTTGTGTGCATCTTTGCTGTAGCGCACCCGTTCGTCCCAGCGCTCCGGTTCTAGCCTAGCTGCGTTTCTCCTCACTGCGCTTGCCTCACGCGCTCTCCAGCACTGGAAAGCAAGAGCAGCGGCCTCGTCCAGCCTTGCCGCTGTCGTACCCGAGACGAGCATGAGCTCGTACTCGAGCTGCCGCATGCACGCGCCCCCAGCTCGCATCAGCCACTTGCTCCTGGCCCCGCGTCCGTTTTCTGCACCCCCGCCGGTGACCCTCTGCTCCGGTGGTCGCCGTCGTGCTCGCTGGCAGCAGCGCCGTTCTCCTCTGCGGCACCAGCAGCCCCCGACTATCGTTAGGACAAGTAGCCCAGCGACCGCTTCTTGTAACAACAGAAGCAGCAGCGTAGTGGTTGTGGTCTTGTTGTTCCACCCAGGGGTGCAGGGTTCGAATCCCAGCCTCCACATTTTTATCTTCGGCCTTTTAATTTCCCTTGGGGCACTGACATCTCAGCCCCATTGTCATACACACACCCGCATAGACCCACTGTCATACAAACACGCACACATCTCCCTCTTTTTTTTTGTATTTTGTTCTTATTACCCCGCGCTTTCCATTTCGGGAAAGTCCTCTCTTTCCATTTCAGGCAAGTCTAAATCTGGACATTTCATTTCTGGAATACTGCCAATTCTATCAATTTCCATTTTAGGCAGGTTTTAACTTAATGCACTTGTGAATGATTTTCTACAGAAACCCCAACATATTATATATGTTTTTGGGGTAGAAAAATCCCACCAACCCAGTGGCGGCATTAGTTTCTGCATTTGAGCAAGTTCATGAACATGTCATTTTACATCATGATGCTGTTTTGTCATTTTCGTGCAATTTAATTCAAACATGCCATGAGGTTTCTTTGCACATGGAAAGCTTCATTTTCATGTCTACTTCATGCTAGATTTTGTTCCATGCCATGACATGCCTTGTAGTGAGCTAATCAAGCTTGTAAAGATGCCATGTTGAATCTGTTTCTGCTATGTCTAGCATTTTCACTAAGCCTGTAAAACTGTTATCTTTTGCAAAATTGCCATGCTGTTTTAGTCATGCTCTAGTGGTTTATAGATTTATCTCAGTGTTCATGTTTTGTAGAGCATCTCCTGTACATCACTGCCATGCTTTTTGTTCACATGTTTGGGTGCTGTAGCATATTTATACTTTGCATCCAAGTGGCCATGTTGCTGTTTTAAGCAGTTTGCATCATATCTTGTTTTGCTTGTCTTTTGCAAACCGTGCATCCGAATCCGGTGATCTTTATATCGATTTCAACCGAAATCATCTCATCTTTCCAGCGGCATACTTGGTTTGCCAAGATTATGCCTTGTTCATCTTTTTCCTTCCGGAGCACGCATATGCATTGCATATCACATCTCGCATATCATGCCATGTATTGCATCATGTTGTTTGTGCATCGCCCGTGATTTATTGTGGTTCCATTGCTTGTGTTCTTGCTTTGGGTAGAGTCGGGAGATGAGTACGTGAACGAGGAACCTGTTGAGAACGCTTACGAGGATCAAGCTTTCGACAACTCTGAGAACTTTGCAGGCAAGATGACCATACCCTCGAAATCACTTCTATCTTTGCTTGCTAGATGCTCGTTCTTTTGCTATGCCCATGCTGCGATACCTACAACTTGCTATATCATGCAACCCATATTGCCATGTCAAACCTCTAACCATCCTTTCCTAGCAAACCGTTGATTGGCTATGTTACCGCTTTGCTCAACCCCTCTTATAGCGTTGCTAGTTGCAGGTGAAGATGAAGTTGGTTCCATGTTGGAGCATGGATATTTTGGGATCACAATATCTCTTATTTAATTAATGCATCTATATAATTGGTAAAGGGTGGAAGGCTCGGCCTTATGCCTGATGTTTTGTTCCACTCTTGCCGCCCTAGTTTCCGTCATACCGGTGTTATTGTCGGTGTCAAAACCGGCGGATCTCGGGTAGGGGGTCCCGAACTGTACATCTAGGCGGATGGTAACAGGAGACAAGGGACACGATGTTTTACCCAGGTTCGGGCCCTCTTGATGGAGGTAAAACCCTACGTCCTGCTTGATTAATATTGATGATGTGTGTTATAAGAGTGGATCTACCATGAGATCGAAGAGGCTAAACCATAGAAGCTAGCCTATGGTATGATTGTTGTTCGTCCTATGGACTACAGCCGTCCGGTTTATATAGGCACCGGAGAGGGCTAGGGTTACACAAAGTCGGTTACAAAGGTAGGAGATCTACATATCCGTATCGCCAAGCTTGCCTTCCACGCCAAGGGAAGTCCCATCCGGACATGGGACGAAGTCTTCAATCTTGTATCTTCATAGTCTTGGAGTCCGGCCGATGATGATAGTTCGGCTATCCGGACACCCCCTAGTCTGGAACTCCCTCAGTAGCCCCCGAACCGGGCTTCAGCGACGACGAGTCCGGCGCGTATATTGTCTTCGGCGTTGCAAGGCGGGTTCTCCTTCAAACTTCATATTCCCGTCGAATAGTGTCCGGATTCCTTATAAATGTTGCGCTCCTTGGCTTCTGCGCCCAATAATGGCCTTCTTCCACGTGTTGTACGAATGCGAAAGGCTGGGGTATTTTTACATTTTACCCCCTAGTCGTGCGAACGAGCCGCCTATAAGAGAGGCGAGGATCTGGATCCAGCTCACACCATCCTCCATCCGCAAGTTCTCATCGAAGCGCCTCTGACAAAAATCCATTCCATCATGGATAGCCGACGCGGCTCCTCCTCTCGCGCTCCCAGCCCTAAACCAGGAGATTGGGGGAGATGCTCAGTTCCACACAGCGAGCTAGTGGCACTCCAAACCGAGGGATATCTTCCCCCAGCTTTCCTGGTTCCGGTTCGAGCCGGACTAGCCACCTACAAGGGTGGAATGCAGGCGGAGAGCGTCCCCAACCCTTCCAAAGGGGAGCGGGTATGCTTTGTCCCCTATCTAATAAGGGGACTCGGATTTCCCATACATCCGTTTCTCCGAGGGCTCCTAGAGTTCTACGCACTCCAGCTTCACCACCTCACGCCCGCCTCCATTTTGCACATCGCGGGCTTCGTAGCTCTTTGCGAGCTGTTCTTGGGCATCGAGCCCCATTTTGCGCTGTGGAACAGATTGTTTTGTCTCGTACCCCGTTCTCATGAGGGGTCGATATATCAAGTGGGCGGAGCCGAAATATGGCGCATCGCCGGGACCGGATATCTATCCGGCACCCCGAAGAAGGCGTCCGGAGACTGGCCTTCGGAATGGTTCTACATGGAGGACGCCCCTCTGCCGGATCCAGTTCGGATCGGCCTCCCAGAGTTCAACAATGCTCCCTTGAAGAAACGCCTGAGTTGGCGCCCGCGGAGCCCTCAACGGGAAGATGATAGGAGCGTCCATTATCTGATGGGCCGGATTAGGTTACTGGCCCACTCCGATTGACCATGATTGGAGTCATGGCCACGTGCATTATGCGAGGGGTGCAGCCACTCCAATATAGGGGCCACCCTATGTGGGATTTCAACGGGGAAGATGACGCCACCCGTCATGGCTGCAAAGGGCCAGGCTCGGAAGCCGATCTGGCAAAGATCCTGTCCGGCTTGTACAAGGGAGAGGAGGAGGACTTCCTCCGCACGAATCCGTTGAATGGATTTTCTATGAATAACCCTCGGAGCTGGGTAAGCGGATGTTCATCTACCCGATCCATACTTTTAAAGTCAAGTATCTTACTCTATGATTTCGACGCAGGAGCTGGGCCGGGACGTGGAGGGCATACGAAGCCTAACTCCACAGCCCGAGGATCCGGAACGATCCCTTGATCCGACCTCCGAAGAGGATCCGGACATAAAGGTGGAGCTGATTGATGGGGTGCTCCACCAACGTAGCATAGACAATGCCCTAGTCGCCATTACGGCTGACTGCCCCGGTTTGTTTCCGGCCACCCAGGTGACTACGACCGAGGTCTTGACACCATCATTTGATCCGCGCTCAATTCTGACCATCCCATACTGATGGTGCATCGCAGGAGGTCCCGCGGCGGCCGACCAACAAGGGTCAGTCCGGCCCAGCAGGCGGAAGAGGAGTGTGACGTGAACCGAAACGTCGCCGCAACAGTACGGAGCACCGCTATTTTTAAGGGAAGGGTCCCTAGGAGGTATATTAATGCTCATAACTTTTCCAGAAAGAGCGCTCGCCGGACAGTGTCCGGAGAGGTTGCCAATCAAGCCTCCGCCAGCCATGCTCCAACGCATGGTCCGGGAGGGGAGGCGAATACAAGGCATGAGCCGGACGCTCCTCCGACGGAGGATGCCGACAGGCTGTCCGCCACCCGGTCTGAGGTGGAGAGCGCCATGAATCACAGGCGTCGCCGGACAGTTCTTCATGACGCGTGTTTCTCCCCGGAGGCGTTAAATGCCTTTGATGCGGGAAACGTGCACCTCCGTGCCGATCAAGATGGGTGAACTAGAGCCACGGAGCAGTATGTGAAAGACATACGGGTAAGTAATTTTAATAGTTATATATGCCAGTAGCCCCCGAGACTTAAAATAGTTGAAATAACTGATTTAAGGATCAATTATTATGCAGGATCTTACGGAGAAGAATACCCATCTGTCCCAGGAGCTCCAAGAGTGCAAGGCCCAACTTGAGGCCGCACTGGCCGCCACAGGGGGAGCCACAAAGACCCCCACTGGTAACACCTACTTTGAAAACATAATTATTTAACAAAGTGCAGCGTGAATCTGACAATAATATTGCAGAGGGCGCTGGACGAGATCCGGACAAGCAACAACTACTGTGTCAGCTAAAGGCCGGCGAGAGGGTGCTTATGAAGGTGCAGCAGGAGAGAAAGAAGCTCCAAGATGCCCACACCCGGCGAGGAGAAGAGCTGAAAGGTGTTCGGGCCCAGTTGTCTGGCTCCGTGAAGGAGAATCAGCGGCTTCGTCGCGGCATTTATAGTAAGTGCTTGAACAAATTCCTTTGAAAAGAAGAATTCGGCGAGGAAGTCGATTGACAGAAATATGTCTTTAGGTGTGCTCACAGGTCGCCCTGCGGAGGAAATGCCTGGGTCAACGGGTGACCAACTTCCCGAGCTGGTGCAATTGCTCGAACGTGTTCGGCAGGCGATGAGTGGCGCCGTTCATGCTTTATGGCCATCTGTCTCCCTACCCAAGGGCCTTGGTGAGCTTGCTGAGAAGCTTCAGGGAGCACGGCGATGCCTCCGTTTGTGGAAGATATCGGCCTGCCGTCAGGGCACCAGGGAGGCCTGGTCCATGGTGAAGACACGTTACCCGAAGGCTGACCCAAACCACATGGCCGAGGTCGGACCTGCGGGGCCTGATGGTAAGGAGATCCCTGTGAGCTTGATGTACGGCCAAGTAGAACTGGCCGCGAAATATTCCCAACAGGACTGTAAATTAGACAGCCTGTTAGATGGGATTGAGGAGGAGTACAATCAGTCGGTTTGACGATGTAATTTGAAATGACATGTAAAATGCCTTCTAGCCGGATTGTAGATCGTTTGTCTTTGCGGACCGTTTCACTTCAACCTCGGGACCCAACAGTCTGGAGTGTGTCGGAATACCCTTACGGTTATAAAAGAACCAGGGCATGCATGGAGACAAGGCGTCGGGTCATAATTGCTTTATCAGACAAGTGCCCAACTAGTTATGTTATATTACATGGTTAGTAAGAAACATCTTCCAGGGAGAATAGTTCCGTTAAGGGTTCCTTTCCCTGGGAGGCATGCCCTAAAGTGCAATGCCGGACTGCGAAAATAGCAGAAAAAGCATCTGGGGGCACATAAGTAAGTAATAAATCATATTTCAAGTCACCGACGGAATATTCTCTCAAGAACGCTAGCTTTCGGCTTCACCCAGTCTGAGGAACACATCCGGCTGACCCGGCAGTAGCAATCGCAGAGGTGCTCCCTTTACCTCCTAGCCGAACAATCGGGAACGTAGGGGTAAGCACAGGAGCCAGGCAACCCAGCTTGGCCAAAACTTAAGTCATATCGATGCGTACAATGGTGAATAAAAGGTACATGCGGAAGTATGACACATGTATTGGGCATGAAGCCCGTATGAATAAGCTTCTGTTGAAGAAGCCCCCAGGTATAATGAGTGCCAGGAGCACATCAAGTGTGTGCGAACAATGCGCAAATCAGCCTATAAAAGGTATTGAAAAAAAAGTGGGAAGAAGGAGGGGGACAAGAGACAGTAAAAATATAAAAAGGTGGACGGGGGAGTGAGACGAACTCGGAGTCCGGCGTTAGGCGTAGAATCTTCGGAGACGGGCTGCGTTCCATGGGTTCGGCTCGAGTCGGTTGTCAGATGCGTTACATAGACGGTATGCTCTGCCGGTCAGGACTTGGTCGATGATGAAGGGACCTTCCCACTTGGGCTTAAGTTTGTCCTTTTTCTTGTCCGGCAGGCGTAGAACAAGTTCGCCAACATTGTAAGTTTTGGCCCGTACTTCTCTGCTTTGATATCTTCGAGCCTGCTGCTGATAAAATGCGGAACGAGCCTTTGCCACATCCCGCTCCTCCTCTAAGGCGTCCAAACTGTCCTGCCGATCCAACTCGGCTTCTCTTTCTTCGTACATGCGCACACGAGGTGAGTTAAGAATTATATCGCAGGGCAGAACTGCCTCTGCGCCGTATACCATGAAAAATGGTGTGAATCCAGTAGTTCGGTTTGGTGTGGTCCGCAGCCCCCAGAGTACGGAGTCGAGATCCTCTACCCAGTGCGTGTTAGATTCCTTGAGGGACCGCACTAGTCTGGGTTTGATGCCGCTCATGATTAGACCATTTGCTCGCTCGACTTGACCGTTAGTTTGGGGGTGATAGACTGAAGCGTAATCGAGCTTGATGGCCATGTTTTTGCACCAGAGTTTAACCTCGTCGGCCGTGAAGTTCGTGCCGTTATCAGTGATGATGTTGTGGGGGACGCCAAAACGGTGTACTACCCCGGATATGAAGTCTATCACCGGTCCGGATTCTGCTGTTTTAACCGGCTTGGCCTCAATCCATTTGGTGAATTTGTCCACCATGACCAATAAGTATTTGTGCTTGTGGGTTCCCCCTTTAAGGGGTCCAACCATGTCAAGCCCCCAGACCGCGAACGGCCAGGTAATGGGTATAGTTTTGAGGGCGGTAGGTGGCATGTGGCTCTGATTAGCAAAGAGCTGGCAACCGACGCATCGTTGGACTAAGTCCTGAGCATCTGCCCGGGCTGTCGGCCAATAAAATCCTGTACGGAAGGCCTTGCCTACAAGGGCCCGGGCTGCAGCGTGGTGCCTGCCGAGTCCGGCGTGAATTTCAGCCAGGAGATTTCGCCTTTTCTCTTCGGAGATACACCTTTGAAGGACTCTGGTTGTGCTTTTCTTATAAAGTTCTCCCTCATGGACCTTGTAGGCTTTAGATCGCCGAACTATGCAGCGGGCCTCATTTTGGTCTTCGGGAAGTTCCTGCCGCATTAAGTAGGCTAGGAATGGTTCTGCCCACGGGGCAATTACTGCCATTATTTCGTGAGCTGAAGGTGTTATTTCATTGGCTGAGCCGCCGATTGTGTCAGAATGGTCTGAGTTAGGTGATGCAGCTGGCTCCGGATTGTTATTTCCGGACTCCTCTTCCCATAATACGGATGGCTTAAAGAGCCGTTCCAGGAAGATGTTTGGAGGGACGGCGTCTCATTTCGCACCGATGCGTGCTAACACGTCTGCTGCCTGGTTATTATCCCGGGCTACATGGTGGAATTCGAGTCCTTCGAACCGAGCTGACATTTTTAGGACGACGTTGCGGTAAGCTGCCATTTTTGGATCTTTGGCGCCAATGTCTCCATTTACTTGGGATATTGCGAGGTTTGAATCCCCGCGCACCTCTAGGCGTTGAATGCCCATGGAGATTGCCATCCGGAGGCCATGTAGAAGGGCCTCGTATTCGGCTGCGTTGTTGGAGTCCATGTACATTATTTGAAGTACGTATTGGATTGTGTCTCCAGTTGGGGACGTCAGGACGACGCCAGCCCCCAAGCCAGCCAACATTTTGGATCCGTCGAAATGCATGATCCAGTTGGAGTACGCGCCGTACTCTTTAGGGAGTTCGGCTTCGGTCCATTCGGCGACGGAGTCAGCCAGAACCTGCGACTTTATAGCTCGTCGTGGTTTGTAGGTTATGTCAAATGGTAAGAGCTCGATAGCCCATTTTGCAATCCTGCCCGTTGCGTCGCGATTGTTTATAATATCGTTGAGAGGTACTTCGGAGGCCACCGTTATTGAACACTCTTGAAAGTAGTGTCGCAGCTTCCGGGATGCCATGAACACCGCATACGCTATCTTTTGATAATGTGGGTACC
>LR880970.1:499753010-499766225 GCA_904067115.1 Aegilops sharonensis
AATCCTTTTAGGATATTTAGGTTGTGCTCTGCCAGCCTGCGTGGGATTCCTGGCATGTCTGAAGGGTGCCAGGCAAAAATGTCCCAATTTTCCCGAAGGAATTCTCGTAGTGCGGCTTCGACATCAGGACTTAATTGGGCCCCAATGGAGGCCGTCTTTGTGGGGTCCGTTGGATGGACCTGAATTTTGACTATTTCGTCTGCTGGTTTAAAAGAGGTGGACTTGGACCTCTTATCGAGTATCACATCGTCCCTATCCACCGTGGAGCGCAGCGTAGTTAGTTCCTCTGCCGCTAGGGCTTCGGACAATGCCTCTAGGGCCAGTGCGGCTGTCTTATTTTCAGCGCAGTGTGCTGTATCTGGATCACTGGCGAGAGTGATTATCCCATTGGGCACGGGCATTTTGAGCTTCATGTACCCGTAGTGGGGTATAGCTTGGAAGATTGTGAATGCCTCTCGCCCTAACAAAGCGTGATATCCGCTGCCGAATGGGTCCACTTGGAACGTGACCTCCTCGGACCTGTAATTGTCCGGTGAGCCGAACACTACATCTAGTGTGATTTTTCCTGTGCAGCGTACTTCTCGACTAGGGATTATCCCTCTGAAGGTTGTGCTGCTTCGCTCAATGCGGCTCCAGTCAATTTCCATTTTTTGAAGGGTTTCCTCATAGATGAGGTTTAATCCGCTGCCGCCATCCATGAGTACCTTAGTAAGACGAAAACCGTCCACTATTGGACCGAGGACCAATGCGGCTGGTGCTCTAGCTGTTCGGAATTTAGGTTCATCGCTGGCGTTGAAGGTGATAGCCGTGTCGCTCCATGGATTTGTTGTTGCTACTTGGTAGACTTCGGAGAGGCTGCGGATTGTTCGTTTCCACATGTTATTTGATGCGGAAGTCTCGAAGACTGTTAATACCGTACTGGTACTGCTGGGTTGGTTGCCCGGGGCTAAAAAGCCTACGCCACTTTTGGCCACCTGCCGTAGTATCCAACACGCTCGAAGGTTGTGTGTTGGAGTGGCGCCCTCCGTACTGTGGATTTTGCAGGGTCCGTTGAGCCATCCCTCCAGTACGGTTCCGTACCCCTTAGGGGGTTTTTGCTTTTTGGTTTTTAACCCAAGTGCTTGAGTATGAAGCACCCTTTTATTTCGGACTGGGTTTGTGTTCAGGGCCGGATTGTCCCAAAACCTAGTTTCGGTTTTCCAGGCACTCTCCATCGCGCAGTATTTTTGTACGATGGTCGCTAGGTCAGCGAGGCGTGAAACTTCGCGATGACTGGTGGCATTTATGATTCCCTTGTCCGTGCAGTTGTTGCAGAAGATTGAAATCGTGCTTTCTTCACGGCAGTCCTTTATCTTGTTCATAACCAGGAGGAATCTGGCCCAGTAATGATGTACTGTTTCATCGGGCTCTTGCCGTATTTGAGATAGATCGCTTATGTTTGGGTGGGCGGGTGGAATTAAGTTCGGAACCCCGCCCGGTCTGAGGCTCAAAGGCCAAGAAGCTTCCGGATTCGGAAGCTTGGTTTGCTGAGCGCTTTCCAACAAATCTGGTCCGATGCCTGACTTTAGGTTCAGTATTTGATTAGCGTCCGTCCCTCCGCGGGAATCCGGCATGGAGGGATCTGGAATCCGGACATAGTTGGATTTTAACATAGAAGAAGAGTCGCCGCATTGTTCCTCTACGACGACAACGTGGTGGGTAACCTGGGGAGAGTTAATTTCTCTCAGATCGGTTTTAAGCCCAATCTGATCGTAGTCGGTAGCGACTCCCAGGGCGGCGATGCGATCCAAGAGCTCGTTTACGGAGGAGAGCTCAATCGGATCTAGCTGCTCGGCGAATTCCGAGCTGACGTGAAGATCGCTTTTAATGACTTGAGAGGTCATTGTCGGGGCGGTGGCCGAACAGGCGGTCATGAGAAAACCGCCTAGCCGGATAGTCTAGCTGGCGGCCAAAGCTCCCTTGACGACGGCGCCGTCTTTAAAGACGGGAAAAGGCATCCTTCCTGATGGTGACGGCACAGAGGAACTCTCAATGAAAGCACCAATGTCGGTGTCAAAACCGGCGGATCTCGGGTAGGGGGTCCCGAACTGTGCGTCTAGGCGGATGGTAACAGGAGACAAGGGACACGATGTTTTACCCAGGTTCGGGCCCTCTTGATGGAGGTAAAACCCTACTTCCTACTTGATTAATATTGATGATGTGTGTTACAAGAGTGGATCTACCACGAGATCAAAGAGGCTAAACCCTAGAAGCTAGCCTATGGTATGATTGTAAGGGTTGTTGTGATTGTTGTCCTACGGACTAAAGCCCTCCGGATTATATAGGCACCGGAGAGGGCTAGGGTTACACAAAGTCGGTTACAAAGGTAGGAGATCTACATATCCGTATCGCCAAGCTTGCCTTCCACGCCAAGGAAAGTCCCATCCGGACACGGGGGGAAGTCTTCAATCTTCTATCTTCGTAGTCTTGGAGTCCGGTCGACGATGATAGTCCGGCAAATGATAGTTCGGCTGATGATGGTAGTCCGGCTAGCCGGACACCCCCTAATCCAGGACTCCCTCAGTAGCCCCTGAACCAGGCTTCAATGACGATAAGTCGGGCGTGTATATTGCTTGGCATTGCAAGGCGGGTTCCTCCTCCAAATGATAGAAGATTGTGAACACCAGGATAGTGTCCGGCTCTGCAAAATAAATTCCACATTCCACCGTAGAGGGAATAATAATATACACAAGTTCATTCTGCTGACGTTTTCCGTGGCATGACGTCACACCACTACCAAGTCATTACTCGAATTGTTTTTTACTTTACCACCTATGCATTTAGCGAAGCGGTTTCCTTGGCACGTCTTGTCGAAGCAGAGATCGTGTTTCCCCTTAATCCGGGATTCTCATCAATACGGGCGTGGGTAACCCAACCGCATCATTGATGGTGACGCTTGGGAGATAAGCGAGTTTTACCAGGCCGGTGGGGGACGCGTGAGATTTCGCCCGCCCATATAAGGGATAAGGATTCACCTTCTCACCTGCGCCTTCTTCCTCCTTTGCTTATCCATCTCCGCGCACTCGAGCTCCAGCGCCCAAGTCCGCGCATCTCGTCTCAACCTTCTCCGACCATGTCCGGAGCGGGAGGCAAATGGTTGGCCTCCACCGTTAAGGAGGAGCAAATCGCCAAACTGCGCGACACCGGATACCTTCCCAGCGACATCGCGCATCGGCTGCCCGACGAGGGGCAGCTCATCCCCACCCCCAGGCCCCATGAGAGGGTCGTCTTTCTTTCCCACTTCCTCCGCGGACTGGGCTTTCCACTTCACCCTTTTGTCCGGGGGCTCATGTTCTACTACGGCCTGGATTTCCATGATCTGGCGCCGAACTTCATCCTCACATCTCGGCGTTTATCGTCGTGTGCGAGGCCTTCCTCTGCATCCAGCCCCACTTCGGCTTGTGGCTCAAGACCTTCAATGTCAAGCCGAAGGTAGTGAAGGGCATTCAAGCGGAGTGCGGAGGCGCCATGTAGGGCAAGATGCCCAACGTCCTTTGGTTCGAAGGGGCCTTCGTGGAACCCGTCAAGGGGTGGCAATCGGGGAGGTTCTACATCACCGAGCCGCGTGACCCTAAATGGGAGGCGGCCCCCGAGTTTAGATCTGGTATCCCCACGCAGCTCACCTCCTGGAAAGAGAAGGGCTTGCTGTGGGGTAGTTCGACGGAGCTGACGGGACTCCAGGCCTGTATCAAGAAGCTGGTGAAGAAGCTTAGGCTGGTTAACGTGGCCCAAGTCATGCTCGTCCGCCGGATACTCCCATGCCAAGAGCGGGCATTCAAACTGTGGGAGTTTGATCCGGAACAGCACCAGGCGCTGAACAAGCTCTTCGACACAACGTACGAAGGTGCCTGGAAGGTGTTGTTCAAGGGCGCCGAAGCCCCCGCATCCGCGACTGAAGATCGCGAATTTCACTCGCAGCGCCAGGCTGACGAGGTAAGTGATTCTACCCCTTTACGGGACACTTGTTTTTCATAGTTTGACTCTATGCGGGTTTTAATTTCCCCTTTTCCTTTGACAGGACTGGATGAAGAAGGCGGAACAGATTACCTGTCCGGCTCCTATGCCTGAAAATCTAGTAGACGCTCGTCTAGCGAGGCTGCTGGTTCCGGCACCGCACGTGGTGCCGGAGAAGAAGGCCAAGAAGGAGGCCACGGGTGCTCGAAAGAGCTCCCGTTTTCAGGTGTCCGACGACTCCGGGGCGGACTCCTCCCCCGAAAATGAGGAGGAGGAAGAGGATTCTCTCCCAGAGGAGGGAGAGAGGAATAGGAAGGCTCCCCCAACAGGGGAGGCCGAAGGGTCCAAGAGGGGAAGGACTATTCCCCCGGACAGCTCTGCCAACATCAACATTGGCGAGGAAGAATGGCCTTCAAGGGCCAGGCCTCCGGCGAGATCGTAAGTATCCGGATTCTTGAATGATTTATAATTTCTTTTTCTGCATCACATAGTGTCATTCTAACGCCGCATGCTACCTGTAGTCCGGCCAGTGATGATCTCCCCGCTTCATCGAGCGGGTCGTTGGCTTCGTCGGATGTAGACTCCATCCCGACCACCTCCACCCCTCGGGACGCTGAAGACGCCGAGGTGGGATCCCCAGAGTGGACCCACCAGGGGGAGGCTCCGGAGGCGCCACAAGGCGCCCTCCCGGACTTCGCGCCGGACTCCACAACGGAACCCGCAGTGATTCCGGAGTCCGGCAGGCGGTCCCTTCGATCGAGGGGCAAGACCGTGACGCCGGCGGCTTCCGTCCAACCGGAGGCGCCGGGCAATTTGTTGGAGGCACTGCAGAGCGCTTCCATCGAGGAAGAACACCGCACTATTATGAGTGCGGTGATTCAGAAGGTGCAGCTCGCCAAAGGCGGGCTGACCGAAGCCTGCAATAGCCTTCTATCAGGCTTTGAGGTAAGAAGTTAAAAATATGCAATGTAATACCGCATAGACAATAGCCCCTGATGCTCGGTTCGGTGTTCGGAAAGAAAAGCCGGACTGAGGATCTAATAAAAAAAAGGTAAACACAGGGTTGCTAAAAAATTATGTCAATATGGGTTGCAGGATGCACTGCTGACCTCTGCCGCACTGACGGCGGAGGTCGGTGCTGTGAAGCAAGAGCTCGAGCGGTCCGAGCAAGAGCTCGGCCGCACCAGGAAGCAGCTCCAGGACAAAGAAGGTGAGTAACACCACTTTGAAATTGTACCTTACAGAAAAGGATTTAGGTTGCGACAAAAAATAATAAGGATAACATGGGTACTGCAGGGGCCACGAACGAGGTGGCGGCCCTGAAGGAGGCCGTGTCTGCGGCCGAACGCAATGCGGCCACGGAACGGGCAGAGCGAGAAAAGCAAGAGGCGAGGGTGGCGGTGGTTCAGCAAGAGCTCCAGGCTCTCATGGAAAAGCATGAGAGTTTGGAGCGTGACTCAAAGACTCGAGAGTCCGAACTTGCCTCGGCTCTCGAAAGTGCCAAAACCGCCAAGGCCGAGGCCCATAAGGCCCTTCAGGAAGTTGAGTTGATGAAGAAGATAGCGGCGGGTAAGGCATTTTTCATGCAAAGCAAGCATGTGAATGTAAATTACGTGATACTTACCCGAATTCGGAGCTCTCCAGGGGCGTTTGCAGATCTGCCTCGCAGCGTGTCTGATGCCGCCGCATTCTACCGAGCCAAGGAGGGGAGCTCAACGGAGAAGGTCTTCTGGTCTCAGTATGCTGAGGCCGGCCATCCGGTTCCCCCTAACGACCAGCTGAAGCAGTTGGTCGAGCTTCACAAGGTGGCCGAGCAGGCCATGAAGGGGCTCATAGTCCGGCTGTGGCCCGGAGAGGCCATGCCTGGGAGCTACTTCGGCCTCGTGCGATGGCTGGTGGATGCGTGCCCCTGGGTGGAGGCTATCAAGCGCTTCGCCTGTATTGAAGGTGCTCGTCGGGCCCTTGCCCGCGCAAAGGTGCATTGGGGCAAGCTGGATGCGGAGAAGCTAATCACTGACGCGCCACCAGCGGGCAAGGAGCATCGTACGCCCGAGCTTTACTATAAGGCTGTCCTGAAGGGTGCCCGCAAGATTGCGGATGAGTGCCCCAGGGATGTAATGATTGAGTGAATTCGCAATGTGTTATCCTGTGCGCTGAAAACTTTGTTCATATGCGCTAAGCAACGCTTGTTTAATTTAAAATATTACCTTCTGTGCGGCCGTTTATTAAATCTGAGAGATGGCAAGTCGTTGGCTTCAGCCCCCATGCCACGAGTGCTGGGGTGTTCGGGATAAACTTGAGCACTCTTGTTCCCATTTTTGGGTCCATCTAGGGAGGCGCTCAACACAACGAACAAGGCAATCGGACTTATAGTGCTTGAACACTCTCACTTAGCCATAGAATTCTATAATTTTAAATTTCGGTGAAGCCCCTAGTATTCGGAAGACCGAATTGGGGCACTATCCACGCCTTCATCGGACATAATCCGGAACTTCGCTCAAAGTGGTGTAGGTCTTTAAGGACCCGAAAGGACCTCTCGAACAGCGACCAGTCTCTCGCCTTATCGTGCCGGTCAGTTTTAGCTTTCTCCACTGAGGCGTTAACCCGGCTGAACCGGGGCGCAATCGCAGTGGTTCTCCCAGTGCTACCTTAGCCGATAGAACGGAACGTAAGGTGCCGAACATGGGAGCCGGGCAAACCCAACTATTGACCCAAGGCAGGATTCAGAGCTGATTCATATAATGCTATAAGTTCGGGGTGCCGCACTTGTGAGAGTGTGCGGACTTTATCACACCATAAAGCGGAGGACATAAGCCCCTGGTGTGTTTGGCCGTACCAAGATGCACGGGTGCAACATGTCATAAATGAACATATATATATATATATATATATATATATATATATATATATATATATATATATATATAAAGTAATGCAATTAAAGGCAAAAAGTGATGCATTTTATTCGAGAAGATATGCTATCAGTGCGGAATGATACAAATAGTGCAGAAAGCAAGGGACTGGACGAGTTAAAGGCGTCTCCCTCCAGGGGTAGGCCGCGGAATGTTGTATGTAACAAATTTAATGCTCGTGATGGAGACCACCTGAGTGTTCGTCGCGGCCTTTGTCCTTCCCTGGCTGTTGCATCATGAGTTCGGCAGGTTCGCCGCTGGACTGAGTTCTGTATATAAAAAAGAGAAATAAAACAAAAAAGAGCGACACACTTGGGAGCCCCTGGTGTGGTCGAACCACACTCTGGGTCTGTTGTGGTTGTGCCCTTCCCCCTATGCCCATGGTATCTCCAAGGCGTAATTATGTACGCGGAGAGTTTGTCTTGCAATTTCGCGAGGGCTGGGGTTAGGGCCGCATTGCTACGCGTGCACGGAACGTGCCAGGTGGTCTTGGTTGATGTTGCTTCGGGCGCGTTTGGTCGTGTCCGGTCGTTTAGCGGCCGGACTCGAGAATTGCCTTAAAAGGCTGCTCTGTACTTCTACCGCGAGAGCCGTTGTATGTTCCTCCGTTCGGAGGGAGCGTTCCGTGTTTCCGTTGACCGTGATGACTCCACGAGGGCCTGGCATCTTGAGCTTAAGGTATGCATAATGCGGCACCGCGTTGAACTTTGCAAACGCGGTTCGTCCGAGCAGGGCGTGATAGCCGCTGCGGAACGGGACTATGTCGAAGATTAACTCCTCGCTTCGGAAATTATCCGGGGATCCGAAGACCACTTCCAGTGTAACTGAGCCTGTACAATTGATCTCGACACCTGGTATGACGCCTTTGAAGGTCGTCATTGTAGGTTTAATCCTTGAAGGGTCTATGCCCATCTTGCGCACTGTATCCTGATAAAGCAGGTTCAGGCTACTGCCGCCGTCCATAAGGACTCTCGTGTGGTGAAATCCATCAACGATTGGGTCTAAAACCAATGCGGCGAATCCGCCATGGCGGATACTAGTCGGATGGTCTCTTCGATCGAAAGTGATCGGGCAAGAGGACCATGGGTTAAATTTTGGGGCGACTGGCTCCATCGCATATATGTCCCTTAGTGCACGCCTCCGCTCCCTCTTGGGAATATGCGTTGCGTATATCATGTTTACCGTCCAAACTTGAGGGGGGAATCCCTTTTGTCCTCTGTTGTTCGGCGGCCGGGTCTCTTCCTCGTCATCGCTGTGTAGCCCCTTGTCACTATTTTCGGCGATTAACTTGCCTGCCTGCTTGAATGCCCAACAATCTCTGTTGGTATGGTTAGCTGGCTTTTCGGGGGTTCCATGTATCTGACAAGAGCGGTCGAGTATTCGGTCCAGATTGGACGGGCCCGGAGTGGTTCTTTTGAATGGCTTTTTCCGTTGACCGGGTTTGGAGCCTCAGAATCCGGCGTTGACTGCCGTATCCTCATTGCTGTCGCCGTTAATGCGGCGTTTGTTTTTGTTTCGATGCAACCTGCCATTGCGGTCCTTAGTATCCGGACTGCCAGCGTTTTTGCTGAGGTTGTTACTGCAAGCGAGCCAGCTATCCTCTCCCGCACAGAAGCGG
The DNA here is from genome assembly GCA_904067115.1 of Aegilops sharonensis. Lineage (NCBI taxonomy): Eukaryota > Viridiplantae > Streptophyta > Magnoliopsida > Poales > Poaceae > Aegilops > Aegilops sharonensis. Next base: position 499,761,534 of record LR880970.1, read on the forward strand.
GTCATGAGGGATGTGAGGGCTGCCATAGATTTCGGCTTCTCCTGTCCTAGGTGCCGGGCCAGCCACTCGTCACGGATGTTATGTTTGAAGGCAGAGTGCCTCTGCATCCGGACAGTCGACGATTTGATTTTTCTTTGTTAAGAACCGTGTCCACAATTGCCTGGCCGATTCGTCTGGCTGCTGGATTATGTGGCTTAGGTCATCTGCGTCCGGTGGTCGCACATACGTGCCCTGGAAGTTGTCGAGGAATGCGGCTTCCAGGTCCTCCCAGCATCCAATTGACTCTGCGGGCAGGCTGTTAAGCCAATGCCGAGCTGGTCCTTTAAGCTTGAGTGGGAGATATTTGATGGCGTGAAGATCGTCGCCGCGGGCCATGTGTATATGGAGAAGATAATCCTCAATCCAGACCGCGGGGTCTGTTGTGCCATCGTAGGATTCGATATTAACGGGTTTGAACCCTTCGGGGATTTGATGATCCATTACTTCGTCAGTGAAGCATAGTGGGTGTGCGGCGCCTCTGTATTGAGCAATATCGCGACGTAGCTCGAGAGAGCGTTGTCTGCTGTGTTCGGCCCAGCCGGAGTAGTTGTATCCGGTGCGACGGTATTCGTCGTGGGTCGTGGGGCGTCCACATGATCCATAGATAGATCTGGATTGTCTTGCCTTGTCCTCCAATATATCTCGCAAGTCCGGCGCGTTCCCCCGCGACTTCTTGCTTTTAGAGCGATGCCGGGGTACGGTTTTGGTGGAGGGCTTACACGCCTCTCTATCGCGGCCACGAGGTGGTCGGTCTGCCGTATTGTGCGCTGGTGATGCTGCCTCCTCTAATCGGGGGAGCAACTTGCGTTTTGGGTAACTTTTAGAGGGGCGTTCGAGTTCATACTCTTCGGCCGCGAGGACCTCGGTCCATCTGTCGGCCAGTAGGTCTTGATCAGCTTGAAGTTGTTGTTGCTTTTTCTTTAGGCTGTTTGCCGTGGCCATTAGCCTGCGTCTAAAACGCTCTTGCTCGATGGGATCCTCAGGCACGACAAATTCGTCGTCGCCGAGGCTTGCCTCGTCTCCGGAGGGAGGTAAATAGTTGTCATCCTCGACCTCATCGTCTGCCGCCCTCTCCTGAGGGCTTGCTTCTGCCTCCTCCTGCGCTGGATCGTGCTGGAGGGAGTTGTCTTCGGCACTTTCTAGGGTGTTATTATCTCCTGTGCCGGAATCTCCATTCTTGCTGTGGTGGGATTTAGAGCGGCGCCGCTGACGTCGGCGCTTGGGCTGTTTCTTTAGGGAATCGGCCTCCGCTGCTTCTTCGCCGTCCCCATCTTTTGGGGTGTCCACCATGCATATGTCGTATGATGAGGTGGTTTTCCAGTGTCCTGTAGGCACTGGTTCTTGGTAGTCTCCGGCATCGTCGTCCATACCGTCGATGTCTTCGGAGTCGTAGTCGAGTACGTCGGTTAAATCGTCGACGGTGGCTACGAAGTGGGTGGTGGGTGGGATCTGATTTTCTTCGTCATCCGCGTCCCAACCGTCCTGGCCGTAGTTCGGCCAGGGCTCTCCGGATAGCGAGAGATGCTTCAATGAATTTATGATATCGCCGAAGGGCGAGTGTTGAAAGATGTCCGCAGCGGTGAATTCCATGATCGGCGCCCAATCGGATTCGACTGGCAGGGGCGCAGGAGGTTCGGAGTCCGGCAGGGAGTCCGGCACCTCGGAGTCATGGGCTTTACGTGTGACAAGGTAAGTGTTCGGCTCCATCGCCGTAGGAATTGCAGCTCCCGAGGCGGTGTCCAGCCATCCGTCCTCGATTCGAGCGATCGGCTCCGGACTATGAGTCGGAGCGGACCCGGGTGCGGCCTCCAAGGTGCCGTCCGGCAGCAGAGTTAGGTCATGCCCATCGTGACAGCGTGGCGCGCTCGGCTGTGGCTCAGATCCATCGTGGATCAAGTCCCCGCGGATATCGGCCGTGAAGTTTAAGCTTCCAAACCTGACCTGACGGCCAGGGGCGTAGCTTTCGATCTGCTCCAGATGGCCAAGGGAGTTGGCCCGCAGTACGAAGCCGCCGAATACGAAGATCTGTCCGGGGAGAAAGGTCTCACCCAGGACTGCGTCGTTGTTGATTGAAGAGGCCATCAAGCCTATCGGTGACGACACAGAGGAACTCTCAATAAAAGCACCAATGTCGGTGTCAAAACCGGCGGATCTCGGGTAGGGGGTCCCGAACTGTGTGCCTAGGCGGATGGTAATAGGAGACAAGGGACACGATGTTTACCCAGGTTCGGGCCCTCTTGATGGAGGTAAAACCCTACGTCCTGCTTGATTGATATTGATATTGTGGATGTTTACAAGAGTGGATCTACCACGAGATCAAGGAGGCTAAACCCTAAAAGCTAGCCTATGGTATGATTGTAAGGGTTGTTGTGATTGTTGTCCTACGGACTAAAGCCATCCGGTTTATATAGACACCGGAGAGGGCTAGGGTTACATAGAGTCGGTTACAATGGTAGGAGATCTACATATCCGTATCGCCAAGCTTGCCTTCCACGCCAAGGAAAGTCCCATCCGGACATGGGGGGAAGTCTTCAATCTTCTATCTTCATAGTCTTGGAGTCCGGTCGATGATGATAGTCCGGCAAATGATAGTTCGGCTGATGATGGTAGTCCGGCTAGCCGGACACCCCCTAATCCAGGACTCCCTCACCCACGAAGGACTTGCCTCACTTGCGGTAGATCTTCACGAAGTAGGCGATCTCCTTGCCCTTACAAACTCCTTGGTTCAACTCCACAATCTTGTCGGAGGCTCCCAAGTGACACCTAGCCAATCTAGGAGACACCACTCTCCAAGAAGTAACAAATGGTGTGTTGATGATGAACTCCTTGCTCTTGTGCTTCAAATGATAGTCTCCCCAACACTCAACTCTCTCTCACAAGATTTGGATTTGGTGGAAAGAAGATTTGAGTGGAAAGCAACTTGGTAAAAGCTAGAGATCAAGATTCATATGGTAGGGATGGAATATCTTGGTCTCAACACATGAGTAGGTGGTTCTCTCTCAAAACTGGTAAGTTGGAAGTGTAGGTTTGTTCTGATGGCTCTCTCAACGAATGAAGAGGAGGTGGAGGGGTATATATAGCCTCCACACAAAATCTAACCGTTACACACAATTTACCAAACTCGGTGGGACCGAATCAACAAACTCGGTCGGACCGATTCAGTAAACCTAGTGACCGTTAGTGGTTTCGGTGGGACTGACATGCAACTCGGTAGGACCGATATGGTTAGGGTTAGGGCATAATGTAATATCAGTGAGACCGACTACGCAAACTCGGTGAGACCGATTTTGGTAATTAGCTAACCAGAGAGTTGGTCAGGTAAACTCGGTGGGACCGATTCGCTCTTTCAGTGAGACCAAAAAGTTACAAAAAGGAAACAGAGAGTTTACATTGCAATCTCGGTGGGACCAATCGCTCACTTCGGTTAGACCAAAACGTTACGAAGGGAAACAGAGAGATTACAATCCCATCTCGGTGAGACCGAGATCCCTATCGGTGAAACCGATTTGCCGAGGGTTTTGTGGCAATGGCTATGACATCTGAACTCGGTGGCGCCGGATAGAAAGAATCGGTGGGGCCGAGTTTGACTTTAGGTTTAGGTAAAATGTGGATGTAAGAAAGTAGTTGAGGGTTTTGGAGCATATCACTAAGCACATCAAGCAAGAGGCTCATTAAGCAACACCTCATCCCTCCTTGATAGTATTGGCTTTTCCTATAGACTCAATGTGATCTTGGATCACTAAAATGTAAAATGTAGAGTCTTGAGCTTTTGAGCTTGAGCCAATCCTTTGTCCTTAATATTTTGAGGGATCCACTTTCATCATCCATGCCATGCCATTCATTGAGTTTTCCTGAAATATTTGTCTTGGAATAGTATTAGCTCAATGAGCTATATGTTGTTATGAATTACCAAAACCACCTAGGGATAGTTGCACTTTCAACTCCCACTTAGATAGACATCCCTCTAGTCATCTAAGTGATCACGTGATCCAAATCAACTAAACCATAACCGATCATCACGTGAGATGGAGTAGTTTTCAATGGTGAACATCACTATGTTGATCATATCTACTATATGATTCACGCTCGACCTTTCGGTCTCCAGTGTTCGGAGGCCATATCTGCATATGCTAGGCTCGTCAAGTTTAACCTGAGTATTCCGTGTGTGCAAAACTGGCTTGCACCCATTGTAGATGGACGTAGAGCTTATCACACCCGATCATCACGTGGTGTCTGGGCACGACGAACTTTGGCAACAGTGCATACTCAGGGAGAACACTTTTATCTTGAAATTTAGTGAGAGATCATATTATAATGCTACCGTCAATCAAAACAAAATAAGATGTATAAAAGATAAACATCATATGCAATCAAAAATATGTGACATGATATGGCCATCATCATCTTGTTCCTTTGATCTCCATCTCCAAAGCATCATCATGATCTCCATCGTCACCGGCATGACACCATGATCTCCATAATCTTGATCTATATCAATGTGTCTTCACATGGTCGTCTCGCCAACTATTTCTCTTGCAACTATTGCTATCTCAGAGCGATAAAGTAAAGCAATTATGTGACGCTTGCATCTTATGCAATAAAGAGACGACCATAAGGCTTCTGCCAGTTGCTGATAACTTCAAAAAAACATGA
>LR880970.1:499766270-499779129 GCA_904067115.1 Aegilops sharonensis
AACGGTGCATACTCAGGGACAACACTTCTTGATAATTTAGTGAGAGATCATCTTATAATGCTACCGTCAATCAAAACAAAATAAGATGTATAAAAGATAAACATCATATGCAATCAAAAATATGTGACATGATATGGCCATCATCATCTTGTTCCTTTGATCTCCATCTCCAAAGCATCATCATGATCTCCATCGTCACCGGCATGACACCATGATCTCCATAATCTTGATCTATATCAATGTGTCTTCACATGGTCGTCTCGCCAACTATTTCTCTTGCAACTATTGCTATCTCAGAGCGATAAAGTAAAGCAATTATGTGACGCTTGCATCTTATGCAATAAAGAGACGACCATAAGGCTTCTGCCAGTTGCTGATAACTTCAAAAAAACATGATCATCTCATACAACAACTTATATCTCATCACGTCTTGACCATATCACATCACAATATGCCCCACAAAAACAAGTTAGACGTCCTCTACTTTATTGTTGCACGTTTTACGTGGCTGCTATGGGCTAGCAAGAACCGTTCTTACCTACGCATCAAAACAACAACGATAGTTTGTCAAGTTAGTGTTGTTTTAACCTTCTGAAGGACCGGGTGTAGCCACACTCGGTTCAACTAAAGTTGGAGAAACTGACACCCGCCAGCCACCTATGTGCAAAGCACGTCGGTAGAACCAGTCTCGCGTAAGCGTACGCGTAATGTCGGTCCGGGCCGCTTCATCCAACAATACCGCCGAACTAAAGTATGACATGCTGGTAAGCAGTATGACTTGTATCGCCCACAACTCACTTGTGTTCTACTCGTGCATATAACATCAACGCATTAAACATGGCTCGGATGCCACTGTTGGGGAACGTAGTAATTTCAAAAAAATTCCTATGCACACGCAAGATCATGGTGATGCATAGCAACAAGAGGGGAGAGTGTTGTCCACGTACCCTCGTAGACCGAAAGCGGAAGCGTTAGAACACCGCGGTTGATGTAGTCGTACGTCTTCACGGCCCGACCGATCAAGCACCAAAACTACGGCACCTCCGAGTTCTAGCACACGTTCAGCTCGATGACGTCCCTAGAACTCCGATCCAGCCGAGTGTCGAGGGAGAGTTCCATCAGCACGATGGCGTGGTGACGATCTTGATGTTCTACCGTCGCAGGGCTTCGCCTAAGCACCGCTACAATATTATCGAGGAGGACTATGGTGGAGGGGGGCACCGCACACGGCTAAGAGATCAAGAGATTAATTGTTGTGTCTATGGGGTGCCCCCCTCCTCTGTATATAAAGGAGAAGAGGAGGGGGATGGGCCGTGTCGGCGTTCTGGGAATGGGGGTACCTAGACTTGCCTGTCTGCGGCCTGCGGCGTGGCTCAAGGAGTGGCCCAGTACGGCCCATCTTCATCAGCACATGCTCAAGACCCTCGCGAGGGGCCGAGCCTCACGAGGCGGACGACATGAAGCTTCCTCAGGCACAGCCTCATCGAGCTGGCACGTGAGGAGGCGGAGAGATCAAGGCGGGGTACCTCATGAGGTGCCCATGACGCAAGCCATGACGACCAAAGCCAGGCGGGCGCCAGGCGGGCGCCGGCCTGCGCAGAGTCCTTGTTTCCTCTTTGGTGCAAAGGGGGCAAGCGCAGGCGAGGGTACCAAGCAAAGGCAACCATTTCGGTGCAACAAGACCAAGACCATCACAACGGCAGGATGGAGGTCGTCGTGGAGCTCAAGCCGGCGTCATCATCGGAGCCTTTGGCAGGCGAGGACCAACTTTAGTCAGGATAAGTGTACTAGATGTTCCCCATCAAAATGGCCAATTTTTGGCGCCCTTCCCGCTCAATATTTGGGAAGAGGACCAGGGCCTCGCTCTATAAATAGGGCTAGCCACCACAGTAGAAAGGGATCCGGATTCAATCCTTCCTAAGAGGGGATCCGGATTAAATCCTTCCTAAGAGGGGATCCGGATTCAATCCTTCCCAAGAGGGGACCCGGATTCAATTCTTCCCAAGAGGCATCACCTCCACAAGAACTCCTCCCCTCGCGAGGCAGTTCTTCCTTTGTATTGTTCATCATCAGCCCCTGAGGCAATCCACCACACCACAAACTAGAGTAGGGTATTACACCACAATGTTGGCCCGAACTAGTATAAACCTCATGTACCTTGTGTTGTTCTTCGTGTAGTTTAGATCCTTGCGAGGCGACGAGACGTGAGTTGGTAGAGGGAGTGATCTCCACGCGCACCCCAGAGTTCGAACCTGAAGGGTCTGCCGGAACCCGAAATTAGACATTTGGCGCGCCAGGTAGGGGCGCGCCGGAATCCGCCTTCCGTCGCCTTGTATTTCGCCGTCTGTCACATCCATGTCAGACGCTCGTCGAGCCCGCGCCGAGCACCGGGCTGCTCACGCCACCCGCGTCGCCCAAACGGAGCCCGTCGGTGGATGCCCCCGTCGTTCCCCGTCTGCCGTCAACGCCACAACCGGCCTGGCGGGGAACGAGCAGCATGCGTCGTCCCTGCATCCCTTGGTGCGGCGAGAAGGCTGCACCGCCACCCCGTCGCTGACTCCGGCCGGTTCGTCGTCCCACGCTCGTCGAGCCCCCGCGGACGCGCACGCCGCGATGCTCTTGGCGCGAGAGCTCCTGCACTACCGTCCCGTCGACGACCTCTACGACGAGTGGCTCGCCCGCACCACCGAGCTCGTCAGCACCGCTGGGGGCTCCCCTGCACCGTCCCTCTCGCTGCACCGCCCCTCACCCTACGCGGGCAACGCAGCTCCGGAGGCGCCTCAGCCGCCTCCCCCTCAAGAAGGCGCCCTGGCCCCGAGGCGTGCGGCCCCAGGATGGGACCCGTTCCATCCAGTGCCCGCGCAACAAGAGAAGAGCTGCCAAGAGATCCCTCGTCCTCAACAAGCTGCCCGTGTGCTCCCCGCACCGGCACGTCATGACCGCACTCCTGCTCCAGCGTGCCAAGACCCCGCGCTGCTCCTGGCGGCAGCACGCGGAGACCTCCAAGATCAAGCTCTTCGTCACCAGAGGCCTCTTGCGGCCACTGCAGGCTGCCGTGCCTTCACCGCCGAGCTGCGCGGCGTGGCCTGCCGGGCAAGTTCAAGCCAGATCTGCCCCCGTGCTACGACGGCACGGCCGACCCTGCGGAGTTCCTATAGCTCTACGAGCTGGGCATCGAAGCCGCCAACGGGGACGAGAAGGTCATGGCGAACTGGTTTCCCATGGCGCTCAAGGACGATGCCCACACCTGGCTCCTGAACCTGGCTCCTGGGACGATTTCCTCCTGGGACGAGATGCGCACTCGCTACATCGCCAACTTCCAGGGCACTCGCGACCGGCCTCAGCCATGAGCAACCTGCGCCGCATCAAGCAGCAGCCAGGAGAGACCCTGCAAAAGTACATCCAGCGCTTCAACAACGCTCGCCTCAATATCCCCAAGGTGACTGAGGAGGCCATCATCTCAGCTTTCTCCGACGGCGTGCGTGACATCAAGATGAAAGAGGAGCTAGCAATCCATGAAGACCTGTGCACATCCCTGGAGCTGTTCAACTTGGCGACCAAGTGTGCCAGGGCTGAGGAAGGGCGTCTCTCCCTCCTCGAGCTTCCGGCTGCCGATCCCGAAGAGAAGAAGCCCAAGGTCAAGGACGTGAAGCGCGAGGGGGCTGCTGTGCTTGCAGCAAAGCCGGACACCAAGCGAGGCAGGGATCAACCTGAGTCATCCAAGGGCAGCCGGTACTACGTGTACCATGACCTCCACACCCACAAAACCAACGAATGCCAAGAGTTCAGGGCTGTGTGAGATGTGCGTGTAGGCCGACGCCCCGAGCGCAATGACCGGGGCTATGGCCGAGGAGGAGGAAGAGGTGGAGGACGATGGGAAGACCGTGGCCCGCGCCAAGGGTGGCATGACTGACCTCACGAGGACCGCTGGCAGGACCAGCCTCGCGAGGGAGGTTGGAGGGATCAGCCTCGCGAGGATTTCCCACAAGGCAATGCAGGCCTCCCTCCTCCGCCACCACAGCCGAGGAGGAATGAAGACCATCATCAGGACGAAGGGGCTGGGGGCTTCCAGGAGCGGTGCGCAATTGCTTGCATCTTGGGCGGTGCTCAGGCCCCAGCGCATCTTCAAGCAGTTTGCTCGCAAGGTGAATGCAGTCCTCCCCAAGCTTGAGGCCACGCGCCCTCTCAGGTGGTCAGCGTGCGCTATCACATTCAGCTCAGCGGATCAGCTCAAGTGCGCAGCCACGGCCCGAGTCCTCCCGATGCTTTGCTCCCCAATCATCAGCAATGTGCAAGTCACCAGGACCCTCATCGATGGCGGAGCAAGACTCAACGTCCTGTCTGTCGAGACATTCAACAATCTCCAAGTGCCATACAATCAGCTTCAGCCAACCAAGCCTTTCTTAGGAGTCACTGATGGTTCCACCGTTCCAATAGGGCAAGTCCGCCTTCCTGTCACCTTTGGGCAGCGCGACAACTACCGCACTGAGCTCATTGACTTCGACGTCGCTCACATTCGCCTGCCATACAACGCCATCCTCGGGTACCCAGCCCTGGCCAAGTTCATGGCAGTGACCCATCATGGCTACAATGTCCTCAAGATGCCAGGGAGCGGTGGAGTCATCACAGTGCCTTGTGAGGAGAGGGATGCAGTGTGTTCCCTTGAGCGAGCTTTCCAAGCCGCGACAATCGAAGATCCAGATCACAGGAGACTTCCCGAGGCAGTCTCTAAGAAGAACAAGACATCGCCTGGTCCGAACCCTCAGGAGGCGGCCCCCTCAGGATCCGCGCCCGTTCAAGGGGCGCCTCCTTCTGTCGCATAGGAAGGCGCGCCCGGCGCCCTCCTCGGGCAAGGCTCGGGGGCTCTCTCCTGGAGGGCCATTGACTTTGCCAAGATCATGAGGGAGGCGCTTGGGCACCACTTGGAGGCGTGCTTCAAAGCATGTTTCCCTCGGGAAGGAACAAGGCAAGGAGGGCCAAACCCTCGGGAGTTCATCAGCGAGATCATTCAGGAGCTGCAGGAGTCAAGAGTCATGAGTGGCAGCCGCCTCTTACCCGCCGTAGCCCCCCATCCAGGCAAGGATGGTGGGCTGCGTGTCTGCATCGACGTACCGGGGCTCAACCGAGCTGCCTCTCAGGAGTGCTTCTGGCCCTCACGCGTGGGACGCTGTGAAGGTCCACCCCACAGCTATGTTCGCATGCCTTTCGGCCTACCGAACGCGGCTGCTGCGCGTCAGTGCCTCATGAGGAGCATTCTGGAGGCTCAGGAGGTCAGGCATTCCGCAGTCCTGGCGGAGATGGAGAAGGCCCTTGAAGAGCCACCAGCGCCTCCGGAGCCCCCCGAGGCTCCTGGGCCTGGGGGCTCGTAAGGATAGGTTTCCGCAGCACGAGTCGTCAGCTACTTCAGCATCCCTTCATCTCCAACATCATCAGGTGACATCCTTTGAGTTTCATTTTCAACTGGGAGCGCCCCCAGGGCTGCATCATTCCCAGGCCGCATGGGTCCGTCCCTGCGGCATGTATCCCTTTTGTTCATGCCTTTAGATTACTTTGTTGGGGGCACCCCTCGGGCTGCATTATCCCCAAGCCACTCGGGCCTGACCCAGCGGCGTTTGCCTTTTTCTACATCTATCTAAATGGATTTGCTCCTTCATGCTTAACGTGCTTGACTTAATCGCCCGCTTGATTGACACCAACTTATGGAGCTGCTCCTTAACGGCACGACGCTTGCGCATGGGTCCGTCCCTGCAACGTTGACAAACCTGAGTGGTTGAGCTCTGGCCGTGGCAACCCTGCAAGGCACCACCTCACCAGGCCCTCAGTGCCCTTGTCACCCCTCCAGAGCAACCAGTAGCTGGCTGGCAATTGTAACGGCAACCCTCGTTTTCCTTGCGATGAGCTCGCAGGATACCTTTAGGGAGCAACATCGGGAGAGGCCTTCGCGACGTCTCCTTCCCTCTCGACCGCACGAACTGCTTGCACGTTAAAGGGGGGGCGCCTGAGCATCACGACTCACGGGCTGATACGTCTGCAACGTATCTAATTTTCCAAACACTTTTGCCCTTGTTTTGGACTCTAACTTGCATGATTTGAATGAAACTAACCCGGACTGACGCTGTTTTCAGCAGAACTGCGATGATGTTGTTTTATGTGTAGAAAAGAAAAGTTCTCTGAATGTCCTGGAAATCCACGGAGGCACTTTTCAGAATTAATAAGAATTTTTGGCGAAAGAATCAAGGCCAGGGGGCCCACGGGCTGTCCACGAGACAGGGGGCGCCCCCCCCCCTAGGGCGCGCCCTCCTATCTCGTGGGCCCCTTGGACCTCCTCCGACCTCAACTCCAACTCCATATATACCGTCTCGGGGAGAAAAAAATTAGAGAGAAAGTTTCATCGCGTTTCACGACACGGAGCCGTCGCCAAGCCCTAATCTCTCTCGGGAGGGCTGATCTGGAGTCCGTTCGGGGCTCCGGAGAGGGGGATTCGTCGCCGTCGTCATCATCAACCATCCTCCATCACCAATTTCATGATGCTCACCGCCATGCGTGAGTAATTCCATCGTAGGCTTGCTGGACGGTGATGGGTTGGATGAGATTTACCATGTAATCAAGTTAGTTTTGTTAGGGTTTGATCCCTAGTATCCACTATGTTCTGAGATTGATGTTGCTATGACTTTTCTATGCTTAATGCTTGTCACTAGGGCCCGAGTGCCATGATTTCAGATCTGAACCTATTATGTTTTCATGAATATATGTGTGTTCTTGATCCTATATTGCAAGTCTATATTCACCTATTATGTGTTATGATCCGACAACCCCAAAGTGACAATAATCGGGATACTTCTCGGTGATGACTGTAGTTTGAGGAGTTCATGTATTCACTATGTGTTAATGCTTTGGTCCGGTTCTCTATTAAAAGGAGGCCTTAATATCCCCTAGTTTCCACTAGGAACCCACTGCCACGGGAGGGTAGGACAAAAGATTTCATGCAAGTTCTTTTCCATAAGCACGTATGACTATTTACGGAATACATGCCTACATTACATTGATGAATTTGAGCTAGTTCTATATCACCCTATGTTATAACTATTGCATGAGGAATCGCATCCCGCATAATTATCCATCACTGATCCATTGCCTACGAGCTTTTCACATTTGTTCTTCGCTTATTTACTTTTCCGTTGCTACTGTTACAACTACTACAAAAACCCAAAAACATTTACCTTTACTGTTGCTACTGTTACCATTAATATCATACCACTTTTGCTACTAAACACTTTGCTGCAGATACTAAGTTATCCAGGTGTGGTTGAATTGACAACTCAACTGCTAATACTCAAGAATATTCTTTGGCTCCCCTTGTGTCGAATCAATTAATTTGGGTTGTACTTCACCCTCGAAAGCTGTTGCGATCCCCTACACTTGTGGGTTATCAAGACTAATTTCTAGCGCCGTTGCTGGGGAGCATTGCTCTATTCTCTGAGTCACTTGGGATTTATATCTGTTGATCACTATGAAGAACTTGAAAGACGCTAAGATCAAGATTTTTCCCTCAACTACGAGGGGAGGTAAGGAACTGCCATCTAGCTCTACACTAGATTCTCCTTCTGTTATTAGTAGGCTTGCGACACCTAAACCTTCTACTGCTATGAATTCTGATATGTCGCATGTTATTGATGATGCCACTTCTGCTATGCATGATGAAACTACTTCTGTGTGTGATACTACCTTGCCATTAGGTGAATTTCTTGATGAACAACTTGCTAGAGTTAGGGGGAATGAAAATATTGAAGATGCTATTGATGATAGTGATGATGAACGTTCCCCCAATGATTATGTACTACCTGTTGTTCCTAAGGATTATGTTATGAATGAAAAAGCTGCTATGGAAATTCGTGCTTGCAATGATAGATCTGATCTTAAGAAATTATTAGCTAAATGGAAGCAGCAGTCTCTTAATGCTAGAATGAAACCCGATCCTACTTTTGCCACTTCACCTATCTGTGTTACTGATAACGATTATGAATTCTCTGTTGATCCTGATATTATTACTTTAGTTGAATCTGATCCTTTTTATGGCCTTGAACCTGAAACTGTTGTGGCGCATCTTACCAAGTTGAATGATATAGCCACCCTGTTTACTCATGATGAGAAGTCCTGCTATTTATATATCCTTAAGATATTTCCGTTCTCATTAAAGGGTGATGCTAAGACTTGGTATAATTCTCTTGCTCCTGGTTGTGTGTGTAGTCCCCAGGACATGATTTATTACTTCTCTCCTAAATATTTCCCAGCTCATAAGAAACAAACTGCTTTGCGGGAAATATATAATTCTATGGAAATCAACGAAGAGAGTCTCCCACAAGCTTGGGGGAGGCTTCTCTGGTTACTTAATGCTTTGCCTGATCATCCTCTTAAGAAAAATGAAATACTTGATATCTTTTATAATGGACTAACCGATGCTTCCAAGGACTACTTGGATAGTTGTGCTTGTTGTGTTTTCAGGGAAAGAACAGTCGACGAAGCAGAAATATTATTGAATAATATGTTGACTAATGAAAATAATTGGACTCTTCCCGAGCCAGTTCCTGAAGTAATTCCTAAACCAATTGAGCCAACTCCTGAGCCTATTCCTAAACCCACTCCGAAGAAGAGAGGTGTTTTATTTCTCAGTCCTGAAGATATGCAAGAGGCAAAGAAGTCAATGAAAGAAAAAGGTATTAAAGCTGAAGATGTTAAGAATTTACCACCTATTGAAGAAATACATGGTCTTAATTTACCACCTGAAGAACCACCTTGTCTTGATAACCCGACACAGGTAGTAAAGGTAAATTCTCTCTATAGATATAATAAAGTTGAAGTACCCTCTACTAAATTTCATAGCCCATGCTTAGATGAATTTGATGACTTTATGGCGAGACAAGAAAGTTTTAATACTTATGTTGGTAGAGAGTTAAAGAATAATGCTTTAGAGATAGGACGCGTAGGGGATAATCTGGCTAGAGTTAAAGATGAACTTCACCGCGTTAGCAAATATGCTTCTATGGTTGCTACTCAAGCTGAGCAAGTAATCAAAGCTCAAAATGATTTGCTTGATGAATTGAATAATAAAAATGACTTTGCTGTTAGAGTGGCTACTAGAACTGGTAGAATGACTCAGGAACCTTTGTATCCTGAAGGCCACCCTAAAAGAATTGAACAAGATTCTCAGAATAATAATCTAGATGTTCCTAGTTCTTCAAAGAAGACAAAAAAAAGAATGATAGGACTTTGCAAACATCTAGTGAACCTAATGTAGAAACACTTGAGAATCACAATGATACTTCTATCTCTGATGCTGAAACACAATCCGGAGATGAACATGAACCTAATGATAATGCTAATAATGATGTTCATGTAGATGCTCAACCTAGTAATAACAATAATGTAGAGATTGAACCTGCTGTTGATCTTGATAACCCACAATCAAAGAATCAGCGTTATGATAAGAGAGATTTTGTTGCTAGGAAGCACGGTAAAGAAAGAGAACCGTGGGTTCAGAAACCCATGCCCTTTCCTCCTAAACCATCCAAGTCAAATGATGATGAGGATTTTGAGCGCTTTGCTGAAATGATTAGGCCCATTTTCTTACATATGCGCTTAACTAATATGCTAAAAGTAAATCATTATGCTAAATATATGAAAGATATCATCACAAATAAAAGAAAGATACCGGAAGCTGAAATTTCCATCATGCTTGCTAATTACACTTTTAAGGGTGGAATACCAAAGAAACTTGGAGATCCGGGTGTTCCAACTATACCATGCTCCATTAAAAGAAATTATGTTAGAACTGCTTTACGTGATCTTGGAGCCGGTGTTAGTGTTATGCCTCTCTCTTTATATCGTAGACTTGAATTGAATAAGTCGACACCTACTGAAATATCCTTGCAAATGGCTGATAAATCAACTGCTATACATGTCGGTATTTGTGAGGATGTGCCTGTTGTGGTTGCAAATGTCACTATCTTAACGGACTTTGTTATTCTTGATATTCCCGAGGACGATAGTATGTCTATTATCCTTGGTAGAACTTTTCTTAATACTGCAGGGGCTGTTATTGATTGCAACAAAGGCAATGTCACTTTTCATGTTAATGGTAATGAGCATACGGTACACTTTCCGAGGAAATAATCTCAAGTTCATAGTATCAATTCTATTGAAAAAGTTCCGACTATCATTTTTGGAGGTTTCGAATTTCCTCTCCCTATTGTGAAGAAAAAGTATGATATTCTTATTGTTGGGGATTTTCATATCCCCGTTGAGGTAACTTAGTGTTATTCGAAATTTCTCCCGTTCCGTGTTATTCGAAATGAGTTTGTTAACAAGACTTGATCAACCTTGTTAGTGGATTCATTTTGATGACCACGAGATGGATGAAACTAGAAGGCACAACCTTCTGTACCCTCTTTTTACTTTCTGTTATTTAGAATAAATAAAGCAAAAGTAGTATTGTCTGTCTGTTTTCTGAATTATCCGTGCATTAAAAAAATAGTCCGAAATTAAAAGTGCTCCAAATGCCCTGCAAATTTAGTATGATTTTTTCTGGAATATTTGAGGATTTTAGGCACTGAAAACACTGGAGGAGGGCCAAGCACCAGGCCACGAGAGAGGAGGGCGCGCCCCCCCTGTAGGGCGCGCCCACTGTCTCGTGGGCCCCTGGTGGCTCCCCTCCACTTATGTCAGCACCCACACACTCCATCTTCTACCCAAAAAAATCCCCATCCAGCTCAAGCCCGAGTTCTAGCTCGTTTTGCTGCGATTTTCGATCTCCTTGCTCAAAGCTCCATTCATAAAACTGCTTTGGGAGATTGTTGCTTGGTATGTGACTCCTCCATTGGTCCAATTAGTTTTTGTTCTAGTGCTTTATTCATTGCAAATTTTTGCTGCATAGGTGACCATGTTCTTGAGCTTGCATGTTAAATTTTTGAGGTCCCAAGCAATTCCAATGCATGATATAGGCTCTAGGCACTTGTAGGAGTAGTTGCTATCAATTCTGTTCAGTTTTATCTACTTTTATTTTGAAGTTACTAAAATTTCAGAGTTTTTCAGAAAATGTTAAGGAACTTCTTTAAAGGCTCTTCTAGCGAAAGCTCTAAGAAAAAACAAGACAAAGAGAAGGAAAAACCCAAGTATAATCTTCCTCGCTTAGCGGAAGTACGGTCATGTGAATGGCCATGTGAGGATTTCTTGAAGAAAGCCGGAATTCATGAAGACTTTTATGCTTTAATCGGGACTGCAGGCCTCACAGGTTTCATGAACGACCGAATCAATCAGTATCTCTTACTTACCAATACTTTCGTGCAAAACTTTTATTATTATCCTAAGAAGTCACTGCCTACAGTATCATTTCATTTATATGACGAGTTCAAAGAAATGTCTTTACATCATTTTTGCGTGGTATGTAGGATACCTTATGAGGGAGAATTAGAGGAACCCCATCGTGAAGATGTGGCTGGCTTTGTTGATATTATGGCTGTAGAGGAGCCAAAGAAGGGTTCCGAAGCGAAAGTCTCTAGCATACACTTTCCTGTTTTACGCTACTTTGCCATATTCGCTAGTAGATGCTTGATTGGTCATGGGAATAGTGGAAACTTGAGTGTTCCTGATATTATCATGCTTCAACATGCTTTGCTTGGAGACAATAGTTTTAATATGGGTGTCGTCATTGCTAAACGGCTAGCCCTGAATCATACAAAAGGCCCCATATTTGTAGGTATCTATGCTGCACGTCTTGCTAGACATTTTCAGATACCCATTAGGCACCATGAGGAAAAGGAGACAATATTGCCTCCTCACATTCTAGATTACAAGAGCATGGTAGCACATAAGTTTATTGTTGACAACGAAGATAGGATGCTCTTGTATAAACTTAGATTCAATAAAAAAACACTTTGAGATTATTATTTTGCCTGCGCCTCTGTTGTCTGATTTGCTTGCAGAAAAATTTCTCGTTACACCGGAGGCGGTGAACAATCATCGAGCTCAGGCTTTTACACCAGAACCTGAACCTGAACCGGAACCTGGACTGGACCCTTATCGCGCATCATCTGTCCCGTGGGATCCGGAGATGACCAGCCAGTATTATCCTAATTATACCTCTCCTTACACCGGAGAGAGTAGCGGCGGTCCTTGGTATTAGACCAACTTAGGCCAAAAGCCTAAGCTTGGGGGAGTACGTATTTCTCACCGACTTTACATTCATGTTCACACACTAGTTGTTGGTACTCATACTCTTTCATTATCCATGCTAGTTTAAATTTATTTTTCTAGTTTTCTTCTTGTGTGTTTGATAAACCTTAAGAAAAACCAAAAAAATTAGTTAGTTTAATTTCCTTGCTTGTATTAGAAATTAAAATGAAAACCAAAAAAAGATTTCTCGTTCTTCTTTTACTTGTTGGGATCTTTCCCGTGTAAATAGTTTTTTTTCTTTTCTTTCTTTTGGGGGTCGAGAAGACCATATTGAAAATGCTTAGTGGCTCTTATATGCATGATTGTTTATTTAATTTAGAGCCCATATTACTTGTCTTCTCTCTTGAGTTGAATGCTTGCAGATTCAAGCTTAGTACAATGCACGTACACTCTTATTATTATACACATCGTTCGGTCGTGCGAGTGAAAGCCAATAATGACGATATATGATGGACTTATTGGGATGAGAAAAGCTGGTATGAAATCGACCTCTCTTGTTTATGATGATTCATCGTTCCTGAGTCAGCTATTATGAAGTAAACATATTTGCAATGACATTTAGAGATTATAGTTGCTTGTGCCATGCTTGATTAGCTATGAGTTATAATGGTTTACCTTGCGTGCCAACATG
>LR880970.1:499815944-499837734 GCA_904067115.1 Aegilops sharonensis
GGCCTTAATATCCCTTAGTTTCCACTAGGACCCCGCTGCCACGGGAGGGTAGGACAAAAGATGTCATGCAAGTTCTTTTCCATAAGCACGTATGACTATTTACGGAATACATGCCTACATTACATTGATGAATCAGAGCTAGTTCTATATCACCCTATGTTATAACTATTGCATGAGGAATCGCATCCGACATAATTATCCATCACTGATCCATTGCCTACGAGCTTTTCACATATTGTTCTTCGCTTATTTACTTTTCCGCTGCTACTGTTACAACTACTACAAAAACCCAAAAACATTTACCTTTACTGTTGCTACTGTTACCATTACTATCATACCACTTTTGCTACTAAACACTTTGCTGCAGATACTAAGTTATCCAAGTGTGGTTTAATTGACAACTCAACTGCTAATACTCAAGAATATTCTTTGGCTCCCCTTGTGTCGAATCAATAAATTTGGGTTGTACTTCACCCTCGAAAGCTGTTGCGATCCCCTACACTTGTGGGTTATCACGGGCTCTTACTGGCTCTTCAGCCCTCACCTCCTGGCCTTGTCCACGGCATCGCGACCAGGCACACCAGCGACGGCTGAGCTCGCTCGAGGGCCGGGACCCGAGGACGTAGAGCACAAAGGGGAGTAAAGGCAAGAGGGAAGAGGCTCGCGAGGACCTCGCCCGGCAGCTCCTCAGCTGCCGACGCACGGACCTGGTGCCGCGCCAAGGAGTGGCTTCAGGCCTTCGAGATAAGTCATCCTCCAGAGCTACTAGCTATCGCAACACTGACCTTGCACCTAATGCAGCTCTGTGTTGGCAATGTTGCGCTCCTTTCTCAGTGCACGATGGCTGCTTGAGCACTAAAGGGGACCACCTGAGCATCGCGCCTCAGGGGCTCTTACCGGACCTCGGGCCGCTCACCTCCTAGCCTTGACCACGGCATCGCGACCTGGCATACTAGCGACGGCTGAAGCCTGCCTGGGGACCGGGACCTGTCGGCGCAGAGCATCAAGTCCTCGCGAGGTTCGAAAGGAGGAACTAAGCTAAGACGAGACGAGCATCTCACACCAATTCATAATAAGGATACATATTAACAAGAAGTCATGGCTAGCGCCTTACATACCCCCGTGGGGTGGTACTTCGGTTCCTCGCAGGAACAAAAGACGCGAATCCCGAGGAGTCCTAACTACGGGCACCGCGACGGTAGATGCCATCATCAACATTGGGCCATCAGGTGTCGGCGCCAGCTCCATCCAGATCAATGGCGCCGACGGTCTGACGCAGCTGCCACGCTTCGGGCACGGCGCGAGCTCGGTGGCTCGTAGCTGTCGTCGCTCGTCGCCGGAGTCAGGAAGAATCCGAAAGAGTCGCTGGACCCTCCGACGCGCACCACCGTAATCCGCCGGCGACGATGGCGTCTCTGGCGAAGTCGCTCGGCGCCCGCGTCTTCAGGGCCCTCGATCCGGGCGTACAAGGGCAATGGGAATCCAGGCGGCGGCCGCTCGAACCATGGCCTTGACACCTCCTCCCAAGCACCCCCTCCTACGCGGCAGAGGACAGGCCGTTTCTTCGGCGGAAGTGGAATGGGACCCTCTCGGGGGGCCTTCCCCTTCTCTTCTGCAGAAAACCGGCGGATTGGTGCCATTGGCGTAAGGAGGAGCAAGGGTGAGGAAGAAGAAGAACGAGAGTAGCAGGAAGGGATGGACTAGAAGGGCTCGCGCCGTTTCATACATATAGCCGGAGGAGGCCAACCTTCGGCCTCCACAATCACAGGTAATCATGACCCGTTTTTGCATGCAGGGACTTGTCAAGTCGTGCGGTTGCCGAGGCGTCATGGGGAAGCGTGGATGCCCACGTCCAATCAACCGCCATGCGGCGCCCAAGGCCGCAGGCTGTTGGGGCCCGCGGCGCTTCCCACTTGCCCCTTCGCTTCTCTGCTAAGCCAAGTCCGGGCGCGCCTTGGGCCCGGGCGCTACTGTCGGCGTTCTGGGAACGGGGGTACCCAGACTTGCCTGCCTGCGGCCTGCAGCGTGGCTCAAGGAGTGGCCCAGTACGGCCCGTCTTCATCAGCACATGCTCAAGACCCTCGCGAGGGGCCAAGCCTCGCGGGGCGGACGACAGGAAACTTTCTCAAGCACAGCCTCGTCGGGCTGGCTTGCGAGGAGGCGGAGAGATCAAGGCGGGGTACCTCACGAGGTGCCCATGACGCAAGCCATGACGACCTAAGCCAGGCGGGCGCCGGCCTACGCAGAGTCCTGGTTTCCTCTTTGGTGCAAAGGGGGCAAGCGCAGGCGAGGGTACCAAGCAAAGGCAACCATTTCGGTGCAACAAGACCAAGACCAGCAGAACGGCAGGATGGAGGTCATCGTGGATCCCAAGCCGGCGTCATCATCAGAGCCTTTGGCAGGCGAGCACCAACTTTAGTCAGGATAAGTGTACTAGATGTTCCCCTTCAAAATGGCCAATTGTTGGCGCCCTTCCCGCTCAATATTTGGGAAGAGGACCAGGGCCTCGCTCTATAAATAGGGCCACCACAGTAAAAAGGGATTCGGATTCAATCCTTCCTAAGAGGGGATCCAGATTCAATCCTTCCTAAGAGGGGATCCGGATTCAATCCTTCCCAAGAGGGGACCCGGATTCAATCCTTCCCAAGAGGCATCACCTCCACAAGAACTCCTCCCCTCGCGAGGCAGTTCTTCCTTTGTATTGTTCATCATCAGCCCCTGAGGCAATCCACCACACCACAAACTAGAGTAGGGTATTACACCACAATGGTGGCCCAAACTAGTATAAACCTCGTGTCCCTTGTGTTGTTCTTCGTATAGTTTAGATCCTTGCGAGGCGACGAGACGTGAGTTGGTAGAGGGAGTGATCTCCGCGCGCACCCCAGATTCGAACCTTAAGGGTCTGCCGGAACCCGAAATCCGACAGGCCGGCCCTTGGCGCGCCCTGGGGAGTTCTACTCCCACTGGGAGTAGGATTCCCCCCTTCCATGTAGTAGGAGTAGGAGTCAAGGAAAGGGAAGAAAGAAGGGAAGGAAGGAGGGGGCGCAGCCCCTCCCCCTAGTCCAATTCGGACTAGGCCTTGGGGGGGCGCGTGGCCTGCCTTAGGAAGCCCCTCTCTCTTTCCCGTATGGCCCAATAAGGCCCAATACTCCGATAAATACCTGAATCACTCGGAACCTTTCTGAAATCCGAATATAGTCGTCCAATATATCGATTTTTACGTCTCGACCATTTCGAGACTCCTCGTCATGTCCCTGATCTCATCCGGGACTCCGAACTACCTTCAGTACATCAAAACACATAAACTCATAATATAACCGTCATCGAACTTTAAGCATGCGGACTCTACGGGTTCGAGAACAATGTAGACATGACCGAAACACGTTTCCGGTCAATAACCAATAGCGGAACTTGGATGCTCATATTGGCTCCCACATATTCTATGAAGATCTTTATCGGTCAATCCGCATGACAACACACGTTGTTCCTTTTGTCATCGGTATGTTACTTGCCCGAGATTCGATCGTCGGTATCTCAATACCTAGTTCAATCTCGTTACCGGCAAGTCTCTTTACTCGTTATGTAATACATCATCTCGCAACTAACTCATTAGTCACATTGCTTGCAAGGCTTATAGTGATGTGTATTACCGAGAGGACCCAGAGATACCTCTCCGACAATCAGAGTGACAAATCCTAATCTCAAAATACGCCAACCCAACAAGTACCTTCGGAGACACCTGTAGAGCACCTTTATAATCACCCAGTTACGTTGTGACGTTTGGTAGCACACAAAGTGTTCCTCCGGTAAACAGGAGTTGCATAATCTCATAGTCACAGGAACATGTATAAGTCATGAAGAAAGCAGTAGCAACATACTAAACGATCAAGTGCTAAGCTAACGGAATGGGTCAAGTCAATCACATCATTCTCTCAATGATGTGATCCCGTTAATCAAATGACAACTCTTTTGTCCATGGCTAGGAAACATAACCATCTTTGATAAACGAGCTAGTCGAGTAGAGGCATACTAGTGCACTCTGTTTGTCTATGTATTCACACATGTATTATGTTTCTGGTTAATACAATTCTAGCATGAATAATAAACATTTATCATGATATAAGGAAATAAATAATAACTTTATTATTGCCTCTAGGGCATATTTCCTTCACCTCATCAATATGGGTTTGGGTAATCCAACCATGCCATTTGCATGACCCCTTGGGAACATGCGAGTTTTAAGGCTTGAGGGGGCGCTTGATATTCACTGCCTATATAAGCGGATAAAGATCCCTTTTCTTTTCCCCACACCTTCTTCCTTCTCCTGCTTTCCCAACCTCAAGCTCCAGCGCCCAAGCTTCGATCTTTCCCACCGCCACCAACCTCTCCAGCCATGTCTGGATCTGGCTTGAAGGGCAAGTGGGAAGCCTCCTCCGTCACGCAGAAGGATGTCAAGGGACTCCGGGAGGCAGGGTACCTGCCTGCGGACACGCACATAGGCTCCCCGCCAAGGAGCAAGTTATCCCCACCCTGGAGCCCGGCGAAAGGGTTGTGTTCATCCCTCACTTCCTCCACGGACTAGGGTTTCCCCTTCACCCCTTTGTCCGCGGCCTCATGTTCTATTACGGGCTAGATTTCCATGATCTAACCCCAAATTCTTTCCTCCACATCTCGGCGTTTATCGTCGTGTGCGAGGTGCTACTCCGCATCCCCCCACACTTCAGCCTATGGCTAAAAGTCTTCAATGTGAAGCCGAAGGTGGTCGACGGGCAGCATGCGGACTGCGGCGGCGCCATGGTGAGCAAGCTCCCCAACACCACTTGGCCCAAGGGAGCCTTCGTCGAGACCGTCAAGGTGTGGCAACAGGAGTGGTTCTACATCACCGAACCCCACGGCGCCAGGTGGGTGGCCACTCCAGAGTTTAGATCCGGGCCCCCCATGCAGCTCGCGTCGTGGACCAACAAGGGTCTGGACTGGGGATCGACCGGGGAAGTGCTGATGCTACAAAAGCGCATCAAAAACATGATAAGCAAGAACACCAGTCTCACCGACGTGATTCAGGTGATGCTCTTCCATCAGATCCTCCCTTGTCAACTCCGGCCTCTCCATATGTGGGGGTTCATTCCGGAAGGTCCCCGAACCCTGCAGTGCTTCTTCGGCACAACACACGAAGAGATCTGGAAGCTGCTCTTCAAGTCCTATGAGACGTGGCCAAAGAAGACCGAAGACATCGGCCTCGACAGCAAGAATCCGGCCACTCCAGTAAGTGTATTATCCAAACATACCTTTGGTCAATAAATTCTTATGCATAATAAGTTTTTCGTCCCTCTCATAGGGCTGGATAGCGAAGGCGGAACGGATCAAGAGTCTAGCACCACTGCCTCAAGATCCGGCCACTCCCCAGCTCACGAAGATGCTGGTTCCGGCGCCCTATCAAGCGTCGGAGAAGAAGGCTAAGAAGAAGAGCAAGGAGGCCAAGGGAGGCCTCCGCCGTAAGGGTACTTCGGATGCAGTGTCCAGAGAGACCAAAGTCCCCTCCTCCCACGAGGGAGATGAAGACGAAGAAGAGGAGGAGGCAGAAAGTGACTCCCCCCTTAAGGGGAGGAAAAAGAAAAGGGCAGCCTCCACTGACCCGGAGGAAGGGGTGTCCAAGAGGGAGAAGATAACCCTCTCAGATGGTTCGGACTCGGATACTGAACACATCCCCAAGAAGCGCCCCAGGGAAAAGCCCCAAGCCACATCGTAAGTATCAAAAGACACTTTACAAATATTCGGTCTTTTATGTGTCCAATATAACATATTATGTTGTGTGTATTTTAGTCCTGCTCACGACCTCCCCCATCCATCGCTATCTGAGGGGAGCTCTTTGGCACCAGAGATGGTGGAGAGCGAATCGCCCCCACTAGCCTCTCCGCCAACCACCATGGACGACACCGAGGTGTTGTCCCAAAGGGCCTCTCCGGGCCACGGAGAGGTGAGGAAGGCTGCCAATACGGCGCCCGATGCCTTGGCTGTCGAGAACATGGGGGCGCATCCCCCATGGAGACCTACGGCGGGGGCCCTGATCAGTCCGTCCCCTAGTCGAACACTATTTTGGAGACCCATATGGCTCCGGAATCGAGCGAGCAACCCCCTTCGAAGGAGGGGGGAGCATCAGCTCCGGCGGCGACCTCCACTAATCATGTTGGGGATATAACTACTGAGTATAAACCGCCCAGGAGGGGCCGGTTCACACTCGACTATATTGAAGCCCATGAAGACCCAGAAGATGGCGCTTTACTATTGAAGCTTAGAGGCCTAGAGCCCAAAGGCGGATTAGGGCTCAAGTAGTAAACTGCCATAATCATGTAACTTGTATTGTAAGTCAGGAAAGGAGAGACCGAGCCGGACACTTGTATGAGCCGGCCTCGGGACTCTGTAAACCGGCTGGGCGTCAACCCGTGTATATGAGGGGACGACCCGGTGGCGGTTCAGGGACAAGAAACAACAACTCGAGAGCCAGGCATAGCGTGTTTAGCTCCCTGGTTATCAAAACTCCAATAATCCCATCACAACTAGACGTAGGCCTTCACCTTCATCGAAGGGGCCGAACTAGTATAAAACTCTCGTGTCCTTTGTCCGGTTTAACCCCTTTAAGCTAACCCGTTGCGATGGCTCCACGACTAAGTCCTTTCACGAGGACATCTGACGTGATATTTCCACGACAGTTGGCGCCCACCGTGGGGCTATCGCACGTTGGTTTCGAGTTCTTCAAGGGCAGCTTTGAAGGACTCAAAGGATACGCAGTGGGCCAGATGACCAAGAGTCGTCGCGGCAAGCTTTACATCGACGATGCAGGGTGGGGCCCCGAGGCTGGCTCAATTGAGTATGGGTACCGGGTCCCCTTCGGCGGAATTCATGTTTTCATTGGCAAGATCAGCGAACCGGGCCCTGAGCCGGACATCTGCACCGACCTCGTCGAGACGGATCAGCGTGCAAGACCCGCTCGGGTTCAGCCCGCCAAGAAGCGTGCGTTTGTAGGATGTGCCCACGGGATCGGATCTGAACCGGTGTCCGATGGTGAGACGGTCACTTATTCCGACGGTGAATCATCCGCCGGTGAAACCGAGTCCCTGTACCAAGTACATGACGGTGTGTTCGAAGGGTCCGATGGCACCAGTATTACGGAATTTCTTGAACCGCCAAACAGGGTTGGAATCTTCATGGCCAGAACACAGCCAACTTTGCAGAATTCTACTGCGGTGGCATCCGCACCGGCAGCAAGGGCAGGAGGCTCCGCGCGCCGGCCGGCTCAAGTTCTGTCTGGATTGATGGACGCCTGGGTGACATTATTGGCCACAACAGTTACCCCGGAGAGTCAGGATCGGCATAACGCGGAGGTGGCTAAGTTGCGGGATCAGATAACTCAGGCCAAAGAGGATTTGGTAGCTGAGGAGCTCAGGATGGCTGAGGAACGGGCCGCTTTAGATGCCCAGGCGCAGAGGATTCAAGCTGAGAATTATCGACTTTTGATGGATCAGAACGCTTCAAATGAAGTATTCAGGAGGAGACATCGATCTCACTTGCCGCCGGATTACAATGTGATGAACCTCTTCAATAGGCCAGGGGCAGGGACCAGCAACCCGGCGCCAGTAAACCGGACTACCGTGCCAAGGACCGGAGCGCCGGATCAACCTCAGGTGATGGGTCCACCTCGACAGACAGACAACCCTCTGCGGTATACAACACCCCCGCCGGGTCACTTTTCTACCCCTTTGGATAATATGATAGCAGCAGCATCCCGGTTGGCAGCTATTCCAATAGAGGGTGAGTCGCCAGCGGCGGTTGAGACACGGCGGGCCAGGGATCTTCTTCAAACTGCTATGCCGCAGCAGCAGGCTTACTCGTATAGTCGAGACAGGATTCACACGACCCCACGTCCGAGCAAAAGCTATAGTAGGCATATAGATGAACCAGAGGTGTCCAGGAGTGCGCGGTACCATATTGTCCCTCAAGGACCCAATCTGGCGCGTGGTGAGGTGAACGCTCAGGACGTGGTGGATAATGGCAGAGCACGAAGGGAGGCCGCTTTAGCAGCACAGTATACGGGTCGTTATCAACCCGCACCGGTTCAGCCAGCAGTGTCAGTAGATCGAGGCACCGGGCTTGCCTTCAGTTCTTGGGGAGTACCGTATCTCATTCCGGCTCTCCGTAATGTGCGGCTGCCTAAAGATTTCAAGGGTCCACGTAAGGTGCCCAATTACACCGCTGATCAACCGCCCGAGGCATAGGTGGAAAGCTATGAGATGGCAATGGAGATGCTGGACGTGGATGAAGCGGCTTGTGCAAAGTACTTCACGATGATGTTGGAGGGAACAACCAGTACATGGTTGAAGAACTTACCAGCTAACTCCATCGAGTCATGGGACCAGTTGTAAGCCCGGTTTATAGCAAATTTCAAGGACACATGTAAACAGCCTATGTCCATTGTGGATCTGGATGCCTGTGTTCAAGGGGAGAACGAGTCAACAACTCATTGGGTGCGCCAAGTTTCAGAAGTTTTGCATTCATCGGACCGGATTAATGCTGGCCAAGAAATCATCACACTGGAACGTAATTGCCGGTTTAAGTCACTGAAGATGAAGTTGGGACGGCTCAAGCGCCACTGCAATGATATGGGCACCCTTATGGCCGCCTTGGTCAAATATGCCGATTCTGAGAATACCAAGGATCCCGATTCTGATGAGGAGAAACCGGAGAAGGGAAAGAAGAACGGCGGTGCAAAGGGACAGCAGCACAACCAAGGAGGCCATGGGAATAATGGTAAGCGCAAAGCGGATGATTCAGATTTTGTGGCTAACGATAATGTGCAGCGTCGTAAGGGTAAACCGCCCCAGCGTGGTGGCGGAATGAATTTGGAGCATTTGTTAAACCAGCCCTGCCCAAAGCATGGGACCAAGGAAGTTCCAGCGACACACCTTTGGAAAGATTGTCACATTATGAAGGAGTTCAAAAACTCTGATCTCTTTCGGTATGATCAGGGTCCATCGGGCGGTTCAGGTCCAGGTTTTCATGGCGGCGGCGGTTCAAACTCTGGATTTCAGAATAATCAGGGCAACCAGAACAACCAAGGTGGTAATAACCAACAGAATAATAAAAGAAATCAGCAGCAGTCAGGTTATCAGAGTCACCCAAAGCAGTTGAATGGTGGGCAATATCATGTGTCCACTACTAGTTTGTGCAAGTGTGATCAGAAGCTTCACAAGAGGGCAGTTAATGCTATTGAACTGGCAGTACCACATTATTTGCAGTGGTCCGAGCAACCCATTGTGTGGAGCAGCGAGGATCATCTGCCCCGGGTTGACAATCCGGGTCACCTGGCTTTAGTGGTGGCACCTCAGGTGGGAGGTTATAAGTTCACCAAAGTGCTTATGGATGGAGGGAGCAGTATCAACATTCTGTATTATGAGACCTTCCATCGCATGGGGTTGACAGACAAGAATCTTAAACTGTCAAACACTGTTTTTCATGGTGTAGTACCGGGTAAATTGGCATATCCTGTTGGCAAGATCGCTTTGGAGGTTGTGTTTGGTGATGAGCATGACTCCCGATCTGAGACATTGACCTTTGAAGTGGTGACGATCCAGAGCCTGTACCACGCACTGTTTGGACGGCCGGCTTATGCAAAATTCATGGCAAGGCCCTGTTATATTTATTTGCAGCTCAAGATGCCGGGTCACAAGGGGACCATCACAGTTCACGGAAGTCGCAAGATCGCTTTAGATTGCGAGGAAGGTGATGCAGCCTATGCTGAGTCGGTTTGTGCTACAGAGGAGTTGAAGTTCTATAAAGACAATGTTGATCTGGCAGATATGACCCCTCTGAAGAAGCCCACAACTGAGCATGACCCGAACCTGAAATTCAAACCGGCTGATGAGACTAAACTTGTTGACTTTGTTCTTGGTGATTCATCCAAACAGTTTAGCATCAGCACAAATCTGGATCCGAAATAGGAAAGCGCGCTCATTGAGTTCATCCGTGAGAACCGGGACATTTTTGCATGGAAGCCTTCTGACATGCCACGTGTACCGAGGGAACTCGCTGAGCACACTCTCAATATTGATCCCAAGTTTAAACCGGTCAAGCAGTTTCTTCGCCGCTTTAACAAGGAGAGACGCAAGGCAACAGGTGTGGAGGTAGCCCGGCTGTTGGCTGCTGGGTTTATCGTTGAAGTGTTTCACCTTCAGTGGTTGGCTAATCCGGTGCTTGTTCTTAAGAAAAACGGCACTTGGCGCATGTGTGTGGACTACACAGATTTGAACAAAGCTTGTCCAGCCGATCCTTTTGCTCTCCCGCGTATTGATCAGATCATTGATGCGACGGCGGGTTGTGAGCGTTTGAGTTTCTTGGATGCTTATTCAGGCTATCATCAGATCAAAATGGCAGTTAAGGACCAGGAGAAGACCGCCTTCATCACTCCCTTTGGAGCCTTCTACTATGTTTCTATGCCCTTTGGGCTCAAGAGTGCCCAGGCAACTTATCAGCGTTGTGTGCAAAATTGTCTTCACACTCAGATTGGGTGCAATGTTCATGCCTATGTTGATGACATTGTAGTAAAGTCCAGGAAGAAGGAGACATTGATAGATGATCTCAAGGAGACTTTTGACAATCTGCGTGTTTACAAGATGATATTCAATCCGGACAAGTGTGTTTTCGGTGTTCTGACAGGCAAGCTCCTAGGTTTTTTGGTGTCCAACAAAGGCATTGAGGCTAATCCGTAGAAGATCAAAGCGATTACATCTTTGGCTAAACCGGCGTGCATCAATGATGTTCA
The DNA here is from genome assembly GCA_904067115.1 of Aegilops sharonensis. Lineage (NCBI taxonomy): Eukaryota > Viridiplantae > Streptophyta > Magnoliopsida > Poales > Poaceae > Aegilops > Aegilops sharonensis. Next base: position 499,826,758 of record LR880970.1, read on the forward strand.
GCATCTGGCAGGTCGAATTGCAGCCCTAAGCCGGTTTATTAGCCGCTTGGGAGAGAAAGCGATCCCCNCGCGTATTGATCAGATCATTGATGCGACGGCGGGTTGTGAGCGTTTGAGTTTCTTGGATGCTTATTCAGGTTATCATCAGATCAAAATGGCAGTTAAGGACCAGGAGAAGACCGCCTTCATCACTCCCTTTGGAGCCTTCTACTATGTTTCTATGCCCTTTGGGCTCAAGAGTGCCCAGGCAACTTATCAGCGTTGTGTGCAAAATTGTCTTCACACTCAGATTGGGTGCAATGTTCATGCCTATGTTGATGACATTGTAGTAAAGTCCAGGAAGAAGGAGACATTGATAGATGATCTCAAGGAGACTTTTGACAATCTGCGTGTTTACAAGATGATATTCAATCCGGACAAGTGTGTTTTCGGTGTTCTGACAGGCAAGCTCCTAGGTTTTTTGGTGTCCAACAAAGGCATTGAGGCTAATCCGTAGAAGATCAAAGCGATTACATCTTTGGCTAAACCGGCGTGCATCAATGATGTTCAGCATCTGGCAGGTCGAATTGCAGCCCTAAGCCGGTTTATTAGCCGCTTGGGAGAGAAAGCGATCCCCCTATATCAGATGTTGAAGAAAACAAACACCTTTGTCTGGAGTGATGCGGCTAATGCGGCGTTTGAAGACTTGAAGCGGCAATAGGCTTAACCGCCGGTTCTTGCTACTCCGGTTGACAAAGAGCCCTTGTTGTTGTATGTGGCTGCTAATGCCCGTGCTGTCAGTGTGGCAATTGTGGTGGAGCGCTAGGAGGCTAGCAAGGAATATCCGGTTCAACGGCCGGTTTAGCAGTGAAGTGCTTATCGAATCAAAGCAACGATATCCGCATTGGCAGAAGCTGGTATATGGAGTTTTTATGGCAAGTCGGAAGCTCAAACAATACTTTCAAGGCCATCCCATTACAATTGTCAGTTCAGCTCCTTTGGGTGATATAATTCAGAACAGGGAGGCAACTGGCCGGGTTGCAAAGTGGGCAATTGAGCTTGGTCCACATGGGTTGAAGTATATGCCTCGAACAGCCATCAAATCTCAGGCGCTTGTTGACTTCATCAATGATTGGACCGAGTTACAGGCACCAGAGGAAAAACCGGATAATACATACTGGACTATTCACTTTGATGGATCCAGGCAATTGGAGGGCTCGGGGCTGGAGTTGTCCGTACTTCCCCTCGAGGTGATAAAATTCGTTATGTTCTCCGTTTAATGTTCCCCTGTACTAACAATGCAGCTGAGTACGAGGCTTTACTCCATGGGCTCCGTGTGGCCAAGGAGATGAATTTAAGCCGGGTATGATGATTTGGAGACTCTGATCTGGTGGCCCAGCAAGTTTCTGGCACTTGGGATTCTAAGTATCCACTCATGGCGGCTTAGAGATGCGAGGTGGATATTGTGGCGGGTCACTTCAAAGGGTATCAGGTTGAGCATATTGATCAGTGCAAAAACAAAGCGGCAGACGCTTTGAGCCGGCTGGGATCTCAATGTAAACCGGTACTCCCAATACCTTTCTAGATATCTTGCATAACTCGTCTGTTAAGTTGCCTATAGAGGAGGATTTAGTTGTTCCTGATCCGGAGGCCCAGTTGGTGGCCTCTTTAAATGTTGTTCCGGATTGGACAGTTCCGTATTTGGCGTATATGAACCGGGGCGAGTTACCAGATGATGAAGTTTTGGCCCGGCAGATAGTCCGGCGATCCAAGTCCATGGTTATTCACAATGGCGAGTTACACCGCTGCAGCGTTTCAGGTGTATTCCAACGTTGTGTTTCTCCTGAAGAAGGCCAAGACATTCTATGGGAAATTCATGAAGGGGATTGTGGTCACCATGTCGGTTCAAAGTCCCTGGTTGCTAACGCTTTTCGTCATGGGTTCTACTGGTTGACAGCTCATTCTGATGCTGAGGATCTGGTAAAGCGGTGTGACGCTTGTCAGAAGTTTTCACGCCGAGCTCATGTTCCGGCTCAAGAATTAAGGATGATTCCTATCACTTGGCCGTTTGCCACTTGGGGTCTTGATATGTTGGGGCCCTTTAAGCGCTCCAAGGATAAGAAGACCCACCTGTTGGTGGCGGTTGACAAGTTCACCAAATGGGTTGAAGCGGAGCCTGTCAGCAAGTGTGATGCGGCTACGGCGGTTCAATTTCTTAAAAAGATTATCTTCCGCTTTGGCTTTCTACACAGCATTATCACGGATAATGGCACAAACCTTTCTAAAGGTGAGATGGAGGACTTCTGTCAGAGAGAGCACATCCAGCTTGACTTAGCATCCGTGGCACACCCCCAGTCCAATGGTCAAGCTGAGAGAGCCAATCAAGAAATCTTGAAGGTTATCAAGCCCCGGCTAATGGTTCCTTTAAAGCGGACGCTGGGTTGTTGGGTGGAAGAATTGCCCTCTATGTTATGGAGCATCAACACCACTCCCAACAGATCAACAGGTTACACACCTTTCTTCATGGTTTACAGGGCAGAGGCGGTCCTCCCAAGTGATATTCGTCATGATTCGCCCCGGGTTGCCAATTATGTTGAAGCGGACAATGAGCAAGCACGCCAGGAGGCGTTGGACCTGTTAGATGAAAAACGGGACATGGCTTAAGCTCGTTCGGCGGTTTATCAGCAAGACCTGCGGCGTTATCACAACCGCCGGGTAAAAACAAGAACCTTTCAAGAAGGCGACTTGGTGCTCTGGCTAATCCAGGATCAGACTGACATGCACAAGTTATCCCCACCTTGGGAAGGACCCTTTGTGGTCAGTAAGAATCTACACAACAGATCATACTACCTCATTGACGTTCGAGACAGCTCATGTAGTTCTGAGGAGGAGACCCGGCGGCCGTGGAACATAGCTCTCCTACGGCCTTACTATACTTGAGCCATAGGCTTCTCTTATGTACATATTTCAACAATGTATATATTATGATCAATATAATAAACCGGCATCCTTGCTATAAGCAGGGACTCTGCTGTTTTTTCTCAAATATCTTTTGAGTTACATGGGGGCTTCAGCTGGCAAAGCGAAGTACTACCTGTTAAACCGGCTATCATGCCATAATACAGCTTGGGAGCTTCACACCCAAGGGGCCAAAGAGAGTCTGAATACTATGCACAGCTCAAACATAGGCACCCAATGAGCACAGCTCACAAAGTTACTTGGGGGCTCTTTGTGTAAAGTAACAAAGAGTTTGAAAGGACCCTTGTAATTGGGTATCGACCCACGGCTTGGAAGCCTGGTGTATTCACCTAAAACCCCGGGCTAACCTGCCTTCATCAAGTAAGCCACTCCTATCTAGGTAATCTTGGCATGACCCGTCGAACGTTTGACAGTTACTCTCATTGAGACCCTGAACTTGTCAAAGTTAAAATGATGATTGGTTAGTTGGAGGCCCATCTTAAAAGGCTTTGTCAAATGGTTTAACTCAGCGGCCTAGCAGCCCATGAAAAGCCTCGAATTTGGGCCTGGCAGCCCTCGAAAAGCCTCGACTACACGGTTTTATTTGCCTTTGTCAGAAGTTTTCTCTTTTTGGATGAATTCTATGTTGAACCGGTATCTTTTGATCTGGTCTGGCTTTTCAGTCATTATACTAACCCAGTGTTTGTTAACCCGGCTTGGCTTTCAACTACAAGTTGACAGACCATATTATCAAACCGGTGTTTGTTAACCCGGCTTGGCTTTCAACTATAAGTTGACAGACCATATTATCAAACCGGTGTTTGAAAACCCGGCCTGGCTTTGACTACATGTCGCTAGTTTTTGATCATCTGGTGTTCATCATAACCCGGCATGACTTATTACACACCATCATTATATGGTGAGAGTTATAAAAACTCAAGATTTGGGTCTTCACCCTTACTAAAATCAAAGTTGGTAAACCAACTAAGTGATGTCATGTCACAGGTACGAGTTATTTCATATTTATTCAGGTTTGGTTATCAATCAGGCTTTATCTTGGGCATTATGACCCGTCCGGCGATAAACCGCCAGGACAATTCTTTTTATGCAGATATCAGAATCGCATCAAAATCATCAAAGTATAATCAAGCACAACAAATATCGTGGCGGATCAACAAAGTCATGCATCAATGCCACAGAGCGAAGTGTTTTAACTAGCCTATTACAAGGCGCTTTGCAGCCCAAAATAATGATTGTTTTTACAGACCAAAGTCTGTGACAATACAAAGATTGCTGGATCAAGATTCATCGCCGGCTTGACGTGATGTTGATGGATCTTCATGCGTCGGTTCAACCTCCTCCTCTCCACCCAGTGGCTGGAAGTCAACGGTGGTCCAGTCAATCCGGGTTAAAGCTTGAAAGACAGCCTCTTCACTTATGAGATTTGACGGTTCCATGTCAGGAGCATAAGTGTGCATACGAATTGGCGGAATAAGATTCTGCACTTCCTTCACAGCCGTGTCAACTCGATGGTTGTTGGCATCATAGAAGGACCGGTGCGAAGTCAAATTCACCTTGTCCGCCAACTGACTTGCTACCGGGCGCATCTCCTTGGTCAGGGCTTTGAGGGCTTCATTATCAAATGCTGATCCGTTCTCTTGTTCATCCGGATAGCCCTTAGCGATATCAACTGGATCCAGGTCAACTATCCACGATTTGGCACGAGTCAACGCTAGCAAAGCGCCCGCTCTGGCAGCCGACCGCTTCACCTCCTCTATCTGAGCATGAGTCATTGAGAGCCTGGCCAAGGTATCCTTGATCAAGGTGGGTGCCGGTTTGTTGTATGAAGTTGTGGAGATGACTCGTTGTGCGCCAGTATACAGTTGCTCAATCAACGTGTAAGCCGCCTTCAACTACATCCGCATATCCTCTCCAAGATGAGCAATGCGATTTCCTGCAACGGTTTAAGAACTTAATGTTAAACCGGCGGAGTTGAAAGTACTTCAGAGCAGGTTATTATAGAGTACTTACCAAAAACTGCAGCTGTCATGGCATTCACTTGATGTTTCAGACCCGTCAGCTCATCCTCCACCGGTTTAAGAGCTGCTTCGGCATCTTTAGCCCGCTTCAACAAAGCAGCTCTTTCAGTTTCCCAGTTGGTGCGTTCAGTTTTGAAGCCCTCTTTCAGTTGTTCCATGGCAGTCAAAGCGCCCTTTAGCCCCTCTTTGGCTTTAGAGGTCTCTTCTTGCTGGGACTTGATGTTTTCTTGAAGATCGGCGATTTGAGACTCTTGGGACTTTATATCAGCCTACAACATCAGATGATAAAGAAGTTAATATCTCTTAAAGTCCCAAGTGCATAACAAGTAATACACTTGGCACTTGGGGGCTAATGTGGATTGCTTCTTAAACCGGATATTTTAAAGTCCCAAAGTTCAATACAAGTATTAAACTTGGCACTTGGGGGCTAATGCCTAATTGGTCAGTTACATTCACACTAAAGGCAGTTGATAAAAGACAAAGTGTTAACAGAAAGTCCCGGTTCATCTTGCTAAGGTAAACCGGCCCTTGGGGGCTACTCAGTTGAAGTATTCTTAATATCAGAAGACCCGGTTTATCTACAAGAGATAAACCGGCCCTTGAGGGCTACTACGTTGAAGTATTCTTATTATCAGAAGACCCGGTTTGTCTACAAGAGATAAACCGGCCCTTGGGGGCTACTATGGAGTGAATATACAGTGCAAGAAAATTTAAAGTGTTTTGAAGATTACCTCATAGCGTTCCTTCATTAAATTCACCAAACCGGCCTCATAATCCCGGCTTGTGAAGAGGCGGTTTAAAAATCCGGAATGAAGTTCCTCGGCCCTAAGATTAATGAAGCTGGACAAATCTGTCTTCCCTTTCCCCTTGCCCATAGCTGCAAACTCCTCCTTGGCAGTGTGCTTTGACAAAATAACTGGGTTGCCAGGGGTAGTGAAACCATGACCAGTGATAACAACATCATCATCGCCACCTTTGGAGGGGGTTGGTGGATTGACAGTATCCCTAGCCGGGCTTGACACGTCGTCGCCCTTGGCTGGGCTTGGAGGATCAGCATGTGGACTGGGCGGATTAACTTCTGGCGCTTCAACGTATGTATCCTGACTTTGAGGTACAGGGTCATCAATAGCAATATCAGCTTCTTTGTCAGCACCTTCAGAAATTATGTCCGGTTCAACTCCGTCAGTAGGGACAGTGGTCTTTGCTTTCTTGCTCAGACGAGCTTTGGCACTGTGATATTAAAAACAAAAGGTCAGTTGGTAAACCGGTACAAGAAGACAGTTAAAGACAGTATTCTTACCCAGGGATGGTCTTGAGGGGAGGCATCTGAGTGGTGGATGAACCGCCAGATGAAGAGTTGGAAGACACCTGGTAATTCGAGTCAGACGGATTAAGAGGGTCACGGAAGCAACCCTTCAAGGGATAAAGACTTTCGGGAGAACAAGAAACCTCTGGACGGCGTTTCCGGTTTGGTGTATCTGGTAAAGCGGAAGAAGTGACCTGTTGGCCGTTGTGCCAGGTTGTGCGACGACCTTCACGTTGCTGCGTCTTCAAAGAAAATTGTGGATCCAAATGACCAAGAGGGTGAGAATATTTTACTTTCCGAACTGTACGGCGAAGTCTTTGAACCGGCACATGTTCTGAATCGGAAGAAAGGATGATTACCTCAACATGGTCCGCACGACTCGCTTCCGCATCATCCTAGTAATAATCATTGTCAATAAGATGTATGAAAAATTAGCCAAGGGAGTCAAGTTCTACCTCGTTTTCCGATTCGTTGACATCCTCAGGCGGATCAGAGGACTCGCCAGTTTTCTTCTTGCCCGCCTTCTTTTCAACTTTACTCTTTGGGCGTTGAGTTCTCACCGGTTTGTCTGAAGGTTTTTTCTTCCAGAAAGAGTTGTTGGCCTGTAAAAAACAAACAAAGGGTTATCAGATTAAAGTTAAAAGCGGAAACGGATCAATAAAGGGTGGAAAAGGATAAAAATCTTACTAATGGCGGTTTGTTGGAAGTACAGAAAGGAGCCAATCCGGTCTTGCTGCACTGAGCGATCGGTTCATCCAACAATTTCTTCACAGCTTCAGTAACTTCCTCATCAGTCTTTTCTATCTCATTGGACCGCAGAGGGTCTTTCACGTCTCCGGTATATTCATACATCAAACTGGAGCGACGGCTTAAGGGAAGGATACCCCATGAAACCCAGCATCTAACAAGGTCGATGCCAGTTAAACCGTTCGCTAGGAGGGCCCGTAGCTTAATGATTTGTGGTGCATAAGCTTGCCGCTCTTTAGCGGTGAGCCGTGGAGGCAGTGGATGATTATTGCTAAGCCGCTGAGCACGGTAACCCAGCAGAGGGTTTTCATCAGCAGGTGCAGTGTTCAGACAATAAAACCAGGTATTATTCCAGTCCTTTGGATGGCTGTGGTGTTTTGCATGAGGGAAGTCAACTTCTTTCCTTTTCTGAATTGATACGCCGCCAAGTTCAGTGTTGGGACCGTCAGAGAATTCAGTCCGGCGTTTTAAGTGGAAAAAGTCTCTGAAAAGCTCCACAGTTGGCTCCTCTTGAAGATAAACTTCGCAGAATACTTGAAAGTTGCATATGTTGGACACAGAGTTTGGTCCAATATCCTGAGGATGGAGTTGAAAGCTAGCGAGCACATCCCGGAAAAACTTTGAACCGGGCGGGCTAAAACCCCGGTCCAGATGCTGCATGAACACAATCACTTCCCCGGCTTGAGGTGTTGGAGGACATTCAGTGCCAGGAACTCGCCAATGGAGAACATCTTTCTTGGCCAAAGCGCCGGTCAAGACATACCCATTAAGTTGCGTTTCAGTGATCCGGGACGGAACCCAGTTGCATGCGGCGAATTGCTTTGCCATATTGGAAAGCAAACTGAAAATAAAGCACAAAGGACGGTTTACGATTCAAAGTTGAGAGTTAAACCGGGAAATTATGCATGTTAAACCGACTATTGCTACTCAAGTTAGATGGCGGTTTAAGAGAGGGCTAATGGTACCGGGCGAATTAGGATTTTTGACAAGTTAAACAGCCTATGAGGGAAGCAGCAGAGTTGAAAATTTGCTAAGTGTTACAGAAACAAGTTTCACGCAAAGATGAAATTATTTTGGATCTACCATGCTTCAATAAAGGAAAATTTATGCGACCTATAAATGGCGTTAAGCAGAGCAAAGAATTTTGTGTGTTCTATTAAGGATTCTTTACAAAGAAGGAAGATATGCTAGTGCTGAAAATGGATGCGGAGCAACTACCGCACGAGATCTACGCTACTGTTGGATCAAAGAAACCACGGCAGACGCAAATGCGAAGAACTGAGACGAACGAGGAACTGTACAGATGAACTCGCTAACCCTAGCATAGATTTAAAGAAGCGGAAAAGGGGAAACTTACCAGTACAGATCTACTGCGGAGGGATGCCACGAGCTCTGCTTTGATTCAGGATGATGCAGCGGCCGGGGACGAAGACGACGGTGCGCTCTGTGGCGGCGGCGGAGCTCGAGTGGTAGGGGTTCACGAGAGGAAGAAGAAGAGGCAAGGGGAGAGAATGGAAAGACACGCCAGCTCTATTTATAAGGGGAAAGGGATAAGTGGCAGGCGCAAGAATCGAGGAGCCTGAAGCGACAAAAGAGGGCGCTTGTCGCCTCGATCTTCGGGATACCATTAATGAAGGGAATCTTTTTAATCTTTTTACATGGAGATGATGGCATGATGAACTGTTGCGATGTCTTGGATGACGTCATGGCGGTTTAACAAATCTTACAGGAGAAGACATCATGGCGGTTTATGAAAAGGGTTAGCAGAGGTTCATAGGGTTTTCCCTAAGTACTGAAGATTGACATGAACAGGTTCAAATCAATCTAGGGCCTAATGTTGGGGATATAACTACTGAGTATAAACCGCCTAGGAGGGGCCGGTTCACACTCGACTATATTGAAGCCCATGAAGACCCAGAAGATGGTGCTTTACTATTGAAGCTTAGAGGCCTAGAGCCCAAAGGCGGATTAGGGCCCAAGTGGTAAACCGCCATAATCATGTAAGTTGTATTATAAGTCAGGAAAGGAGAGACTGAGCCGGTCACTTGTATGAGCCGGCCTCGGGACTCTATAAACCGGTCGGGCGTCAACCCGTGTATATAAGGGGACGACCCGGCGGCGGTTCAGGGACAAGAAACAACAACTCGAGAGCCAAGCATAGTGTGTTTAGCTCCCTAGTTATCAAAACTCTAATAATCCCATCACAACTAGACGTAGGCCTTCACCTTCATCGAAGGGGCCGAACTAGTATAAAACTCTCGTGTCCTTTGTCCGGTTTAACCCCTTTAAGCTAACCCGTTGCGATGGCTCCACAACTAAGTCCTTTCACGAGGACATCTGACGTGATATTTCCACGACAAATCCGGAGGTGCCGAATGCTTTGGTGGAGGCACTGTCACGTGCTTCCATCGTGGAGGAGCATTGCAACCTGATGGGTGTGGTGGTAGAGAAGGTTCAGTCCACCAAAAGCAGGCTGAACGAAGCCTTCACTAGCCTGCTAACAGGCTTCGAGGTATGCCACGTAATACTCTTAGACACTTTTCATATGAAGGAAATATGCTTGTATATAGATAGTAGCCCCTGAGACTATGTTCGGTTTTGAAAAAAGCCGAACATAGGATCATATTGTATTCAAAAGAGGTGACATACTTTTTCTTATTTTATGACGGGCTTCCCTGTTGGCGGCAACCGCCCAGGCCGCTGAAGTTTCTGAACTCAAGCGAAAGCTGAACCTTGCTGATGATGATATCGACCGCATTAACAAGCAGTTCGATGAGGCGCAGGGTATGTTTAAAAGAGCTCTTATATGCCTGGACTGATATTCACAGTTAAGCTCATGCACTGCTATGATTATGATTGCAGGTAGCTTGGCCGAGGTCGAGACCCTCAAGAGCGCCCTTGCGCAGGCCAAGGAGGAGGCGAAGGTGAGCAAGGCAGCCGCTGACAAAGCGGTTGTGGATTTAAAGACCGAACATGTCACCCGCCGCCAGCATGAGGAGAGGGTGACCGGGGTATAGCAAGAGCCAAAGGATGCCTACGGCAGGTGCGAGGCCCTGGAGGAGAAGAATACGGCCCAAGCGACCGATCTCGCCAAGGCCCTCCTAGAGGCCAAAGAGGCGCCCACCGAATCCCGGAGTGCTCGGGAGGAGATCCGGCAGGCCGAACAGATAGCGGCTGGTAAGCCCTTTCTCTTGCAGAGTGTCACAGCCCTAGAATTGCTTGACATTAGTTGCATTAGGGCATTCATGTCATCATGTTAATTTCCATGAAAATTGAAATGGGGATTTGTGAAACCCTCAGAATCATTTTGGAAATGACCTAAATAAAAATCGCTCCAAAAAGGTCCAAGAAAATGCTCATGTGGCCCTCTGAAAATATTGGGCAGAGATAACAACCTAACCAATATTTTTAGGATCTCATAAGTATTTATTTTGGGCATTTGGAATTAATACATTAAATATTTGCCTTGGATATATATTATTATATATATAAAATATTGTCCAAAATTGTGCCCTTTTGTTGAGGAGCTCTGGAATAATATAGTAAGCTCCTGCAAAAATTGGCATAATTAAATAAATTAGTTTGGTATTTCAAATAAATGAAAACAAATGTCAGAAAATAGAAAAGGAAACAAAATAGGTAAAAGTCCTTACCTGGGCTTACCTCCCCACCGCAGCCCAGCTCCTGCGGCCTGGCCTGGCCCAGCACTGGTGGCCCAGCCCACCAGCGCCGCACCGCTCGTCACCTACCTCTGCCAGTAGGCAGAGGAGGGACACGGCGTGTCGCCGCCGCGCGCGCGCCACCTCCACCCTGCCTGCCTGGCCTCTCCCCTCCTCGTCTGGCTACCCCGGAGACGCCACGCAGCCACCCCGCACCTTTCTCGCTCTCTCTCGTCCCTCCCCTTCCCCTGGAGCTCTCTCTCCCTCTCTTCACCGAACGCCACCGAGA
>LR880970.1:499862539-499901235 GCA_904067115.1 Aegilops sharonensis
TGTTGATTACATCTTGTAGTTGATTACTATATGGTTTATTTGGTGGAAGATTATATTTTCAAATCCATTATGCATATTAATACCCCTATGATCATGAGCATGTTGATGATTTGTGAGTAGTTACTTTTGTTCTTGAGGTCACAGGAGAAATCATGTTGCAAGTAATCATGTGAACTTGCTATGTGTTCGATATTTTGATAGTGTGTATGTTGTGATTCCCTTAGTGGTGTCATGTGAACATCGACTACATGACCCTTCACCATATTTGGGCCTAAGGGAATGCATTGTGGAGTAGTAAATAGATGGTGGGTTGCGAGAGTGACACAAACTTAAACCCCAGTTTATGCACTATTCCGTGAGGGACCGATTGGATCCTAGAGTTTAATGCTATGGTTAGGATTTATCCTTAATACTTTTCTTGTAGTTGCGGATGCTTGCGGGAGGGTTAATCATAAGTAGGAGGTTTGTTCAAGTAAGAACAGAACCTAAGCACCGGTCCACCCACATATCAAATTATCAAAGTAGTGAACACAAATCAAACCAACATGATGAAAGTGACTAGATGAAATTCCCGGGTACCCTCAAGAACACTTTGCTTATTATAAGAGACCGTTTTGGCATGTACTTTGCCTCAAAAGGATTGGGCTACCTTGCTGCATACTTATTGTTACTATTGTTACTTGCTCGTTAAAAATTATGTTGCTATCAAACTACTCGCTACTCACAATTTCAGCACTTGCAGACATTGCCTTACTGAAGACTACTAGTCATTTCCTTCTGCTCCTCATTGGGTTTGACACTCTTACTTATCAAAAAGAGCTACAATTGATCCCCTATACTTTTGGGTCATCAAGGCTATTTTCTGGAGCCGTTGTCGGGGAGCGAAGCGCCTTTGGTAAGTGGAATTCGGTAAGAAAACATTTATATAGTGTGCTGAAATTTATTATCACTTGCTACTATGGAAAACAATCTTTTGAGGGGTTTGTTCGGGGTATCTTCACCTTGTCCAGAACCACAATTAATTTCCCCTCAACCTACTGCACCTACTGAAAATATTGAATATGAAATTCCTTCGGCTATGATAGAACAACTGCTAGCTAATCCTTATGCATGAGATGGAACCGAACATCCTGATATGCACTTGATATATGTAGAACAAATTTGTGGATTGTTCAATCTTGCAGGTTTACCCGAAGATGAGGTGATTAAAAAGGTTTTCCCTTTATCTATTAAGGGAAAAGCATTGGCATGGTATAGGCTATGCGATGATATTGGGTCATGGAATTGGAATCGTTTGAAATTGGAGTTCCACCAAAAAAATATCCTATGCATCTAGTTCATCGTGATCAGAATTACATATATAATTTTTGGCCTCGTGAAGGATAAAGCATCGCTCTAGCTTGGGGAGGCTTAAGTCAATGTTATATTCATGCCCCAATCATGAGCTCTCAAGAGAAATTATTATTTAGAACTTTTATGCTCAGCTTTCTCGTAATGATCAAACCATGCTGGATACTTCTTGTGCTGGTTCTTTTATGAAGAAAACTATTGAACTTTGGTGGTATCTCTTGGAAATAATTAAACGCAACTCTGAAGATTGGGAACTCGACGAAGGTAAAGAGTCAGGTATAAAGCTTAAGTATGATTGTGTTAAATCTTTTATGGATACCGATGCTTTTCAAAAGTTTAGCACGAAATTTGGACTTGACTCTGAGATAGTAGACACCTTTTGTGAATCATTTGCTACTCATGTTGAACTCCCTAGAGAGAAGTGGATTAAATATCACCCACCTATTAAATATGAAATTAAAGAACTGGTACCGGTTAAAGAAGAAACTTTACTTTATAATGTTGATCTAGTTATTCCTACTGCTTATATTGAGAAACCACCTTTTCCTGTTAGGATAAAGGAACATGCTAAAGTTTCAACTGTGGTTAACAAAAGCTATGTTAGAACACCTAAACATGATGAACAAATTAGAGTTGAACCTAATATTGATATGGTTAAAGATCTCTTAGAATAAGATGTGGATGGGCATGTTATTTACTTCTGTGAAGAAGCTGCTAGAATTGCCAAACTCGATAAAAGGGATAAAGACAGACCAGTTGTTAGCATGCATGTCATTTCAGTTAAAATAGGAGATCACTGTTATCATGGTTTATGTGACATGGGTGCTAGTGTGAGTGCTATTCCTCACTCCTTATATCAAGAAATTGTGAAAGACATAGCACCTATTGAAATAGAAAACATAGATGTTACTATTAAGCTTGCCAATAGAGATACCATATCACCAGTTAGGATTGTTAGAGATGTTGAAGTCTTGTGTGGGAAAGTAAAATACCCTACTGATTTTCTTGTTCTTGGTTCCCCACAAGATGACTTCTGTCCCATTATCTTTGGCGAACCTTTCGTGAACACAGCTAATACTAAGATAGATTGTAAGAAACAAACTGTCAGAGTTAGCTTTGGTGATGAGTCTCATGAGTTTATTTTTTCCAAGTTTAGTAGAAATCATCATGAAAAAGAATTGCCTAGTAAGGACGAATTAATTGTTCTTGCTTCTATTGTTGTTCCACCTACTGACCCTTTAAAACAATACTTAATTGCTAGAGCATGAAAATGATTTACATATGCATGAAAGAAATGAAATAGATAAGATTTTCTTTTAACAACGTCCTCTGCTTAAAAACAGTTTGCATATTGAAACTCCAGGAGGCCCTCCTCCACCTAAAGGTGATCCCATGTTTGAATTAAAACAATTGCCAGACACTGTGAAATATGCTTATCTTGATGAAAAGAAGATATATCATGTTATTATCAGTGCTAACCTTTCAGAACATGAAGAACAAAGATTTATTGAAAGTTCTAAGGAAGCACCGAGCTGCTATTGGATATACTCTTGATGATATAATAAAGGGCATTAGTCCCACTTTATGTCAGCACAAAATTAATATGGAACCTTGTCGGATTTCGGGTTCCGGCAGACCCTCTAGGTTCGAACTCTGGGGTGCACGCGGAGATCTCACCCCCTACCTATCTGCGCCTCGTCGCCTCGCAAGGATCTAAACTACACAAAGAGCAACACAAGGGACACAAGGTTTATACTGGTTATGGCCACCATTGTGGTGTAATACCCTACTCCAGTGTGTGGTGTGGTGGATTGCCTCAGGGGCTGATGATGAACAATACAAGGAAGAACAGCCTCGCGAGGGTCTGTTCTTGGCCGGTGCGACGAACTGCTAGGGGAGTTCGGTCGCTCTCTCTCTCTCTCTCTTTCTAGGTTGCTTGATATCTAGCTGTGTTCTGGATTCCGGATCCTCTCCCCAATCCCCCTACCCTGTGGGAGGCTAGTCCTATTTATAGGCAGAGGCCCTAGGCCTCTTCCCAAATACTGAGCGGGAAGGGCGCCAATAATTGGCCATTTTGAAGGGGAACATCTAGTACACTTATCCTGACTAAAGTTGGTCCTCGCCTGTCAAAGGCTCTGGCGGTGACGCCGGCTTGGGCTCCACGATGACCTCCTTCCTGCCGTTGTGATGGTCTTGGTCTTGTTGCACCGAAATGGTTGCCTTTGCTTGATTCTCTCGCCTGCGCTTGCCTCCTTTGCACCAAAGAGGAAATGAGGACACTGCGTGGGCTGGCGCCCGCCTGGCGCCCTTGGTCGTCATGGCTTGCGTCATGGGCACCTCGTGAGGTACCCCGCCTTGATCTCTCCGCCTCCTTGCGAGCCAGCCTGACGAGGCCGTGCCTGAGGAAGCTTCCTGTCGTCCGCCCCGCGAGGCTTGGCCCCTCGCGAGGGTCTTCAGCTTGTGCTGATGAAAATGGGCCATGCTGGGCCAGCCCTTGAGCCACGCCGTAAGCCGCAGGCATGCAAGTCTGGGTACCCCCGTTCCCAGAACGCCGACAGTAGCCCCCGGGCCCAAGGCGTGCCTGGACTTGGCTTAGCAGAGAAGCGAAGGGCCAAGTGCGTAGCACCGCGGGCCCTAACAGCCTGCGTCCTTGGGCGCCGCGTGGCGGTTGATTGGACGTGGGCGTCTCTACTTCCCCGCGACGCCTTAGCAACTGCGTGAATCGACAAAAGAGCGGCACCCGTCTAGGCTTTACCTTCTTTGCCTTCTCCAGTTATTGCCCATATCCCCTTTCTTGCGCCTATCCTTCCTGCTTCCGAAATCCCCAGATCTGCTCCGACCCCGTGCCCTAGCAAGGTATGGCGCCTCGCCAGACCCCGGCCGGAGCTTGGTACTCGCCTGCTTTGGACTCCCCGAACGTGTCGGAGAAGAGCCTTGCCCGAGCTCGCCGGATGATGGCGGCGCAAGGCAACGATGGGGCAGCGGTGCTCAAGGCTGGCTCCGCCCTTCCTGAGGACCAAGGAAGCACCTTCTATCCGCTCTTCGTGAGCGCCATTGCTGCCGGTCTGGTGCCTCCCTTTTCTGAGTTCTTCTTTTCTGCCCTCCGCCATTACAAACTTCAAGCTCTGCATCTCCACCCAACTCTGTTCTTCTCCTGGCGATCTATGCCTACTATTTTGAGGCTCATGTCGGGGTGCAGCCCTCAGTGGCCTTGCTGCGCCACTACTCGAAGCCCGGGAAGATGATTGAAGGCTTCAGGAGCAAGTGGGTCATGGTAGATCCTGGGCGCATCCATCCTCGGCTGATTCTGCCCACGGAGCAGCCCACGCCCATCGACGATTGGTCTCGCGCGGAACTCGTGGACCGCGCGAAGCCAGTGCTGGAGAAGATGAACACGAACCTGTGGCCGGGCAACATGGCGACAGCGAAGCTGAACGGGGCGTCGCTCCTGACGGAGTTCCTGGAGCACCGGGTGGCCCCGCTTCGTCAGTACTCGCTTCCGCTGTGGAGGCCTCGCCCGAGCCCCGTAGTCTTGGCCGACGAAGATCTGGCCGCGGTCCTCCAATCGTTGGTCAGGGGAGACGTGGCGAGGCTGGAGGGCGCTCCTGTACCCCTGTTCCTTCGAGATGACTGGGAGCAGGTGGTGGATTCCATGCCCGCTTTCAACGGGGACGGGCCTGTGCCCACGGAGGTTCCCGAGGACCCGACGGCCCTGGCGACGGTGAACGTGTCCTCCGGCGACTCCAGCGGAGAGGAGGAAGAAGAGGAGCGGGGAGAGGGGCCCGACTCCGAGGCGACCGACGGGGAGTCGAGAGCGCCCCTCCCCCGGCGCAGGTCCCGCGCTCTCCGCCTCTTGCCAGACGACTGTCAGGACCCCGATTCCAAGTCACACCGATCTAGCCGGTAACACCTCATATCACTTTGCGGCCTCACGCACGGTATTCCCACGGGTGTCGCCTTACCATGGCCCGGGACCGTTTGCGCCTTTTGGCTCACGTATATGATAGTGTCGCTAACATCCATATGACAGAGAACCCGGGCCGACATGGCTAGTCGTGAACCCAAAGCGGCACTAACCCATGGGGACAGGCATACGTGAATCACATCGAGCATGTCGGTCAGCAGCGTGCGAATCCGGGCTGTAGCACTGGGCTAACAGGACTCCGGGAACCCGGGCTGTAGCAGGCTAGGCAGGACTCCGGATGTCACCGCGTGACATTTCCCCGAAGGGACAGACACAGGAACGAAGTGAAACACATGCCGGCCAGTCAAGTGTCCTGAGCAGTAGTGCTGGGCTAGCAGGACTCCGGTGAACCGGGCTGTAGCGGACTACTATGGCTCAAGGAAGCACTAGACTACATTTCCCCATAAGAGAGGCTGCCAAGGATAAACAACTAGATTGTCGGATCCCACACATACCAAGCATTTCAAACATACACACAATATGCTCGATATGTGTAAATACAACATGGCATCACAACATAACTCTATGACTCAAATATTTATTCATTAGGCTCCGAGGAGCGAGATATTACAAACATGGGTCTCATGACCCAACATTCAGAGCATACAAGTCAAAGCACATGCGAAAGCTTAACATGTCTGAGTACAGACATCTACAAAGGAAAAAGGCTGAGAAGCCTGACTATCCACCAGATCCTGCCGAGGGCACAAGATCGTAGCTGAGGTAACAAGCTAAACGTCGAAGTCCACGCGGAACTACTAGCGAGACGGAAGTCTCTCTGCAAAAACATAAATTAAGCAAACATGAGTACAAATGTACCCAGCAAGACTTACATCAGAACTATCTACATATGCATCAGTATCAATAAAGGGGGCTGCAGCAAGCCAGCTTTGACTCAGTGGCTAACCTGAACTACGACTGCAAGTAACTCTTTTGAGGTGGCGCACACGAGTCCACATATTCATCATTCAATACACCACTATGGACTCGCTCCCGTCTCCCTACGAGAACGCCATCCATAGCACTCACGCTTATCTTGCGCATTTTAGAGTATCCACTTTCGCTTGTCTATGAACTATACAGGCAACCTAGAAGTCCGTTACCGCGGACACGGCTATTCGAATAGATCATATTAACCCTGCAGGGGTGTACTTCTTCACACACGCTCTCCCCACTTATCGTCGTTTACTCGACATGTACTCGGCAACCTTGAAGCGGAAGCCCAGCGAGGGTGTCGGCCACGACCTGACTAATCACACAAGTCTCTCGTCCAGGTTTATCGCCTATTCGGGTTCCATCCGCAAGGAGATCTGGCCGGGGTGTCGCTCACGGCCCCAAACGATGTGAGCAGGGTTCCCAAGCCCACCTCGACGGGTGGATCTATGCTTGGTACACCGTGCCATGATGCCTAGTCTGTCCCAAGCCCACCTGTACCGGGTGTCACTTGGTAGACTACTAACACTACCTACAAACACCAGAAACTAGTTGCAACTCCTGGACGGAGATCATATTGATTAATAAGTCGAGAGGGGTCGAGTTACCGGAACCCAATGTGTGGTAGTAACTGTTCATGGATCACAAACTCAGAACTCAGTTCCTGAGGACGGCTGCAATGAGACAACCCACCATGTACTCCTACATGGCCTCTCACCGCTACCTTTACCAAATCGAGTTCACACACTTAGCTCACACACAGTAGGACATGTTCACACACCTCCAATTCATCCCTGATGAATCAGACCTGACACAACTCTAAACAATAGCAGGCATGACAAACAAGCATGAATAAGTAGGCACATCAGGGCTCAAACAACTCCTACTCATGCTAGTGGGTTTCATCTATTTATTGTGGCAATGACAGGTCATGCAGAGGAAAGGGGTTCAACTACCGCAGCATGTAATAGTTGAATCGTTGTTGTCCTAATGCAGTAAAAGAGAGCAGGAGCGAGAGAGTGGGATTGTATCGGAATGAACAAGGGGGTTTTGCTTGCCTGGCACTTCTGAAGATAGCATTGAGTCTTCATCAGTGTCAACGATCACAATGTCGGTACAATGTCTACCGAGGGGGAACAACACCGGCAAACAAAGAAGAAACACGATCAATGCAATGCATAATATGATGCATGCTATGACATGGCAATATGAATGTGTTTTCGGCTAATGCAAGCTAGAACAGATTGAGATGAGCCATTTGAACCAAAGATTCAAATGCAAACCCATTTTAAGAGGTCATATTAGTGCATTAACTTGTTTCACCTAAACAGCAAGGTTAAAGTGTTCTAACATGCATAAAAATGGTACAGATGGATATATTGGATTTTTCTGATCATTTTTCATATATAACTTGTTTCATTTGGAGCTACGGTTGAATTTCTATGAATTTTAGAAGTTTGGGATATTTTCTGAAATTTCCTGAATTAAAATTAATCCAGAAAATGAGTTACTGCGTCAGCATGACATCTGTGTGATGTCAGCAGGTCAACAGGGCTGCCCCGGGTCAAACCTGACCAGTGGGTCCCGTGTGTCAGTGACTAACTAAACTAACCTAGTTTAATTAGCACTAACCTAGGTTAAACTAATTAAGTTTAAACCAAAACTAGATTAATTAGTCGGGCGGGGCCCGCATGCCATAGACCCAGGGGAGGTCAAATCCCCTGGTCAACCGGGGCTAAACCACTGGTGGTCAAAGCGGTCAACCGGCCGGCGTTTAGCCACCGGCGAGGCCGAACGCGGCGGAGGGGTCGGGATTGCTCCTCCGGCGCCCAATCGAACAGCGGAGGGCACGCGCGGGGAGCTGGGGCTCGCCCGCATCCAGGGCGGCATGCGGCAGCAGCAGGGACGGCCGGATTTCGCCGGAGCGGAGCTTGCGGCGGCGGCCGGAGCTCTGCTCGAGCGGGCGCACGACTGCAGGGCACGGGGAGGCCGGATGAGGGGTGCCACGGCCTCCTGGGTCCTCTTGGAGCTCGTCTACGAGCTCGGACACGGCGTATGCTAGGCAAAACAACGGCGGAGACATGACCGTGCGGCGGCGAGCTTCAGTGGAGGTGGGGAGCGGAGCTAGAGCATGCGAACGCGAGGGGGAGAAGAGGGGAAATGACGGCGAGCTCACAGCGGTCCTGAAGAAAAGCACGGGAGGCTCGGGGAGGTCCTGGCGGCGCCGAATCGACCAGAGGCAAGCGCGGGTGCCCGAGGTTGAAGACGGCGGCATTGACGGGGAGGAAGCCCGTCCGGGCTTCGGTTCTTCTGCTTGAGGACGCGCGGCGTCGGGAAGAAGCTCGTGGGCATGCCAAAGGGACGAGGGGGATGCGGTGGCTGCGCGTGCGGCGACGGCGAGGTGCGATGGCGTCGGCCATGGTGGGGAAGAGGGTGAGGGAGAGAGTAGGGGGCAAAATGAACGTTCCGGGCAAATTGGGGCGGCACCGAAGAGGGGATTCGCGGCGTCGCGCTATCCTCGGACGCAGGCAGGCAGGCTGGTGGTGTGGCGCTCGCGCACGCCCGTGCGTTGTCTCTGCCTCTGCCTACTGGCAGAGGTGGGAGACGACTGGCAATGGCCAGGTGGGCTGGGCCGGCAGCTGGGCTGCACAGGACCTGGGCCAGCCAGCTAAGCTACAGGTAAGATCTCTCTCTCTCTCTCTCTCTTCTATTTTTGTTTTCTATTTCTGTCTTTGTTGTTTTTTTTTTGGATTTAGTAAAATACTAAATCACTTCATAAAATCTTGAAATAAATTGTGGGCACATACTGGATTACTCCCAACAGCCCTCAACTATTTTCAGAATTATTAGAGCATTTAAAATATTTATAGAATTTAAATACCCCAATTCAAATACAATATGAGTTAATTCAAAAATCCATAAATGGCCAAGAAATATGCTCATTATTTTTTGTATAGGTTTTCACCTTTATCAAAAATCATGAACATTTCCAAAGGCATTTTGGGTTCATTGAAGATTATTTTAGGTTGAACCTATTTGATTTGATCTGGTGCTAGGGTTTGAACAATCCCCACTTCAAGTTTCCATGAAAGTTAAACATGATGCAAGCAAGATGCAAACAAGGCAGCACTAGAAGCTAGGGATGTGACAACTCGCCCCCACTAAACAAGAATCTCGTCCCGAGATTCAAGCGTAGGGTAGGATGAAGGGGTAACGCAAACTAACATAATCTTCACGATCCAGTGGCACTCCATAAGAACGTTGAATCGATCACCATCTTTGTCTTGATGTGTTGCTCTGAGAACTGCAACCCACATGACAACGAGAGGAAAGGAAAAACTCTAGAAGGGTCGATCTTCTCGGAGATCGAATCAACTCAGGATCAACTCTCGGAGGGAGACATGGAAACATATTCCGAGCTAAGAGGCAAAACATGCATCAGGCGGGACGAAAGAAGTAATTTGATGAGGGTTTCAGAATAGCGAGGAAGAATTGCCATGATTCCATAACGGGGCACCTTAGGGAAGGTGACTCGTAGAATTATTCCCTCAAGTGGCAAAAAGGAATTACTTTGATACATAGATCATTGGAACTCTTTTTCACCAGCCTGAGGCAATTTACGAACGATCGTTTGACGGAGTTCGGAGAAATGGCATACTCAGTTGGAAAGGGAGCTAGAGTTTTGAGACAACTCGGCAATGGAAGGCACATTCCGATTGTTACCGAGGATTTAAGCCGGTGACTGAGCATGCTCTCAAGAACTTGAGCATTTCCATATTCATCAGGGTCTTACCAACATCCGTGCCGAGGATCCTGGCAACACAACTTACTACCGTGATAAATAATGGTGGACAATGCAGATGCAAAGGAGGATAACACCTTCTCAGATTTCACCTTGGCGAGGCCAAGGGATCAAAATCTGGATGATTGACCGAGAAACATTTAGCACTCCGCTTCTAATGTTCTCCTTGATTTTCTACATACCACAGTCGTACTTAAAGCATTAACGTGGCCATCAAGTATAGGTCGGACTTCGGGAGCTCAAGAATCCATAAGGAATAACTATGGAAGTAAATCCTATGAAATCCTTATGGGGAGGTGGCCAACTTTCTCAATCAAGATACTATAACAATAGATCTTCCGGCAGGGTGTGTTGGCCATGACATCCACTTTACCGGGTTACAGAGAGACCAATATAATAGTTCTTGGGAATTGTTCCAACCATCATATCTGCCTGAGATTCAGATCTGGTTGGGGTCAGGACATTCCAGACTAACCAAGTCTAGAAAAATGAAAGTTTGCAGCACAAGTCGACGAGATGACGTTGCGAGATTCTCGGGGAAAGAACTACGATAGCAAGCTCCAAAACATGAGCTGATTCTGCTACACACATGTGACTCGCTGTCCCAGACAAGCATGACCACGTAGTAGTCTTATAGTAAAACACTACCGAGTTCATATTGGGAACCAACATTAATGACATCGAAGTCTCCACGCGTGGAAGTCCAAAGAATTCATCTTAGAATAGACTCCTTTATCTTGAACAAATCAATCAGTGGCTTGGTGTGCTAGGATATACATATGGAATGAAGATGATCAGTCTATCAAACCACAGAATACTTCGCACGTGCATAACTGACTTGGGATGATTCCAAGGAAACAAAACAATCTTTCTCGAATTCACGACGGCAACTTGCACCAAATGCACATGGATCAGAGGAAGTCACTTCTTTCATCCAACATATGCTTCATGAGCTAGCATGAAGAGATGCTTTCAAAAGTTTCCAACACTCGTTTAATGTTCAACCAAATCATGGGGAGGACATGGATGTTGTCGATGGGCTCAACAACAATTCATCCAGGTTTCCATATAAATGGAATTCCATAATTAAGTGAACACGGTGATAGCATTGATCAGACCCAAAGAATATAATGATGTATACTCGAGGATTCAACCACGAGTAAGACAACATTACGAATATCATCGGTTCTGATTTGATTTGATGATAGCCCACACTCAAATCAAAGTTTTGATAAGACAATAGGTCCAACAACTGATCACAGGGACCAATCGATGAACATATCATCTTTCTTCAACACACATACAAGATATCCCTTAAAATGAACTAAGTCGGACAAGCTTTTATCTTCCAACTCTCCAAGTTGTTGTCCAGCTTAACCAACTAGCTCAGGGGTATCCAGCACAGATTCTTGGAGAAGGGGTGGTTACAAGAAACCAACTTGATCATGAACTCAACATAGCGGCCAGGTGACAACCTGGTAACACTTCCGAGAAGATATTCGGAAAATCACGAACCACCGATATGCTACTAAGCTCGAGAATAATCTTGCTTTTCAGGGCAAGACGATATGATCAAAGAGTGAGGGATTGACACAATCCTAACTCATTGATCAGAGAGTGCACCGGAAATAAGGACTAGGTAGCACGACTAGCCTTAAGGTGATGATTCAATAATCAACATGCTAAGAATGAGGTTATTGTCCTTTAACTACCAGGCAACAAGGTTGCTAGGAGTATTGATTTCACACATCATAGTTCACGTGTCGGCGTTCCGGTTGCGACAACACGGAACCGAGGAATGAATAATGATGGCGAGAAGTATCACTACGTCAAGAATCCATAAGAGAAGGTGTAATCCTCATGACATTCCTGACATAAGGTGGGTAATACTTCATGGTAGGACAGAACAAAAGCTGGGTTGGCATTTTGATCTGCGAGGTACAACTACTTTGACCCAATCCTGGATATGGATGAGGTACTGGAGTTATTTTCTCCTAGTCATTCCGATTAGAATGGCTTGACGGGCCACAGGGGTAATGGGCATCGATAACACGAGTGCACGACTACTCCTGACTATCAATTGATAGACGAAGGTCAGAAGACAAAATAAAGAGGGACAACTCAAAGGAACACATGGTTTTCTGAGTTGTGGATGCATGGACTAGCATGCCGAACGAGTTCAACATATTTCTTCCGGATAACCCATGCAGAAAGGTTGAATTGGCAGAGTCACAATATAGAATGGAGAACTCATCGAGGCCACTCCTGTTGTGATCTTTTGATCCAACAAACTTTTGCCATAAGTGGTTCATGGTATCTGTAAGAAGGATATACCACGGACCCGAGGACTATCGCAAAGGTTACTAATATCCTAAAGGAACTAGCAAACGCTATCAACACGAGGTAAGTAGAGTGAATCTTGGGTCAAGAACCCATGAGTAGAATACCTACTACTAAATGGCATCACGGGATGCTTTCGAGAATGACGGCCAGAATCATAACACCGGGAACACAAAAACATGGCCATATTACCAAGTGATCCTCTAAGATGCCTAGGGTCATAATACTAGCTCCAACATATATGCCGAGGCAACGGAGTACCTCAACACACTAATTTGTGTGATTAATCTGGCCCAAATGAACATTAGAAACGGGGAGAAGGGATTTGCAAACGCATCAGACTATTTAGAAATCTGGGATGACTCGGACAGCATAACAGATGTAAATGCTCAAAATGATTTGAGACATCCTGCAAAATAGTGGCATGACCACTCAACATCACAATATCAAGGTTCTGAGACCAGCTATGAACATACCGAAGTAGTAAAAACTGAACTGAGATTTGAAACTATCAATTCTATAAGTCTATGATTAGTAACACGTCATCCTGATAGATAGATGAGAAGGCCTAGTTCTTAATCCCCGTAGAAGAGAAGAGGATGACTCAGATCAGAAGGCCGTGAGGTATAAGGAGTAAAAAGAGCCTTACGTTCCCTTCCACAATCAATTCCCTTATATAACTAAAGCATTTCTAGACTCAACTTCGACCAGTTTGGCTTGGTAATCCTACAGGCGGTCAGGCTCTGATACCAACGCTGTCAGGACCCCGATTCCAAGTCACATCGATCTAGCCAGTAACACCTCATATCACTTTGCGACCTCACGCACGGTATTCCCACGGGTGTCGCCTTACCATGGCCCGGGACCGTTTGCGCCTTTTGGCTCACGTATATGATAGTGTCGCTAGCATCCATATGACAGAGAACCGGGCCGACATGGCTAGTCGTGAACCCAAAGCGGCACTAACCCATGGGGACAGGCATACATGAATCACATCGAGCATGTCGGTCAGCAGCGTGTGAATCCGGGCTGTAGCACTGGGCTAACAGGACTCCGGGAACCCGGGCTGTAGCAGGCTAGGCAGGACTCCAGATGTCATCGCGTGACATTTCCCCGAAAGGACAGACACATGAACGAAGTGAAACACATGCCGGCCAGTCAAGTGTCCTGAGCAGTAGTGCTGGGCTAGCAGGACTCCGGTGAACCGGGCTGTAGCGGACTACTATAGCTCAAGGAAGCACTAGACTACATTTCCCCATAAGATAGGCTGCCAAGGATAAACAACTAGATTGTCGGATCCCACACATACCAAGCATTTCAAACATACACACAATATGCTCGATATGTGTAAATACAACATGGCATCACAACATAACTCTACGACTCAAGTATTTATTCATTAGGCTCTGAGGAGCGAGATATTACAAACATGGGTCTCATGACCCAACATTCAGAGCATACAAGTCAAAGCACATGCGGAAGCTTAACATGTCTGAGTACAGACATCTACAAAGGAAAAAGGCTGAGAAGCCTGACTATCCACCAGATCCTGCCGAGGGCACAAGATCGTAGCTGAGGTAACAAGCTAAACATCGAAGTCCACGCGGAACTACTAGCGAGACGAAAGTCTCTTTGCAAAAACATAAATTAAGCAAACATGAGTACAAATGTACCCAGCAAGACTTACATCAGAATTATCTACATATGCATCGGTATCAATAAAGGGGGTGGTGGAGTTTAACTGCAGCAAGCCAGCTTTGACTCAGTGGCTAACCTGAACTACGACTGCAAGTAACTCTTTTGAGGTGGCGCACACGAGTCCACACATTCACCATATCAATACACCACTATGGACTCGCTCCCGTCTCCCTAAGAGAACGCCATCCATAGAACTCACGCTTATCTTGCGCATTTTAGAGTATCCACTTTCGCTTGTCTATGAACTGTACATGCAACCCAGGAGTCCTTTACCACGGATACGGCTATTCGGATAGATCATATTAACCCTGCAGGGGTGTACTTCTTCACACACGCTCTCACCACTTATCGCCGTTTACACGACATGTACTCGGCAACCTTCAAGCGGAAGCCCAGCGAGGGTGTCGGCCACGACCTGACTAATCACTCAAGTCTCTCGTCCAGGTTTATCGCCTATTTGGGTTCCATCCGCAAGGAGATCCGGCCGGGGTGTCGCTCACGGCCCCAAACGATGTGAGCAGGGTTCCCAAGCCCACCTCGACGGGTGGATCTACGCTTGGTACACCGTGCCACGGTGCCTAGTCTGTCCCAAGCCCACCTGTCCCGGGTGCCACTTGGTAGACTACTAACACTACCTGCAAACACCAGAAACTAGTTGCAACTCCTGGACAGAGATCATATTGATTAATAAGTCGAGAGGGGTGGAGTTACGGGAACCCAATGTGTGGTAGTAACTGTTCATGGATAACAAACACAGAACTCAGTTCTTGAGGACGGCTGCAATGAGACAACCAACCATGTACTCCTACATGGCCTCTCACCGCTACCTTTACCAAATCAAGTTCACACACTTAGCTCACACACAGTAGGACATGTTCACACACCTCCAATTCATCCCTGATGAATCAGACCTGACACAACTCTAAGCAATAGCAGGCATGACAAACAAGCATCAATGAGTAGGCACATCAGGGCTCAAACAACTCCTACTCATGCTAGTGGGTTTCATCTATTTATTGTGGCAATGACAGGTCATGCAGAGGAAAGGGGTTCAACTACCGCAGCATGTAACAGTTGAATCGTTGTTGTCCTAATGCAGTAAAAGAGAGCAGGAGTGAGAGAGTGGGATTGTATCGGAATGAACAAGGGGGTTTTGCTTGCCTGGCACGTCTGAAGATAGCATTGAGTCTTCATCAGTGTCAACGATCACAAGTCGGTACAACGTCTATCGAGGGGGAACAACACCGACAAACAGAGAAGAAACACGATCAATGCAATGCACAATATGATGCATGCTATGACATGGCAATATGAATGTGTTTTGGGCTAATGCAAGCTAGAACAGATTGAGATGAGTCCATTTGAACCAAAGATTTAAATGCAAACCCATTTTAAGAGGTCATATTAGTGCATTAACTTGTTTCACCTAAACAGCAAGGTTAAAGTGTTCTAACATGCATGAAAATGGTACAGATGGATAGATTGGATTTTTTGATCATTTTTCATATATAACTTGTTTCATTTGGAGCTACGGTTGAATTTCTATGAATTTTAGAAGTTTGGGATATTTTCTGAAATTTCCTGAATTAAAATTAATCCAGAAAATTAGTTACTGCGTCAGCATGATGTCTGTGTGACGTCAGCAGGTCAACAGGGCTGCCCCGGGTCAAACCTGACCAGTGGGTCCCGTGTGTCAGTGACTAACTAAACTAACCTAGTTTAATTAGCACTAACCTAGGTTAAACTAATTAAGTTTAAACCTAAACTAGATTAATTAGCCGGGCGGGGCCCGCATGCCATAGACCTAGGGGAGGTCAAATCCCCTGGTCAACCGGGGCTAAACCATCGGCGGTCAAAGCGGTCAACCCGCCGGTGTTTAGCCGCCGGCGAGGCCGAACGCGGCGGAGGGGTCGGGATTGCTCCTCCGGTGCCCAATCGAGCAGCGAAGGGCACGCGCGGGGAGCTGGGGCTCGCCCGCATCTAGGGCGGCATGCGGCAACAGCGGGGACGGCTGGAGCTCGCGGCGGCGACCGGAGCTCGGCTCGAGTGGGCGCACGACTACAGGGCACGGGGAGGCCGGATGAGGGGTGCCACGGCCTCCTGGGTCCTCTTGGAGCTCGTCTACGAGCTCGGATACGGTGTACGCTAGGCAAAACAAAGGCGGCGACAAGACCGTGCGGCGGCAAGCTTCGGTGGAGGTGGGGAATGGAGCTAGAGCATGCGAACGCGAGGGGGAGACGAGGGGAAATGACGGCGAGCTCACAACGGTCCTGAAGAAAAGCACGGGAGGCTCGGGGAGGTCCTGGCGGCGCCGAATCGAACGGAGGCAAGCGCGGGTGCCCGAGGATGAAGACGGCGGCATTGACGGGGAGGCAGCCCGTCCGGGCTTCGGTTCTTCTGCTCGAGGACGCGCGGCATCGGGAAGAAGCTCGTGGGCATGCCAAAGGGACGAGGGGGATGCGGTGGCTGCGCGTGCGGCGATGGCGAGGTGCGATGGCGTCGGCCATGGTGGGGAAGAGGGTGAGGGAGAGAGTAGGGGGCAAAATGAACGTTCCGGGCGAATTGGGGCGGCACCGGAGAGGGGATTCGCGGCGTCGCGCTGTCCTCGGACGCAGGCAGGCAGCCTGGTGGCGTGGCGCTCGCGCACGCCCGTGCGTTGTCTCTGCCTCTGCCTACTGGCAGAGGTGGGAGACGACTGGCAATGGCCAGATGGGCTGGGCCGGCAGCTGGGCTGCACAGGACCTGGGCCAGCCAGCTAAGCTACAGGTAAGATCTCTCTCTCTTTTATTTCTGTTTTCTATTTCTGTCTTTGTTTTTTTTTTGATTTAGTAAAATACTAAATCACTTCATAAAATCCTGAAATAAATTGTGGGCACATACTGGATTACTCCCAACAGCCCTCAACTATTTTCAGAATTATTAGAGCATTTAAAATATTTATAGAATTCAAATGCCCCAATTCAAATACAATATGAGTTAATTCAAAAATCCATAAATGGCCAAGAAATATGCTCATTATTTTTCGCAGAGGTTTTCACCTTTATCAAAAATCATGAACATTTCCAAAGGCATTTTGGGTTCATTGAAGATTATTTTAGGTTGAACCTATTTGATTTGATCTGGTGCTAGGGTTTGAACAATCCCCACTTCAAGTTTCCATGAAAGTTAAACTTGATGCAAGCAAGATGCAAACACTTGGCAGCACTAGAAGCTAGGAATGTGACAACAACAATGAGGACGGCGATGAGTAGGGCGGCGAGAGCTTGCCCCTGATCCCGAAGAAGGACAGGACGGGGCTGGTCCCCCGCAGGTCTGCCCCGGCCCCGAGGCGATCTGCAGACGCGCCTCCTGCTCCCGAGCCTCTTGAGGCTGATCCCTGCAGCCGGCTCTCGGGCTTCAAGTTCGGCCGGAGGTTGCTCGAGCCCACAACCAGTAAGTGCTAGATTCTTGTTTTATTCCTTGCTTTGTCGCTGGGGTTTGATATATGTATTCCTTGGCTAGGTTGGCGCCTGCGGCGAAGAAGCTAAAGGGGGCTCCTGAGGCTTCGTCCGGGGCAGCGCCCCCATCCGCGAAAGAAGGCGACGGCAAGACACGGGCCTCTCCTGTCCGGTCATCCTCGCGAGGCCTGGCGGAGCTGGCTGGGGCGAGCTCAGCCCCCATGGCCCAAGCGACTCCCGAGGTATCCTTGCCTGATGCCACTGCCGCAGTCGTCGGGGCGCAGAAGGCCCCGGCCCATGGTGTTGTGATTACGCTGCAGTCCTCTCCTCCTACTCCGCCAACTGCTGCCTCTCTGACTCCTTCCACTGTCCTGGATCGTGCTGCTGCCGAACTGGACCGGCTGCGGCAAGATCTTCTGGGCGCCGACCCTCGCTTGGTGGCCGGACGCTTGGAGCTGGCCCCCAGCTGGGTTCGCTCCGATGCTTCGATTCGAGCGGCGCTGGTTCAGGCTGCGACGGCTTGCGATGAGGAGAAACAGGTCGTCCTTGGGGCAAAGGCCGCTCGCGACGCCGCCTTGGGGAAGGTAGCCGATGCCCGAGGTCGCTGTAAGGCACTGGAGAGCGAGCTGCAGGGCCTGTGCGACCAGCTTGCCAAGGAGGCCCGCGCCCGCCAAGAGAAGGAGGAAGACATGAAAGCTCGTGAGGCGGCCGCCAAGGACCGGGATGCCAAGCTTGACCGGCGCCGTGACCGTTTGGGTCCGCTGGAGCAGGAGTTGGAGGCGAAGAGGGTCGAGCTGGACGGCAAGGCGCGGGTCCTCATCGAGGACTGCGTGGCCTTCGCGGAGATGGAGGCGAAGGCTCGCACCTTGCTAAGTCGCTTTACGACAGCAGCCTGGAAAGCCCGCTGGCCGGCGCCAAGGACGGCCCTGCCAAGCTGCTTCCCTTCCTGGTCTGCGCCCTTGAAGATGTCACCCTTGGCCTTGGCCCCACGGCTGAGGCCGAGGCATGTGTCCTGTCTTCTGCAGCGCTGACGCGCGTCCTTACCCACGTCTACCTTCGCGACCCCGACGTCGACCTCGATAGCCTGCTGGAGCCCGTGAGCGGCGAGCTTGCCGCTGCCGCTGCTGAGGCCGTGAAGGGTCGAGCGGAGGCTCTGCTGGCGAAGTTCCGGACCTTCAGCACCAAGCCGAAGCGAGGCGCTGCAGATCCTGCGGCTTCACGAGGCGAACCCGCCCAGCGCAGCTCCGCCGCCAGCAATGGTGCTGCCAACAAGTGACTCCTTTGTGGCTCATGTCCTGCTTTCAGCTCCTGCAACATGCATCATGCCTCGTGGAGGCGTTTAAACTTGCGTTTGGCGTTGTGATAACAGTTATGGACTATAATATTTGCTTTTGAATTCCTTGAGATTTGCGCTTTTCCTTCCTACTTGCTTATGTTCTACGCCGGCAGAGCCCGGCCCCGCGCATACCTCAGCCGCCGTTAGCCCCGACCGGAAACCAGGACGTGACCAAGGGGTGAGGGGCTACGTGAGAAGTTAGGCTCCTGAGTCGCGATGCTCAGGAGTCCCCATTGGCGCACGAACAGCAAGTAGGGAGGTGAGATGTATGGGTGAATTTACCATTCTACGTCTGCAGAGCCCGGCCCCGCGCATACCTCAATCGCCATTAGCCTTTTGGAACTAAGGGGTGAGGGGCTACGTGACCAGTTAGGCTCCTGAGTCGCGATGTTCAGGAGTCCCCCTTGACGTTCAAATGGCCTTCGTACCTTGGCTCCACTCGGGGAGGGACGTGCGACGAACCAAGCCCGACGGGCCTGGCTGGGTGGCGTGCATCTGGGCGTGACCCAGGCGTAGCCCCCGTGCCCAGCCCCCTCGCGCGGCACTCCCGAGGGGAGGCGTTGCAATGAGGCCAGACATTGAGCTCTGGGATCCCTGAGGTTGATGCGGCCGGGGCCACCCTCAGTTGTTTATCACCAGCGCAGAGCATAGCGCTTCCGTATGTGTACGGGCATAGCCGGTCCTCGGCAGTGTCGTCAGCCAGCGCGGAGCATCGTGCTTCCACTGGTGCGTGGGAGGGGGCTCCCCTCCGGGAGGAGCCCCCGGGGCGTGTACAGCCCCGCCCTGACACGTGGCTGGCACGGTAGGGCCTGACGAGGTGTATCTGGGCACCCGTGAGCCAGCGCAGGACTCACGGGGCCCTACCTCAAGGCGGGTTGCGCCTGGCACTGGGCCTTAACTTGTGATGTGTTCCTGCAGATTTGTTTAGATGTCGACGCTCTACGTCCTCAGTTCCCGGCCCTCGAGCGGGTCTCAGCCGTCGCTGGTATGCCAGGTCGTGATGCCGTGGACAAGGCCAGAGGGTGAGGGCTGGAGAGCCAATAGGAGCCCATGAGTCACGATGCTCAGGTACCCCACCTTTAACGTGCAAGCGGCCGACATGAAGGAAGAAGGGGTGCCGTGGACAGGCACCAAATAACAATCATGATGGGTCAAACGCACAACCCGAATAAACGCAAGAGGGGTACATGCCGCTGGGTCTGGCCCGAGTGGCTTGGGGATGATGCAGCCCGAGGGGCGCCCCCAACAAAGTAAGCTAGGAACATGAAGCAAAAGGGATACATACCGCAGGGACGGACCCACGTGGCCTGGGAATGATGCAGCCCTAGGGGGCGCTCCCAGCTGAAAATGAAGCTCGAAGGATGTCACCTGATAACGTTGAAGACGAAGGGATGCTGAAGTAGCGGACGTCGTGGGCTGTGGAAGCCGATCTTCACGAGCCCCCAGGCCCAGGAGCCTCGGGAGGCTCCGGAGGCGCCGGTTGCTCCTCGCGGACCATCTCCATCTCCGCTAGGACTGCGGAACGCCTGGCCTCTTGAGCCTCCAGGATGCTCCCCATGAGGCGCTGGCGTGTGGCAGCCGCGTTCGGCATGCCGTAAGGCATGCAAACATAGCTGTGGGGTTGACCTTCACAGCGCCCCACGCGTGAGGGCCAGAGGCGCTCCTGAGAGGCGGCTCGGTTGAGCCCTGGTACGTCGATGCAGACGCGCAGCCCACCATCCTCGCCTGGATGAGGAGCTACGGCGGGTAAGCGGCGGCTGCCACTCATGACTCTTGACTCATGCAGCTCCTGAATGATTTGGCTGACAAACTCCTGAGGGTTTGGCCCTCCTTGCCTCGCTCCTTCCTAAGGGAAACGTGCTTTGAAACGCGCCTCCAAGTGGTGCCCAAGCGCCTCCCTCGTGACCTTAGCAAGGTTGGTGGCCCTCCAGGAGAGAGCCCCCGAGCCTTGCTCGAGGAGGGCGCCGGGCGCGCCTTCCTATGCGACAGAAGGAGGTGCCCCCTGAACAGGCGCGGACCCCGAGGGGCCTGCCTCCCAAGGGGCCGGGCCAGGCGATGTCTTCTTCTTCTTGGGAGCAGCCTCGGGGAGCCTCCCGCTCCTGCGATCTGGGTCTTCAAGTGACGCGGCTTGAAATGCACGCTCCAGGGAGCACACTGCGTCCCTTTCCTCACAGGGCACCGTGATGAATCCACCGCTCCCTGGCATCTTGAGGACATTGTAGCCGTGATGAGTCACGACCATGAATTTGGCTAGAGCTCGGTACCCGAGGATGGCATTGTATGGCAGGCGAATGTGGGCGGCGTCGAAGTCGATGAGTTCGGTGCGGTAGTTGTCGCGCCCCCCGAAGGTGACAGGGAGGCGGACCTGCCCAATCGGAACTGTGGAGCCATCGGTGACTCCGGAGAAAGGCTTGGTTGGCTGAAGCTGATTGTAAGGCACTTGGAGATTGTTGAATGTCTCGACGGACAGGACGTTGAGCCCTGCTCCACCATTGATGAGGGTCCTGGTGACTTGCACGTTGCTGATGATTGGGGAACACAGCATCGGGAGGACTCCGGCTGTGGCCGCGCACTTGAGCTGATCCGCTGAGCTGAACGTGATTGCGCACGCTGACCACCTGAGAGGGCGCGTGGCTTCGAGCTTGGGGAGGACTGCATTCACTTCGCGGGCGAACTGCTTGAAGATGCGCTGAGAGGCTGGGGATTGAGCTCCGCCCAGGATGCAAGCGATTGCGCGTGGCTCCTGGAAGCCCCCAGCCCCCTCGTCCTGATGATGGTCTTCGTTTCTCCTTGGCTGCGGTGGCAGAGGAGGGAGGCCTGCATTGCCTTGCGGGCAATCCTCGCGAGGCGGGTCCCTCTAGCCTCCCTCGCGAGGCGGGTCCCTCCAACCTCCCTCGCGAGGCTGATCCTGCCAGCGGTCCTCGCGAGGTCGGTCGCGCCACCCTTGGCGAGGGCCGCGGTCTTCCCAGCGTCCTGCGTTTCTTCCTCCTCCTCTGTCGTAGCCTCGATCA
The DNA here is from genome assembly GCA_904067115.1 of Aegilops sharonensis. Lineage (NCBI taxonomy): Eukaryota > Viridiplantae > Streptophyta > Magnoliopsida > Poales > Poaceae > Aegilops > Aegilops sharonensis. The sequence continues at coordinate 499,884,411 of LR880970.1, forward strand.
TTGCGGTCGGGGCGTCGACCGATTCGCCCTTCTCGCACGGCTCTGAGCTCTTGACATTCGTTTGTGTTGTGGGTGTGGAGGTCGTGGTACACACAGTACCGGCTGCCCTTGGAAGACTCGGGCTGATCTCTGCCTCGCTTGGTATCTGGTTCTGCCGCGAGCACGGCAGCCCCCTTGCGCTTCACGTCCTTGGCCTTGGGCTTCTTTTCTTCTGGGTCAGCAGCTGGCAGCTCGAGGAGGGAAACGCGTCCTTCCTCAGCACTGGCGCACTTGGTCGCCAAGTTGAACAGCTCCAAGGATGTGCATGGATCTTCGTGCATCGCCAGCTCCTCCTTCATCTTGATGTCACGCACGCCGTCGGAGAAGGCTGAGATGATGGCCTCCTCGGTCACCTTGGGAATCTTGAGGCGTGCGTTGTTGAAGCGCTGGATGTACTTATGCAGGGTCTCTCATGGCTGCTGCTTGATGCGGTGCATGTCGCTCACGGCAGGAGGCCGGTCGCGAGTGCCTTGGAAGTTGGCGATGAAGCGTGTGCGCATCTCGTCCCAGGAGGAGATCGTGCCAGGAGCCAGGTTCAGGAGCCAGGTGCGGGCACCGTCCTTGAGCGCCATGGGAAACCAGTGCGCCATGACCTTCTCGTCCCCATTGGCGGCTTCGATGCCCAGCTCGTAAAGCTAGAGGAACTCCGCAGGGTCGGCCGTGCCGTCGTAGCGAGGAGGCGGGTCTGGCTTGAACTTGCCAGGCCACGCGACGCTGCGTAGCTCGGCGGAGAAGGCGCGACAGCCTGCTGTGGCCTCGGGAGGCCTTTGGTGACGAAGGGCCTGGTCTTGCGGGTCCCCATGCGCTGCCACTGGGAGCAGCACGGGGTCTTGGTGTGCTGGCGCAGGAGCGCGGTCGTGACGGGCCGGTGCAGGGAGCACTCGGGCAGCTTCTTGGGGGCGAGGGACCTCTTGGCAGCTCTGCTCTTGCTGCGCTGGTGCCGGACGGAGTGGGTTCCGCCCAGGGGCCACGCGCCTTGGGGCCAAGGCGCCTTCTTGAGGGGAAGGCGGCTGAGGCGCCCCCGGAGCTTCATCGCCCGCGCAAGGCGGGGCGCGGTGCAGTGAGAAGGACGGCGCGGGGGAGCCCCCTGCGGCGCGGACGAGTTCGGCGACGCGGTCAAGCCACTCCTCGTAGACGTCGTCGACGGGGCGGTAGCGCAGGAGCTCGTTTGCAGTGATGAGCGCAGCTCGAGCCTCCATGGGCGCGCGGAGCGCGTGAGACGAAGAACCAGCTGGGGCGAGCGAAGGAGTAGCGGTACGGCCATCTCGCCTCACGGTCGAATGCTGGGACGATGCTTGCTGCTTGTTCCCCGCCGGGCCGGTGGCGGCGTTGACGGCAGGCGATGGGGAACGGCAGGGGCGGCCGCCGACAGGGCCGTCTGGGCGACGCGGGTGGCGAGAGCGGCCCGACGCTCGCGCGGGCCCGACGAGTGTCCGACATGGATGCGATGGGCGGCGAAGAACAGGGCAGCAGAAGACGGATTCCGCTGCACCCCTACCTAGCGCGCCAAATGTCGGATTTCTGGTTCCGGCAGACCCTCTAGGTTCGAACTCTGGGGTGCACGCGGAGATCTCACACCCTACCTACATGCACCTCGTCGCCTCGCAAGATTCTAAACTACACAAAGAGCAACACAAGGGACACAAGGTTTATACTGGTTCGGGCCACCATTGTGGTGTAATACCCTACTCCAGTGTGTGGTGTGGTGGATTGCCTCAGGGGCTGATGATGAACAATACAAGGAAGAACAGCCTCGCGAGGGTCTGTTCTTGGCCGGTGCGGCAAACTGCTAGGGGGAGTTCGGTCTCTCTCTCTCTCTCTCTCTCTCTCTCTCTCTCTCTCTCTCTCTCTCTCTCTCTCTCTCTCTCTCTCTTTCTAGGTTGCTTGATCTCTAGCTCTGTTCTGGATTCCGGATCCTCTCCCCGATCCCCCTAACCTGTGGGAGGCTATTCCTATTTATAGGCAGAGGCCCTGGGCCTCTTCCCAAATATTGAGCTGGAAGGGCGCCAACAATTGGCCATTTTGAAGGGGAACATCTAGTACACTTATCCTGACTAAAGTTGGTCCTCGCCTATCAAAGGCTCTGGCGGTGACGCCGGCTTGGGCTCCACGATGACCTCCTTCCTGCCGTTGTGATGGTCTTGGTCTTGTTGCACCGATACGGTTGCCTTTGCTTGATGCTCTCACCTGCGCTTGCCTCCTTTGCAGCAAATAGGAAATGAGGACACTGCGCGGGCTGGCGCCCGCCTGGCGCCCTTGGTCGTCATGGCTTGCGTCAGCCTTGATCTCTCCGCCTCCTCGCGAGCCAGCCTGACGAGGCCGTGCCTGAGGAAGCTTCCTGTCGTCCGCCCCGCGAGGCTTGGCCCCTCGCGAGGGTCTTGAGCTTGTGCTGATGAAGATGGGCCGTGCTGGGCCACCCCTTGAGCCACGCCGCAGACCGCAGGCGGGCAAGTCTGGGTACCCCCGTTCCCAGAACACCGACAAACCTGATGCTAAACCGGTTGTTGATCATCAACGTCGGTTAAATCCGAAGATGAAAGAAGTGGTAAGAACGGAAATATTCAAACTTCTGGAAGCAGGTAGAAACAATCCCATAGCTGATAGTAGATGGGTAAGTCATGTTCATTGTGTCCCTAAGAAAGGAGGTATTACTGTTGTTCCTAATGATAAGAATGAACTTATTACACAAAGAATTGTTACAGCCTATAGAATGGTGATAGATTTTAGGAAATTAAATAAAGCAACTAGAAAAGATCATTACCCTTTGCCTTTTATTGATCAAATGCTTGAAAGATTATCTAAGCACACACACTTTTCTTCCTTGATGGATATTCCGGCTTTTCACAAATACCTGTTTCTCAACCTGATCAAGAAAAGACTACTTTTACTTGTCCTTTTGGAACTTATGCTTATAGACGTATGCCTTTTGGTTTATGTAATGCACCTACTACCTTTCAAAGATGCATGATGGCTATATTCTCTGACTTTTGTGAAAAGATTGTTGAGGTTTTCATGGATGACTTCTCTGTTTATGGGAAGTCTTTTGATGATTGTTTAAGAAATCTTGGTCGAGTTTTGCAGAGATGTGAACAAACAAATCTTGTCTTGAATTGGGAGAAGTGCCACTTTATGGTTAATGAAGGCATTGTCTTGGGTCATAAAATTTCTGAAAGAGGTATCGAAGTGGACCAAGCTAAGGTTGATGCAATTGAGAAAATGCCATGTCCTAAGGACATAAAAGGTATTTGTAGTTTCCTAGGTCATGTTGGTTTCTATAGGAGATTTATTAGACTTCCCTAAAATTTCTAGGCATCTCACTAATCTTTTTCAAAAGGATACCCCTTTTGTTTTTTATGATGATTGTTTAGAAGCCTTTGAAACACTCAAGAAAGCTTTAATCTCTGCACCTATTGTTCAACCACCTGATTGGAACTTGCCTTTTGAATTTATGTGTGATGCTAGTGATTATGCTGTTGGTGTTGTTCTAGACAAAGAGTTGATAAGAAATTAGATGTTATTCATTATGCTAGTAAAACTCTAGACAGTGCTCAAAGAAATTATGCTACTACTGAAAAGGAATTCTTAGCAGTGGTGTTTGCTTGTGATAAGTTTAGACCTTAAATTGTTGATTCTAAAGTAACTGTTCACATAGACCATGCTGCTATTAAATATCTTATGAAAAGAAAGATGCTAAACCTAGACTTATTTGTTGGGTTATCTTGCTACAAGAATTTGATTTGCATATTACTGATAGAAAAGGAGTTGAGAACCCAGTAGCTGATTGTTGGAGATATGCCCTAGAGGCAATCATGTATGATGATATTTCCTATGTGTTTATGAATAAAGATAGTCCTTGGACATTATCAATGATGTGTATCAGCAAGTATGTGACTTGTTTGTGGGACTATGCATTGTATGATGACTGTCCTAAAAGGTCCCTAGTCGAAAGGGTTGTGTGGACGCGCAGCCGACTAGACTAGCATATGACACGGTCGATGGCTTGGTCTCACTAGCCATGGAGCATTGGATGCTAACCGGATAGTATGGACTTGAAAAGGTCTGGTCGGATTCGACATAGTCGGATCCGAGTCGAGATAAGGTCCGAGTCGGACAGACCCAACTATGAGACGCAGCGATATGTCATCTGTGAGTCTCTAGTACAACATATGTTCTATGTCCTAAGACCTGAGCTGACGCATGTACTCGGGATGGTGACAGACTTACTTTGGGCCGACCAAACGCTAATCCATTACTGGGTAGTTACAAAGCTAGGTTTCGGGTATGTCCAGTCCCATGCTGCGAGACATGGTCGAGCAAGATGGGATTTGCCCCTCCGATCAGGAGAGATATACTCAGGGCCCCTCGTGTGATCCGACCAAGATAAGCATGGCCATGCGACAGGGTTTATGAGATAATCCGATTTGTGGTCGGTATCACTGGAACGATAAAGAGGTCGGGCTAGCACAAGGATGACAGTCTCGCCTTGAGCCCGACAACATATATCATCAGGCAAAGGGAACAGAAGTATGACACGTTGTACAGGTTCGCCTAACTAGCTTCATAGTCTGCTTGGTGGTCGGCACGCCTTGCTAGAGGCCGCTACCAACCGTGCAGGTCGGAGGTGATCCGAACTGTGACCAAGCCGACTTGAACCTAAGGGGTCGCGCACTTAAGGGAAGGAACCTACAAGGTCGGTTCGTAGGACACTGGTCGGATGTGATCCGAACTGGACTAGGAACGTGACCGAGTAGACTTTGGGCTTTAGGGTCCATGCAAGGCCCAAGTGTTGAGCCTGCGATGGACGCCTATATAAAGTGGAGGTGCAGCGCACTTATTCGGTTGATCGCTTCGGCGCTGCGACTAGGGTTTGCATGTGTTGCGAATAGCCACCTCCACTCGCCGCCGACTGTGTGATCGGACCTAGCAGTCCGCCACATGGTATTCCTCCTGCACGCGCGGATAGCGTTAGAGGCAGTGCACTTGCGCTGCTCCGGCGAACTTGTACGTAGGATCGTACGACCGGCTGTTCGAGGGAGATCGGACAAGGAGGAGACGATCCACTTGGACGCGCTGCCTCAACTCTACTTCCGCTGCACGGCACTGCGCGTCTAGTGGTAACGATCTGTGATCCATCTCCCGTAGCATGTTCTTGGATGTTCTGCGCGTAGGAATTTTAATTTGCAGTCGACGCACCCTACCGTAGACCCCAACAGTGGTATCAGAGCCTCTGCTATAGGATTTGGATTCAGATCGTATGCATATTAGATATGTGGAGGCGGTAGATGAGATCTATTGTCGTTGATAAGATCGGCTATGTGCACGGTTGATGTGATCAACTGCACATGGGGATCGTTGAGGCTATGTTTTCTGATGATTGGAGTCGATGAGGTCGTGACACGATCTACCCCTACCGGTCGGTCATCCGCCATCGGGGTTAACAGTGAAACGTAAATCCAAATCGGATTCACGATGATCGATATGATCGGTCAAATCAGAAAATTCGGCGTGAACGGAGTTCAGATGCGACATTGTGTACCTGAGCATGAATAGGGATAAATCCTATGGAAATGTCACTCCGAACCATATGCAGGACATCATGCTGGAGATAGAACTGCTCACAAGGTATTGCAATATGGATTTTATTGGCCTACTCTCTTCAAGGATGCTAGTAAGTATGTCTCATCTTGTGATAAATGCCAAAGAATAGGTAATATTGGTAAGAGTCAAGAAATGCCTACGAACTATTCACTTGTTGTTGAACATTTGATGTTTGGGGATTTGATTAGATGGGACCTTTTCCTTCTTCCAATGGGTATACACACATGTTGGTTGCTGTTGATTATGTTACTAAATGGGTAGAAGCTATTCCTACTAGTAGTGCTGATCACAACACCTCTATTAAAATGCTTAAGGAAGTTATTTTCCCAAGGTTTGGAGTCCCCAGATACTTAAGGACTGATGGTGGTTCACACTTTCTTCATGGCGCTTTCCGTAAAATGCTTGCCAAGTATGATGTTAACCATAGAATTGCATCACCCTATCATCCTCAGTCTAGTGGTCAGGTTGAGCTTAGCAATAGAGAAATAAAATTAATTTTGCAAAAGACTGTCAATAGGTCCAGGAAGAATTGGTCTAAGAAATTAGATGATGCACTTTGGGCTTATAGAACAGCATATAAAAATCCTATGGGTATGTCTCCTTATAAAATGGTTTATGGAAAAGCTTGCCGTTTGCCTCTTGAGTTAGAACATAAAGCATACTGGGCAGTTAAAGAACTCAACTATGATTTCAAACTTGTTGGCGAACATATTAGCTCATTAGATGAATGGAGAACCCAAGCTTATGAAAATGATAAGTTATTCAAAGAGAGTTAAAAGATGGCATGACAAAACAATTCAAAAACGTGTGTTTATAGTCGGAGAATATGCTGTTTTGTACAACTCTCGTTTCAGATTCTTTGCAGGCAAACTCCTCCCAAAATGGGAAGGCCCCTATGTCATCGAGGAGGTTTACCGGTCTGGAGCCATCAAAATAAATAATTTCGAAGGCACTAACCCGAAGGTTGTCAATGGGCAACGAATAAAGCATTATATCTCAGGTACGCCTATTAATGTTGAAAGCAATATTGTCCAAACTTTGACACCGGAAGAACACATAAAAGAGTCCTTACGGGACACCCCGGAATCGTCAAAATAAGGAGGTACGTTATACGGTAAGTAAACGGACTCCGAAAAATCCTCAAAAATATTTTTTTTCAGTTTTGGAATATTTTAGAATTTTGGAAATAAAGAAAACTCCTGGAAGCGTCCCCTTGTGAGAACAATACACCAGGGCGCGCCTGTCGGATGTTGGGTTCCGGGAGACCCTTGAGGTACGAACTCTGGGGTGCGCGCGAAGATCTCTCCTCCTCCGACCCACGTCCTAAAGCCTCGCTAAGAATCTAGGCTAGCAAGATGAACAACACAAGGGACACGGAGTTTATACTGGTTCAGGCCACCATTGTGGTGTAATACCCAACTCCAGTGTGTGGTGTGTGGATTGCCTCAGGGGCTGATGATGAATAGTACAAAGGAATAACAGCCTCGCGAGGGGTGTTCTTGTGGATGAGTGGCTCTGCTTGGGAAGGATTCGATCCCAGATTCCTCTCTACTGTGGTGGCTAGCCCTATATATAGAGGCCCTGGCCCTCTTCCCAAATATTGAGCGGTAAGGGCGCCAACAACGGCCATTTTGAAGGGGAACATCTAGTACACTTATCCTGACTAAAGTTGGTCTTCGACTGCCAAAGACTCTGACGATGACGCCGTCTTGGGCTCCATGGTGACCTCCATCCTGCTGCTCTGCTGGTCTTGGTCTTGTTGCACCGAAACGGTAGCCTTTGCTTGATGCCTTGGTCTGTGCTTGCTCCCTTTGCACCAAAGAGGAAACAAGGACACTGCGCAGGCCGGCGCCCGCCTGGCGCCCACCTGGCCTCGATCGTCATGGCTTGCGTCATGAGCACCTCACGAGGTACCCCTGCTATCGGTGTCAAAACCAACGGATCTAGGGTAGGGGGTACCGAACTGTGCTTCTAAGGCTAATGGTAACAGGAGGCTGGGGACACGATATTTACCCAGGTTCGGGCCCTCTCGACGGAGGTAATACCCTACTTCCTGCTTGATTGATCTTGATGATATGAGTGTCACAAGAGTGGATCTACCACGAGATCAGAGAGGCTAAAACCCTAGAAGCTAGCCTATGGTATGATTGTTTTTATATATGTCCTACGGACTAAACCCTTCGGTTTATATAGACACCAGAAGGGCTAGGGTTACACAGAGTCGGTTTACAGAGAAGGAGATCTACATCCGAATCGCCAAGCTTGCCTTCCACGCCAAGGAGAGTCCCATCCGGACACGGGACGGAGTCTTCTATCTTGTATCTTCATAGTCCAACAGTCCGGCCAAAGTACATAGTCCGGCTGTCCGGATACCCCCTTATCCAGGACTCCCTCAGTAGCCCCTGAACCAGGCTTCAATGATGATGAGTCCGGCGCGTAGATTGTCTTAGGCATTGCGAGGCGGGTTCCATCTCCAAATACTCCAAGATAAATTCCGAACACAAGGACCATGTCCGGCTCTGAAAGATAATCATTCCATATATCACCGTAGAGAGAATAATAATAACCCACGAATTCAATCTACTGACAATTCTTTGAAAAGTGACACCACGCCACGGTCCGGCTTTTATTCAAACCATTCTTACAACTTGCTACCGCACACACCACGAGGCGGTTTCCTTGGCACGTCCTGTCAGAGCAGAGATCGTGTTCCCCTTATCGCGGGATTCTCATCAATACGGGTATGGGTAATCCAACCGTGCCTGTTGGCATGACCCCGTGTTTTTAGGCAAGTCCCGAACGACCATGTTCGGGAACGCTTGATATTCTTCCCCCTTTATAAAGGATCCGAGGCCTATCCCTCTGTCTCCACGCTTGCACATCTCGCACCCTGAGTCCCAATACCTAAAGCCCGAGCTTAAGCACCCCGGATCTTCGATCATGTCCGGATCTGGCCATCAAGGCCGATGGATGGCTTCCTCTGTCATAGAGGAGGATATTGCGAAGCTTAGGGAGGCTGGGTATTTGACCGCCGATGTCAAGCACAGGCTTCCTGCTCCCGAACAGGTTATCCCCACTCCCGAGACCAACGAGAGTGTCGTATTTGTCTCCCACTTCCTACGGGGCTTAGGTCTTACTCTTGATCCCTTCGTGAGGGGGCTCATGCACTACTACGGGCTAGATTTCCACGATCTAGCTCCGGATTCCATCCTCCACATCTCGTCATTTATCGTTTTGTGTGAAGACTTCCTTCACATTGCCCCTCAGTTCGGCTTATGGCTCATGACTTTCAATGTGAAGCCGAAGATAATTGAGGAGCGACACGCAGAGTGCAGAGGTGCCATAATAAGCAGGAACGCTGATGCCCCGTGGCCCGAAGGCTCCTTCCCGGAGGTATCTGATTTATGGCAACGGAGGTGGTTGTATGTCACAGCTCCCCGAGGCTGAAAGTGGGCGGCCGCGCCTGCCTTCCGCTCAGGCCCTCCACCTCAACTGGCATCGGGGCCAACGTGGGACTAAACTGGGGGCCTGCGAACAATGTACCAATGCTACAAAGCCGCATTCGGGAGCTCCTTGAGAGGGACATTAGTCTCGTTAAAATAATCCAAGTAATGCTAGTCCGGTGGATCCTGCCGTGCAAACGCCGGCCTCTCCGGATGTGGGAATTCGATCCAGAAGGTCCGCGGACCATTCAACACTTCCTCGGCGTGACACCCGAAGGGATGTATAAGTTGTTCTTCGGACCACGAATAAAGTGTCCGGACACCACCGAAGATGCGGGCCTGAGCTGCAATCGCCTCGATACACTACACCATGACACTACATTCCCTACAGACGTGTGTTGAGAAAATTCATTTTCGCCGACCGACTGTTGGATGGAAAAGCGTGTAACGAACAATCGGTTGGGAAAACTTGTAAACAGAAACGGACAGTCGGTCAGGAATGTTAGCACAATTATTGTCAACCGATGGGTCGGGAAAGCTCTAATGCCCATCCATACATCGGTCGGGAAATAAACCCGACCAACGGCCTGCGGGAAATGGGCCAGCGCGCGCGTATAGAAATTTTAGCACCCCCTTTTGGCCCAAAGCCCGCGAAATGTTTCCCCACAACACATTACTCAGCACGCACGGGAGAGGCAAATCCCTAGTCCCTTTCTCATTCCCCACGCGCGCCGCCATGGGCACCCGCCGGCGGAATCCTCCCTGCCCGCCTCCATACTGCCTCCCGCTCAACCCTGTTAGCCCGCCGCCTCGCACGCTCGAACCCTCATCTCCTCCCAGGTGCTCTCTCCTCACCTCATCGTCGTCGCGGTGGGCGCCGAGTAGATCTGGGGCTTAATCTGCTGCAGATCTTGGGGTGACGGGTCTTAATCTGCTGCAGACGGGGGAGACAGGGCGGGCCCCATGACCAAGCACTCCCCGGAGGCACTGGTGCTTATCTCCCGTGGAAGCTTTCAGGGCCGGGTTCCCGGCGAGCGGCGTCATCAGCTCCGGCACTAACCTCGAGTGCCCAGGTTCTTGTTCCTCCCTGCTAAAAGATAGACTTCACTAGAGTAGCACCTGTGCATCTTTCATCTTTTTTTTCTCTCATCTCGTAGTCCTAGATGAGCATGACAGAAGAAAATGACGAGATTGCTACCAAGACAAGGCTGCTGTCACTTGAACTGTTGGAGGTTAGTTTACATCGTGGAGGTTGCTATATTTGATTTTCTTTGTTTAGATCATATCTGCTGATTCTTTTACCTGCAGGGATTTTTAGACGTGCGCCCGTGCTCATGTGCCTCCATGTGTCTCTCTAATCAGATCTAGGAGCTGCCTCCCNCCCCCCCACTACCCTGCTGGCTTGCTGCCCCCACACGCTCAAACCCTCTGCTCAACCGGGTGCTCTCTCCTCACCTCATCGTCGTCACGGCGGCCGCCGGGCAGATCTGGGGCTTAATTTGCTGCAGATCCCGGGAGCGACGGGGCTTAACCCGCTGCAGACAGGGGAGACAGGGCGGGCGCCGTGACGGAGCGCTCCCTGGAGGCGCTAGAGCTTACCTCTCGTGGAAGCTTTCAGGGTTGGGATCCCGGCGAGCGGCGTCATCAGCTCCGGCACTTACCTCGACTCCCAGGTTCCCGTTCCTCCCTGCAAAAAGAGAGACTTCGAGTAGAGTATCACCTGTTCATCTTTCACCTTTTTCGTCCCATCCTCCTAGATGAGCATGGCAGAAGAAAGTACGAGATTTCTATTAGGACAAGGCTGCTGTCACTTGAACTGTTGCAGGTTAGTTTACATCCTGGAGGTTGCTAATTTTGATTTTGTTTGTTTAGATGATATCTGCTGATTCTTTTACCTTCAGGGATTGTTACACTTGCGCCCGTGCAGACGTGCTCATGTGTCTCCATGTGTGGCTCTCTAATCAGATCCAGGCGCTGCCTCCCTATGCAGCAGGGGCCAGACTATGCGTCGCCCTAGGCATAGTCGGATCTCTAATCAGATGAGCTGCCTCCACTATTGTACGCACGCTAAGCTGGGACAATTAAACTGCATGTGGTAAGTGATTGACCATCTACTGATTGATTTTGCAGATCTGGCAATCTGGATAGCTAAACATGTTATATAGTGGCCTCTAAGATTTAGGACGTCTTCTTTTTCGGGGAATGATTCAGGCATTTGAAACATGTGGAAAAGCATATATAGCATTAGATAAATAATCTCACAGTTGGTCATATTATGATGCTCAGTAAGGTTAATAAGTTATACGGTAAAATTTTATGTCTTTGTCGTGCTTCTCAGAAAAGATAATGGTAATAGCAATAATATGCCACTATTTATGAAAAAAACATTTGTATGTACTGTATTTGCAGCACTTAGTTGCATGGTTCTCTTGGTTCTTTAAAAAATATAGGTTAACTTGATCTAATTTATTAGCATGTGTATGAGCATAGTTACGAGGCATCCAAAGCAAGGAGAGGATGGGATGAACAGAACAATTTCCAAATTTGACCCGTATTTGGTCAGGCAAGGTTAGCTTTTCTGTAGCTTTTATTGATGAATTTGATATGAGAAAAATAGGCGAACGTAAGCTTCTTTAATCATGCATATTGATTATAACAGTCTTATGCTATTTGAACCTTTTCACTATGCTTTGTACATATAACTTATACTATGCGCATATATATTGTTTCCATGTAAGAAAGTATGATAAATAAAAATAAGTCAAAAAATATATACAATGCCTTCTGAATCTGAGCAATATCCCCACAATTTTTTTTCTGTATCACAAGGGACCACCATTATGAGTATATGTGTTCCAATGAGCAGGTGGTGCTAGCTTAACTCATGAATAAGGGAACACTATATCAACCTGTGAAGAATGCTGCCATCGAGACAAAGAGTGAGCACCCCAAAGGTTAATGCGTGGCGTACAAGGTTATCAAAAGAACGATGTCATTTTTTGAATTAATTTACTAGACAAGTACACTCGCACTTGCATCTTTGCAACAAAATAAAAACTGCACTACTCTCTCTCTCTCTCTCTCTCTCTCTCTCATCTAATGTTATCAGAAGTACTAATTGTGGATTTCATCACTATTTTCTCCAAAAACTCTGTTTAGTATCCCTTCCACTACAAGTTTATTACTATGTGATTAGAGAAATTAAGAGGTATATGTGCATACTGTAAGATCATGACCAGTGGTGTACAGAAATCCTATGAAGTGTAATACTCAACATATTTTATATGTACTATCTGTGGTTAATTTTCCAATGTATGTATATTAAGATATTTGTTGGAGTTGTCATTAATGCAAACCATTGTGCTGTAAGATTTCACACGGGATATCTAAAGGGAACTCTTTTAAATTATATGGTCTTATTCTACAACTATGATTAAGGGAGTATGCACGGGTTGATGAAAATGTCGCACAATTGATTCGATGTTGTATCACCCAATGCACAGTAGCTTCCTAGACTTTACTTTGTTCTCATCTAGTCGCATGGTATTCTGCCATGTTCCCTTGTCTTTATGTACAGTTTCCATGTCCAGTGAAAAGACCAAATCATTTACTTAGTCGCTCTTGGCCTTTCTGCTATCATGGTTTTACTGATGTTCACATTCCAAATTAACAATTACTCCCTCTGTCCCATAATGTAAGACGTTTTTAGCACTGGTGTAGTGTCAAAAAACGTCTTACATTATGGGACAGAGGGAGTAGTTGCTAGTGGGTGTTGTCCTTGCTGAAGCGCTCACTTTATGGATTCCAAAGCTTCTTTGTTTACATGTGAGCGTTGGAGTGCTTCCAATTAAAGGACTTGTATTATTATGCATGGCTAATTAATACACTTCTATAACTATGTAATTTTGATATTTATTGTATTGAAACTCCACTATAACAACTGGTGCACTAAATAACAACAACTTTGTAATCCATGTGCAGCTTCTAGGTTCTGGCTTTGTAGTGCGCATCATATCTAGCTGAAAAATGAAATGATGTGGAATTATGTTTGATCTTGCTGGTGTGCTACTTGTCAACCTTGCTATGCTGCTGTCTGCTGAATTCTGGGTGTACATCACCGCAAATGAATATGGAAACAACTTCAAAACTATTCTTAACATTTTTTTACTAAAAATTTGAACCACTGAACATGATCACTTCCATATCTCTGAAATGAGAATTTAGTCAAGTTTCTATTCTGCTAGCGATAGTTTTGTTGCCATGTTCATATAAGAAAATGCCAAATACAAATGGCCTTCATTAGCAACACAATATGTAGTAGCAAACCCCAACAGAAATGATTCTTTAGTTCCTATGACAGATATAGATGGATTATTAGTTCATAAAGCAAGTGATACAACAAAAAAACTAAGTGTTGTGTATTTGTGAATCAGAAAAAGGTGAACTCTCTCTCTCTCTCTCTCTCTCTCGCTCTCTCTAGGGTCTCTTGAACATATTCACTTCTTCCTGTGTGATTTATCTCCCCTTTTTAGATTTATTTCTGTGTATGCCAACTTCTTAGTTTTACTTATATTCCAGTGAGCTCTGTTCTATACTGGTGTGGTTATGCTTGTAATGTTTTTTTCTGCTTCTTGTGTGCTAATGTTTGCAATGGTAGTTGGTTTATGTATTGTGCAAGCCTCATGATGCTAATTGAAATATCCTTTATCATGTTCCAGATGCTTAGCAAATGCTTTCGCTGCTACCTGTTCTTAATCAGCTGCTACTTTTTCTTAATCATCCGATTTCTTACTCCTTTCATTTATGTAGGAATGGCATGTAGGTAGTTATCCCCCATGGGCACATAGACCAGGATACTTTGTATCTCAGGATGTAGGAAACACAAAAGAGGTGAGCTAAGGTACGCGCCCTTCTAAAATTTCTAGAAAGGTACCCCTTTTCCTGTCTCAGTGGTAATGAATTCTCTTCAGTTGCTTTGGTATGAAATGATGTTGAAGGCGGTTTAGAGAATATAATGTTCTGTAGTTGGTGCGGAATATTTATCAGGTATTTTGACTTGCAGATGTTCAGGCTGGAGAATGTTCTCCAATGGGATGAAGAATGAAGGCTTTGATGTCAAGTGCGAGAACGATGAAACAATCTTGCTGGGAAGCTGTGAGGATGGGTAGTAGTTGCCCACTACAAGGAGCCAAGGCAGATGTTGTTTTGCAGAAAACAAAGTGATGAACTTTTGCTCCCAGACAATGAACTATCATGTTTCCTCTATTTAATTAGTTACATTAGTTTATTTATAGAAAACTTGGCTGGTCATTGGTTCATAACAAATGAACTATTTATATGTGAAAATTAATGAATGTGTGTGACTATTGTTTGGTTCTGGTTCAGTATTGTTGGATGATGCATGTCACTGTTAGTTACGAATATGTAACTTAATGGACATTCTGTTGGTAAAGTGAAATCCAGCTATGGGAGGGCTAACAGATGTTGGTCTGCAAAATATACCTTGTCACACAACCAGCCAGGAAAGGCTAATGCTCGGCCCCATAGAATGTTGGTCGGGAAAGAAGAACCTGTCAGATAGTTGGTCGGGAAATCTCTTGGCTGCACTATCCGATTGTTGGTCGGGAAAGATTACCCTGTTTGATAGTCGGTCGGGAAAGGCCCATGGCAATCCCAACAGAGTGTTGGTCGGGAAAGGTCCATGGCAACCCCTTGGTCAGGAAAGATACAGCATAGCCGACAAACAGTCGGTCGGGAAAGACATGTCGGCCGAGAAAGGGTTTTCCCGTCTGGACTTTCCCCAACAGACGGTGTCGGTCGGCAATACTATTTCCCGACCGACTCTCTGTTGGGGGAACTAGTATTCCCGACCAACCTAGCTGTTAAGGATGTAGTGTTGTGGTGTAGTGATATCCAAGTAAGTAACCCTATAACCGAACACCTTGCTTATATTTGTCATAGCATTGATCTGAACACTGTCTGCAACCAGGATTGGCTTAGTAAGGCGGAGAGGATAGTGTCCGGCCCCTCTTCCCGAAGGTTCGCCTGGCCCGGCAATGGCCAGGATCCTTGAACGGACACTAAGTCAAGTGCCACCAGAGAGAGCTGAAGGGGAGAGCGGGGAGGCCAAGAGTGGGCCTCACACATTGTGCATCAGAACCGGGGGAATCAGCGCCTCCACGGAGGAGGAGAATCGGGGAGGCAATTCTGAGGTTTCCTCCCCCCGCGGGAAGAAGAGGGCCGCCTCCGAAGATTTGGAGACGGGGGCGCCTAAACAAGGGAAAAGAACTTCGCCAAAGGGCCCTACCCCGAAGGGCGTCCTCACCGCACAGTGCCCACAAACGGGCCAGCCTTCCACCAAGCTGTAAGTTTAATTAAGCCAGGATCTTATTGATTTTTCCCCTGAGAGTAATATCCGGGACCTGTTTTTTGTAGCCCGGCGAGCAGTTCATCTCAACAGGGTTCGTCTTCGGGGGATCTTCTTCCGGAGATGATGGACAGTGAAACCCCACCTGCCTCTCCGCCCCGTGAGGCGGGCGACCCTAAGGTATCGTCACGGAAGAGTTCAGATCCAATGGGGCCGGAAGCTAACACTTCGGCTGCCCCGAGCCCAGCGCGTTCGGCTCCTGTGGCGGATAATGGAAAGGGTCCGGGAGATTCCGGTGTCCAGCCGAACACGCGGACGGGCCTCCTGGAGTCAGCTGATCTCTTGGAGGATCATCGTACCCTAATGGGTATGGTGTCGGAGAAACTTTCCTCCGCCACAAGTGGTTTAAATGAAGCTTTTAGGAGCCTGCTCAAAGGCTTTGAGGTAAGCCGCAATTTTTAGTTGAGCCGCTCGCGATACATGCGCTCTGTGTAGATAGTAGCCCCTGAGACTGTGGATGCCAGCCCATGGCGGCAACCGGAGGATCAAACTCCCAGATAATGATCACACTTGCATTGATGTGTGATGTCTACTACACAACCTTCTTCTTGTAGACGTTGTTGGGCCTGCAAGTGCACAGGTTTGTAGGACAGTAGCAAATTTCCCTCAAGTGGATGACCTAAGGTTTATCAATCCGTAGGAGGCGTAGGATGAAGATGGTCTCTCTCAAGCAACCCTGCAACCAAATAACAAAGAGTCTCTTGTGTCCCCAACACAACCAATACAATGGTAAATTGTATAGGTGCACTAGTTCGGCGAAGAAATGAAGATACAAGTGCAAAATAGATAGTAGATATAGGCTTTTGTAATTGAAATAATAAAAACAGCAAGGTAACAAGTGGTAAAAGTGAGCGTAAACGGTATTGCAATGGTAGGAAACAAGGCCTAGGGTTCATACTTTCACTAGTGCAAGTTCTCTCAACAATAATAACATAGATAGATCATATAACAAGCCCTCAACATGCAACAAAGAGTCACTCCAAAGACACTAATAGCGGAGAACAAACGTAGAGATTATGGTAGGGTACGAAACCACCTCAAAGTTATTCTTTCGGATCGATCTATAGAAGAGTTCGTACTAGAATAACACCTTAAGACACAAATCAACCAAGACCCTAATGTCACCTAGATACTCCATTGTCACCTCAAGTATCCGTGAGCACACAATCTCAGATTCATCCAACCAACATAAAAGTACTTCAAAGAGTAGCCCAAAGTTTCTACCGGAGAGTCAAGAACGTGGGAAATAGTCATTCTTTCATTCCGAGCATTCGACTAACGGCACAGATTTCTAGTGCTATAACAGAAACTGCCCTTA
>LR880970.1:499909607-499922716 GCA_904067115.1 Aegilops sharonensis
CCGTCGCTGGCAAGCCAGGTCGCGATGCCATGGACAAGACCAGAGGGTGAGGGCCGGAGAGCCGGTAGGAGCCCTGAGTCGTGATGCTCAGGCACCCCCCCTTTAATGCGCAAGCTGGATTGGATGACGAAACTCTACGTCCTCGGGTCCCGGCTCTCGGGCTGGTCTCTACCGTCGCTGGCAAGCCAGGTCGCGATGCCATGGACAAGACCAGAGGGTGAGGGCCGGAGAGCCGGTAGGAGCCCTGAGTCGCGATGCTCAGGCACCCCCCCTTTAACGTGCAAGATTTCGCCACCCAGGAGAAGGCACCAAATAACAAGCATGGTGGAGCATAATCCTATGGAAAACGCATGAAGGATACATGCCGCTAGGACTGGCCCGAGCGGCTTGGGGATGATGCAGCCCGAGGGGCGCCCCCAACAGGGTAAGCTGAGGACATGAAATAAAAGGGATACATGCCGCAGGGACGGACCCACGCGGCCTGGGAATAATGCGGCCCTGAAGGCGCTCCCAGCCGGAAATAAAACTTAAAGATGTCACCTGGTGATGTTGGGGATGAAGGGTTGTTGATGTAGCAGACTCGGTGCGCTGCGGGAGCCAATCCTCACGAGCCCCCAGGCTCAGGGGCCTCGGGAGGCTCCGAAGGCGCTGGCGGCCCCTCTCGGGCCATCTCCATCTCCGCCAGGGCTGCGGCGTGCCTGACCTCTCGAGCCTCCAGGATGGTCCTCATGAGACGCTGGTGTGCAGCAGCCGCGTTTGGCAGGCCATAAGGCATGCATACGTAGCTGTGGGGCGGGCCCTCGCAACGTCCCACTCGCGAGGGCCAGAGGCACTCTTGAGATGCGGCTCGGTTGAGCCCTGGTACGTCGATGCAGACGCGCAGCCCACCATCCTCGCCTGGATGGGGGGCCACAGCGGGCAGGCGGCGGCTGCCCCTCATGACCCTTGACTCCTGTAGCTCCTGAATGGCCTTGCTGATGAACTCTTGAGGGTTCTGTTCTCCTGATCTTTCTCCTGCTTGCGGGAAACGTGCTTCGAAACACGCCTCCACGTGGTGCCCAAGCGCCTCCCTCGAGACCTTGGCGAGGTCGGTGGCCCTCCAGGGGAGAGCCCCCGAGCCCTGCCTGAGGAGGGCGCCGGGCGCGCCTTCCTACGCGATGGAAGGAGGCTCCCCCTGGCCCGGCGCGGGCCCTGAGGGGCCTGTCTCTTGATGAGCCGGCCCGGCCGATGTCTTCTTCTTCTTGGGTGCTGCCTTGGGAGGCGTCCTGCCGCTGTGGTCTGGGTCTTCCAGCGATGCAGCCTCAAAAGCTCGCTCCAAGGAGCACACTGCATCTCTCTCTTCAAAGGGCACCGTGATGACCCCGCCGCTTCCTGGCATCTTGAGGATGTTGTAGCCATGGTGGGTCACGGCCATGAACTTGGCCAACGCTAGGTACCCGAGGATGGCGTTATACGGCAGGCGAATGTGGGCGACGTCGAAGTCGATGAGCTCGGTGTGGTAGTTGTCGCGGGCACCGAAGGTGACAGGAAGGCGGACCTGCCCGATCGGGACCGTGGAGCCGTCGGTGACTCCGGAGAAGGGCTTGGTTGGCTGAAGCTGGCTGTAGGGCACTTGAAGATTGTTGAAGGTCTCCATGGACAGCACGTTGAGCCCTGCTCCGCCGTCGATGAGGGTCTTGGTGACCAGCACGTTGCTGATGATTGGGGAGCAAAGCATTGGGAGGACTCCGGCTGTGGCTGCGCACTTGAGCTGATCCGCTGAGCTGAACGTGATGGCGCACGCCGACCACCTGAGAGGGCGCGTGGACTCGAGCTTGGGGAGGACTGCATTCACTTCACGGGCGAACTGCTTGAAGATGCGGTGGGAGGCTGGGGCTTGGGCTCCGCCCAGGATGCAGGCGATCGCGCGCGCTTCCTGGAAGCCCCCAGCCCCCTCGTCCTGATGACGGTCTTCGATTCTCCTTGGTGGCGGCGGCAGCGGAGGGAGGCCTGCGTTCCCTTGCGGACGATCCTCACTAGGCTGATCCCTCCAGCCCCCCTCGCGAGGCGGGTCTTGCCAGCGGTCCTCGCGAGGTTGGTCGCGCCACCCTTGGCGCGGGCCGCGGTCTTCCCAGCGTCCTGCATTTCTTCCTCCTCCTCGGCCGTAGCCCCGGTCGCTGCGCTCAGGGCGTCTGCCGACCCTTCCTTCGCGCACGGCCCGGAGCTCTTGACATTCATTGGTGTTGTGGGTGTGGAGGTCGTGATACACGCAGTACCGGCTGCCCTTGGAAGACTCGGGCTGATCTCTGCCCCGCTTGGTGTCTGGTTTGGCCGTGAGTACGGCAGCCCCCTTGCGCTTTACGTCCTTGGCCTTGGACTTCTTCTCTTCGGGATCCACGGCAGGCAGCTCGAGGAGGGAGAGGCGCCCCTCCTCAGCCCTGGCACACTTGGTCACCAAGTTGAACAGCTCCAGGGAGGTGCACAGATCTTCATGCATCGGCAGCTCCTCCTTCATCTTGACGTCGCACACGCCGTCGGAGAAGGCAGAGATGCTGGCCTCCTCCGTCACCCTGGGGATCTTGAGGCGCGCGTTGTCGAAGCGCTGGATGTACTTTTGCAGGGTTTCCCCTGGCTGCTGCTTGATTCTGCGCATGTCGCTCACGGCAGGTGGCCGGTCGCGAGTACCTTGGAAGTTGGCGATGAAGCGGGTGCGCATCTTGGCCCAGGAAGAGATCGTGCCTGGGGCCAGATTCAGGAGCCAGGTGCGGGCTCCGTCCTTGAGCGCCATGGGAAACCAGTTCGCCATGACCTTTTCGTCTCCGTTGGCAGCCTCGATGCCCAGCTCGTAGAGCTGGAGGAACTCCGTAGGGTCTGCCGTGCCGTCGTAGCGTGGGGGCAGGTCTGGCTTGAACTTGGCGGGCCACACGACGCCGCGCAGCTCAGTGGTGAAGGCGCGGCAGCCCGCCGTGGCCGCGGGGGGCCTCGGACGGCAGAGAGCTTGGTCTTGCAGGCCTCCCTGCGCCGCGGCTGGGGCAGCGCAGGGTCTTGACGTGCTGGAGCGGGAAGCGCTCAGGCAGCTTCTTGTGGGCGAGGAACTTCTTGGCAGCTCTGCTCTTGCCGCGCCGGCGCCTGGCAGAGCGGGTTCCGCCCAGGGGCCGCGCGCCTTGGGCCAGGGCGCCGTCTTGAGGAGGAGGCGGCTGAGGCGCCCCGGGAGCTTCATCGCCCGCGCGGGGCGGGGTGCGCTGCAGCGAAACGGACGGCGCGGGGTCGCCTCCCGCAGCACGGACGAGCTCGGCGACGCGGTCGAGCCATTCTTCGTAGACGTCGTCGACGGGGCGGTAGCGCAGGAGTTCGTTGGCCGCGATGAGTGCAGCTCGGGCCTCCATGGCCGCGCGGGGCGCGCGCGACGAAGAACCAGCGGGGGTGAGCGAAGGCGTGGCGGTGCCGCCGTCCCGCCTCATGGACGGGTGCTGGGATGACGCTTGCTGCTCGTTCCCCGCCGGGCCGGTGGCGACGCTGACAGCCGGTGACAGGGAACGACGAGGGCGTCCGCCGGCGGGAGCCGTCTGGGCGACGTGGGAAGCGAGGGCGGCTCGGCGCTCGGCGCGGGCCCGACGGGCGTCACACATGGTTGCGATGGTCGGGGAAGAACGAGGCGACGAAAGGCAGATTCCGGCGCACCCCTACCTGGCGCGCCAAATGTCAGATCACGGGTTCCGGCAGACCCTTAAGGTTCGAACTCTGGGGTGCGCGCGGAGATCCAACCCTCCACCGTCTCGTACCTCGCCGAATCGCAGGGATCTAAACTACTAACAAGAACAACACAAGAGACGCAAGATTTATACTAGTTCGGGCCACCGTTGTGGTGTAATACCCTACTCTAGTTTGTGGTGTGTGGATTGCCTCTGGGGCCGACGAAGAACAGTACAGGGAAGAACAGCCTCGCGAGGGTCTGTTCTTGGTGGGTGTGATGAAATGCTAAGTGGTGCCCCATCGCTCTAGCTTGAGGAACGGGTTTCTCTCTCTCTCTGGATTCCGACTGCTTGATCCGATCGTCCTCCGCTCTGAGTGTGGCTACCCCTATTTATAAGCGAAGGCCCTGGGCCTCTTCCCCAAATATTGAGCGGGAAGGGCGCCAACAATTGGCCATTTTGAAGGGGAACAACGGGTACACTTATCCTGACTAAAGTTGGTCCTCGCCTGCCAAAGGCTCTGGTGATGACGCCCGCTTGGGCTCCACGATGACTGCATTCCATCCGTTGGGGCTGGTCTTAGTCTTGTTGCACCGAAACGGGTGCCTTTGCCTGATGCCCTTGCCTGCGCTCGCCCCCTTTGCACCAAAGAGGAAAGGAGGACGTTGCGCGGGCTGGCGCCCGACTGGCGCCCTTGGTCGTCATGGCTTACGTCACGGGCACCTCGCGAGGTACCCCGCCTTGAACTCTCCGCCTCCTCGTGAGCCAGCCTAACGAGGCCGTGCCCGAGGAAGCTCTTGGTCGTCCGCCCCGCGAGGCTTGGCCCCTCGCGAGGGTGTTGAGCTTGTGTTGGTGAAGATGGGCCGTCCTGGGCCTCCTTTGAGCCACGCCGCAGGCCGCATGCAGGCAAGTCTGGGGACCCCCATTCCCAGAACGCCGACAGTTTGTCCGGCCTTGCAATGAGGTCTGTAATAGACCATCTGTGGCCAAAGGAGCCGAAGCCGGATAGTTACTTTGGTTTGGTGCAACGATCATTTGGCGCCAGAGCGCAGATTGATGCCATGAAGAGATCGGCGTGCATAGAGGGTGCGCGGTGGCTTTTGCCCGTGTGAAAATATATTGGGCGGATATGGAGGCCACCCGTATTGCAACCCGGGGTCCGGCAGGAAGCCAAGACCCAGCCGAGCACTATTTTGAGCAGGTTATAGAAGGTGCTCGTAGAATAGAGGCCCAGTGGTCCAAGAATGTCATGTTTGACTGATGAAATTGTAAACAACTATGTGTTTGATTATGGAGGCTGCTTTTTTGTATACTTTTGCCTGAAAGTATTATAGTGTCTCCTATGCGGCTGTTTATATATGCATATAATCGTGAAAGTTAGCAGTCGTTGGCTTCAGCCCCCACGCACATAATGTGGTGGTGTTCGAGAAAATATGCGTGAACACACTTGATCCAACGTCTTGGTCCATTAAGGAGGTGATCGCACGTCGAACCAGGCAACCGGACCATATAGCTGTAACACTTTCGCTTAGCCGTAGGAGTTGAAAGGTGGGGCTACTATATAGCCCCTGGTACTTTCGCGTGCATCCGGATACGGTGCGCGTACTTGACCGGTAGACCGGTCCTTCGTTAATGCGGAGGAATCCTATAGATTCCGATGAGTCCTCGAGTGGTTGATCAGTCTCTCGCTATATCATGACAGTCAGTTTTCGGCTTTCTCTACTGAGGTGCTCATCCGGAATAACCAGGGCACAATCGCAGTAGTTTTCCTTTTGCCGCCTTAGCCGATAGAACGGAACGTAAGGCAGCAAACCCAGGAGCCGGGCTAACCCAACATTTGACCAAAGACATAATTCGGAGCTGATGCATATAAGGCCAAACTCGTGACGCCGAACACTCCCGAAGGTATTCAGACTTTATAACATATATTGGGCTGAATAATGCCCTTGACCCTATGATTCCAGGTACGCGCACTGATCTGTCGTGGCAAAAATCCTAAAACGCCAGTGTCCCTTACAGGTGTATGAAATACCTATGGGACGTTGAGCAACAAGAGACAGTAAAGAAGGTTTACGCATGGGCTTAATCTAAAGAGAAACCTGTGGGTGGGGCCCTGCTGCACGTCTGCACCTGTGTCTCCGTTGTGCCGTATCCTAGAAGGGTGTCGCACTGGTAGTGTCTGTAAGAATGAGAGAAAAAGAAAACGTGCAAAAAGTTAGTTATGCTCGAGAAATGTTCGAGATCCGGCCTGTTAACGAGGCAAGCCGAACTGTGGGATTGTGTTACATGTTTTCAGCCCCTCGTATTATTTGTGGGGACACATAATGCAGCACCTGGCTCATGTTTATCCGAGCCATTGTGAAGAATGGTGTATTGGACTCGTCTAACCGTGTGCGTGGTCTTGACGACCGGTCATGCGTTCTGGTGGGAGAGGCCGCCTAGAGTCCGACAGCGGGAACTGCCGCATACTGTTCTGTGTTTCCGCTAACCGTGATGATGCCGCGTGGACCGAGCATTTTGAGTTTAAGGCAGGTGTAGTTTGGTATTGTGTTAAAGCAAGCGAAGGCCGATCTTCCAAGCAATGCATTATAGTCGCTGCTGAAGGGAGCGATGTTGAAGAGTAAGTTCTCGCGTCTGAAATTGTCGGGAGAACCGAATGTTACTTCTAACACTAGAGAGCCCCAGCAATGGGCCATGACGCCTGGAATTACTCCATTGAAGGTGACGTTGTTTTGACTTATTCTAGATGGGTCTATCCCCATCCTGCGGATGGTGTCTTGATATATCAAATTAAGACTACTGGCGCCGTCCATTAGGACGCGAGTAAGATGGTATCCATCAATTATTGGGTCGAGCACCAAGGCTGCCGATTCTCCGTGCTGGATACTGGCCGGGTAGTCCCTGTGACCAAAAGTGATCAGGCATGTTGCCCAGGGATTAAATTGGGGGGCTACAAACTCTGCATGAGTTGCATGTACCATGTTTACCGTTTTGACTTCCGGTGGGAATTGTTTCTGGCCCCCAGTGTTCGGATGGCGAGGCTCATCCTCATCTTCACTTGGGGTTTCCCTTCCCTTATGTTCGGTGTTTAACTTGTCGGCCTACTTGAAAACCCAACATTCTCTATGGGTATGATTTGCGGGTTTGTCGAAAGTGCCATGGATTTGGCACAATCTGTCTAGGACTTTGTTCAGGCCGGATGGTTCCTCTTTACTGCCGTTAAATGGCTTTTTTCCTTGACCAGGTCGAGAGCCCCTGAATCCGGCGTTGATCATTGTGCCGTCCGGACTATTGTTATTCCGACGTTTGTTCTTAGTGTGCCATGGCTTCCCGTTGCCGTCTCGGATTTCGGATGTGCCTGGGTTGCCGGTGCCTTTACGGGCCAACCAGCTGTCCTCGCCCGCACAAAATCGGGTCATGAGGCTTGTTAAGGCTGCCATCGTTCTTGGCTTTTCTTGGCTGAGGTGTCGGGCAAGCCACTCGTCTCGGATGAGGTGTTTGAAGGCCGCTAAGGCTTCAGCGTCCGGACAGTCGACAATTTGATTCTCCTTAGTGAGGAATCTATTCCAAAGCTTGCGGGCTGACTCTCCGGGCTGCTGTATTATGTGACTCAAGTCGTCAGCATCTGGAGGCCGGACGTAGGTCCCTTGGAAGTTGGCCCTGAAAGCATCCTCAAGTTCCTCCCAACTTCCAATTGAATTTTCGGGGAGGCTTTTCAGCCAATGACGAGCTGGTCCTTTTAACTTGAGGGGGAGGTATTTGATGGCGTGGAGGTCGTCCCCACGAGCCATGTGTATGTGGAGGATAAAATCTTCAGTCCAGACCCCGGGGTCCGTCGTTCCGTTGTATGACTCTATATTCACGGGTTTGAATCCCTGTGGAAATTCATGATCCAGCACCTCATCCGTGAAGCACAGGGGGTGCACAGCCCCTCTGCATCTGTCCGAGTTGCGGCCTGCTGCCGGCTGTTGTTGCTCCCGGTGTTGATTCCGGACTGGTATTCGATCAGCATGATCGTTGGGGTGACCATAATCCCGCGTCGGAGCCTATCCTCTGGACCCATAGATGGACCTGGACGCACTGGCCTTTTTGTCCAGGAGCTCTTGCAAATCGTGTGCGGTATCAGTGGATGCTCTATCGCGGCCATGAGTTGGCTGGTCCGGCTGAGTAGCCGTATTGTTTTTGGGCCAAACGGGTGCTGCGGCTTCATTGTCGAATTCGGGTAGTTGTTTGCGCTTTGGGTAGCTCTTTGTGTGGTGATTATCGCCATGTTTTCCTTCGGTATCCAGCACCTTATTCCATCGTCGGTTGAGCGTATCCTGCGCGGCCTTAAGCCTTTGCTTCTACTTCTTCAGGCTCCGCGCAGTGGCCAGGAGTTTTCTGCGGAGCTTGTCTTGTTTTGAATGTTCTTCCAGGATGATGAACGCATCGTCAACCGGACTGTCATCTTCTTTGGACGTAGCATGATGAGTTCGGCCCTCTAAACTGTGATCGGGCGTCTGCTCCCGACTGTGTTCGGCATGACCTGTTTTATCCTGCTCCATTGCTGGGTCCCTATGGTCATTGTTGCCTTCGAAATCAACCGGAGTGTCACCCTGTTTTGGGTTATTATCACTATTTTTACTGTGATTGGACCTAAGGCGGCGCCTACGCCGTCATTTTTTCTTTTGCCCGGGGGGTTTATCCTCCGTTGTGTCCTTTTTGTCAACATTGTCTTCTTTGGGGGTGTCCACCATGTAGACGTCGTATGATGAAGTGGCATGTCGAGACCCCGATCCTAAGTCACACCGATCTAGCATGTAACACATCATATCACTTTGCGGCCTCATGCACGGTATTCCCACGGGTGTCGCCTTACCATGGCCCGGGACCGTTTGCGCCTTTTGGCTCACGTATATGATAGTGTCGCTAGCATCCATATGACAGAGAACCCGGGCCGACATGACTAGTCGTGAACCCAAAGGGGCACTAACCTATGGGGACAGGCATACATGAATCATATCGAGCATGTCGGTCATCAACGTATGAATTCGGGCTGTAGCACTGGGCTAACAGGACTCCGGTATCCCGGGCTGTAGCAGGCTAGGCAGGACTCCAAATATCACCGCGTGACATTTCCCCGAAGGGACAGACATAGGAACGAAGTGAAACACACGCCGGCCAGTCAAGTGTCCAAGCAGTAGTGCTGGGCTAGCAGGACTCCGGTGAACCGGGCTGTAGCGGACTACTATCGCTCAGAAGCACGAGACTACATTTCCCCATAAGAGAGGCTACCAAGGATAAACAACTAGGTTGTCCGATTCCACACATAGCAATACAAGTTACACGTACGCATAACATGCAAGTATGTGCTGTACAACATGGCATCACAACATAACGCAAACTCATATAGGTAAAGGCTCAGAAGAGCCACATAGCATTAAATACAAACAGGGGTCACATGACCCATCATTCAGAGCATACAAGCAACAAGCGGAAGCATTACATGTCTGAGTACAGACAACTACAAAAGAAAAAGGCTGAGAAGCCTGACTATCTACAAGACCCTCCCAAGGGTACAAGATCGTAGCTGAGGTAACAAGCTACTCGTCGAAGTCCAAACGGAACCACTAGTAAGACCGAAGTCTCCGCTGCAAAAACATAAATAAAGCAACGTGAGTACAAAGGTACTCAGCAAGACTTACATCAGATCCTATTATACATGCATTTGTATCAAGAAGGTAATGTGGGGTTTGGTTGCAGCAAGCCAGCTTTGACTCAGTGGCTATCCTGTTCTACGACTACAAGAACTTCTTTGAGGTGATATGGCGCACACGAGTCCACTAGTCACCACACAATACACCACTATGGATTCATTCCCGTCTCCATACGAGAAGGCCATCCATAGCACTCACACTTGTCTTAAGCATTTTATAGTATCCACTTCAAGTTGTCTATGTACCACGTAAGCATCCAAGAAGTCCATAACCGAGGACACGGCTATTCGAATAGATCATGATAACCCTGCAGGGGTGTACTTCTTCACACACGCTCTCACCACTTATCACCATGTACACGTCATGTACCTCGGCAACCTTCAAGCGGAAGCCTGGCGAGGGTGTCGGCCACGACCTGACTAACCACACAAGACTCTAGCCCAGGTTTATCGCCTATTCGGGTTCCATCCGCAAGGACATCCGGCCGGGGTGTCGCTCACGGCCCCAAACGATGTGTGCAGGGTTCCCGAGCCCACCATCCGGGTGCCACTCGGTACACCAGGCCACGTGTGCCTAGTCTGTCCCAAGCCCACCCTGCCGGGTGCCACTTGGTAGAAAAATAACACTACCTACAAACACCAGAAACTAGTTGCGACTCCTGGACAGAGATCAAGTTGATTAATAAGTCGAGAGGGGACGAGTTACCGGAACCCAATGTGTGGTAGTATCGAGTCATTGGACAACATACATAGAACTCAGTGCTTAAGGACGGTTCCAGTGAGACAACCCACCATGTACTCTTACATGGCCTCTCACCGCTACCTTTACCAAATCGTGTTCACACACTTCACTCTCAGCATCAGAACATATCGTAACACTCCAATTCATTCCCGATGAATCATACCTGACACAACTCTAAGCAATAGCAGGCATAGCATGGTATGAACACAACATGGCTCAATCAACTCCTACACATGCTAGTGGGTTTCAACTATTTACTGTGGCAATGACAGGTCATGCAGAGGAATGGGTTCAACTACCGCAACACAAAGTAGCAGATGAATCGTTGTTGTCCTAATGCAATAACTGAGAGCAGGAGCGAGAGAGTAGGATTGTATCAGAATGAACAAGGGGGTTTGCTTGCCTGGTAAATCAACAAGGGGGGGGGGGGCAATGCTTCACAGACAGGTACTCTGGAACGACTCCGGAGCAGGACCTATCGAGAAGGAACGGTGCCGGCAATCAATACACAATCATATGCAACAATATGATGCATGAATATGGCATGTAGATGTGATGTTGTTTGAGCTAATGCAGCTAGCATTCATTTGCATGAAGTCCATTTGAACCAAAGATTCAAATGCATCTCCAAAATAAGCTCTTTATATAAGCCATTTTAGTGTTTCACTAATACGGCAGGTATAACTTGGTTTTTCATGCATGAAACTGGTACAGATGGATAGATTGCATTTTTCTGATAATTTTTCATATATAAATTATTTCAATCTGAGCTACAGTTGAATTTCTATGATTTTTTGAAGTTTTGAATATTTTCTGGAATTTCCTGATTAATCTAAATCCAGAAAATAAATAATTGCGTCAGCTCTGCGTCATGCTTGCGTCAGCAAGTCAACAACGCTGACTGGTCAAACCTGACGTGTGGGGTCCCCATGTCAGTGACACGGGTTAAACAGGGGGGGTTAGTTTAAGCCTAATAAAAAGATTAGGGGGCTGGGGCCCACTGATCAGTGTCAGTGGTTAACTAGGCGGTGATTAGCACTAAGCTAATCACCTGGCCGATAGGGCCCACCCGTCAGGCCGGCGAGGTCGTCGGCGGCGACCTCAGGACGCGGCGGCGTCCGCGTTACAGGCCACGGGGGCGGCGGCTAAGGGCACCGGGGCGTAGCCCGGGCTCATCCGCATCCAGGGGAGCAGATGGGAAGCCGCGGGGGTGCCGGAGCTCGCCGGAGCGGGGCTCGCGGCGGCGGCCGGAGCTCGGGCTCGAGCGGCTGCGGGCTACAGAGCACGGGGAGGCAGGAGAGGAGTGGGAACCGACGCGGGGGGGGGGGGGGGGGCGCACAGGGGACCGGAAGAGACGACGGCGAGCTCGGGGGAGGCGCTGACGGCGGCGAGCGGCGACGGAGATCCACGGCGGCCGGCGATGAAGAAGACGACGGTGGCGACGATGGAGGCCGTCTGGAGGTGCGTGGCTTGGTGAGGAGGGAGAGGGGTACGCGGCGGATCTATGGAGCGCGTCGGGGAGGCGAAGCCGTGGCTGTGGGCGCGGCAACAGTGGCCGGTGGCGGCGGTGGCGCTCGGCCGTGCGCGTGGGAGAGAAACCAGGGGAGGGGGAGGAATGAGAGAGAGGGAGAGAGGTGTGGGGCGTCGCGTGGCGTCGTCCGGGCCATCCAGAGCGACGAGGGGGAGGACAGGCAGGCAGGGAGGGAGGAGGTGGCGCGGCGCGGCGGTGCGCGCGCGTCGGGCACGCGCCCATCCTCCTGTCGAGGACGAAGACGACAGAGGAGGGGGGCCAGGTGGGCTGGGCCAGCTGCTGGGCTGCGCGGTGCCGGGCCAGCACAGGAGCTGGGCCGTAGGTAGGTCCAGGTAAGGTTTTTCCCTTTTATTTCTTTTTCTATTTTTCTGACATTTGTTTTGATTTATTTAAAATACTAAATCATTTTATTTCCTTATGCCAATTTTTGTAGGAGCTAACTATATTATTCCAGAGCTCCTCAGCAACTAGCATAATTATTGGACATATATAATATATATAACACATATATATATATCCAATGCAAATAATTATGCATTAATTACAAATGCCCAAAATAAATACTTATGAGCTCCTAATAATATTGGTTTGATTTTTATCTCTGTCCAATATTTTCAGAGAGCAACATGAGCATTTTCTTGGACCCTTTTGGAGCACTTTTTATTTAGGTCATTTCTAAAAATGATTCTGAGGGTTTCACAAATCCCCATTTCAAAATTTAAATGGAATTTAAACATGACGCACACATGACTAGCTAGCCTCGAGCATACCAGAACTAGGGATGTGACAACTCGCCCCCAGTTGAAAGAATCTCATCCCGAGATTCAGGGGTTGACGGAAAGAAAGCGGGGTACTCCAGTCGAAGACGATCTTCTCGCTCCCAAGTAGCTTCTCTCTCGGAATGATGAGACCACTGAACCTTGAGAAACTTGATGTTCTGACGTCGGGTAACACGCTCTGCTTGATCAAGAATGCGAACAGGGTACTCTCGATACGTGAGGTTATCTTGGAGATCAAGCGTTTCGTGGTCCACTCCGCGGATAGGATCCGAGAAGCAACGCCTGAGTTGGGAGACGTGGAAGACATCATGCACTCTGGAAAGATGTGGGGGTAGTTCCAACTGGTAGGCAACCTCTCCTCGTTTAGCAAGAATGCGAAAAGGACCAATGTAACGAGGAGCCAACTTGCCCTTGATACCGAAACGATGGGTACCCTTTAGAGGAGTAACCCGAAGGTAAGCCTTGTCGGCAACTTCATAAGCCACTTCCTTATGACGACGGTCATACTGGCTCTTTTGACGAGATTGGGCTGTTTTCAAATTCTCACGAATGATGCGAACTTGCTCTTCTGCCTCCTGGATCATGTCCGGTCCAAAGAATTGTCTTTCACCGGTTTCTGACCAGTTCAAAGGTGTTCGACATCTTCGTCCATAGAGAATCTCAAAAGGAGCTTTCTTGAGACTGGATTGAT
>LR880970.1:499933608-499959439 GCA_904067115.1 Aegilops sharonensis
GGGGCTCACAGGGGACCGGAAGAGATGACGGCGAGCTCGGGGGAGGCGCTGACGGCGGCGAGCGACGACGGGGATCCACGGCGGCCGGCGATGAAGAAGACGACGGTGGCGACGATGGAGGCCGTCTGGAGGTGCGTGGCTTGGTGAGGAGGGAGAGGGGTACGCGGCGGATCTATGGAGCGCGTCGGGGAGGCGAAGCCGTGGCTGTGGGCGCGACAACAGTGGCCGGTGGCGGCGGTGGCACTTGGCCGTGCGCGTGGGAGAGAAACCAGGGGAGGGGGAGGAATGAGAGAGAGGGAGAGAGGTGCGGGGCGTCGCGTGGCGTCGTCCGGGCCATCCAGAGCGATGAGGGGGAGGACAGGCAGGCAGGGAGGGAGGAGGTGGTGCGGCGCGGCGGTGCGCGCGCGTCGGGCACGCGCCCATCCTCCTGTCGAGGACGAAGACGACAGAGGAGGGGGGCCAGGTGGGCTGGGCCAGCTGCTGGGCTGCGCGGTGCCGGGCCAGCACAGGAGCTGGGCCGCAGGTAGGTCCAGGTAAGGTTTTTCCCTTTTATTTCTTTTTCTATTTTTCTGACATTTGTTTTGATTTAATTAAAATTCTAAATCATTTTATTTCCTTATGCCAATTTTTGCAGGAGCTAACTATATTATTCCAGAGCTCCTCAACAACTAGCATAATTATTGGACATATATAATATATATAACATATATATATATATCCAATGCAAATAATTATGCATTAATTCCAAATGCCCAAAATAAATACTTATGAGCTCCTAATAATATTGGTTTGATTTTTATCTCTGTCCAATATTTTCAGAGAGCAACATGAGCATTTTCTTGGACCCTTTTGGAGCACTTTTTATTTAGGTCATTTCTAAAAATGATTCTGAGGGATTCACGAATCCCCATTTCAAAATTTAAATGGAATTTAAACATGATGCACACATGACTAGCTAGCCTCGAGCATACCAGAACTAGGGATGTGACATGGCAGTCCAACGCCCCGTGGGCGGTGGTTCCGAATCTTCCCCTATATCAACGTCCATACCGTCGATGTTATTGGGGTCGATGTCAAGCATGTCTGTTAGGTCATCGACAGTGGCTATAAAGTGGGTTGCGGGTGGGCTGCGATTTTCTTCGTCTTCTGTATCCCACATGGGTCAGGCATAGTTCGGCTAGGAGTCTTCTGACAGAGAGAGAGAGACTTTAATGAGTTTAGCACGTCTCCGAAGGGTGAGTGCTGAAAGATATCCACAGCAGTGAACTCCATGACTGGAGCCCAGTTAGATTCGATGGGCACGGATGTGCGCGGTCTGGAACACACGGCCGGAGACGAGTCCGAGGGTCCGGAGACACATGTTCCTTTAGGAGAGGGGTCTGTGTTCGGCTCCAACGCCGAGGAGTGTGCGGCCTCCGGGGCGGGGTCCATCCACCCGTCCTTGGAAGGCACGACCCGCTCTAGAGCGAAGTCTGGAGCGGTAGCAGGTGCGATGTTCCGAATACTGTCCGACTGCCGATCTAGGTCGTGCACGTCGTGATTGTTCGGCGCTCCTGACACAGGCCCGAATCCGTCGAAGATCAAGTCTCCGTGGATGTCGGTGGTGTAGTTTAGGTTTCCAAACCTGACCTGATGGCCGGGGGCGTTGCTATCGATCTGCTCCATATGGCCAAGCGAATTGGCTCGCAGTGCGAAGCCGCTGAATACGAAGGTCCGTCCAGGGAGAAAAGTCTCACCCAGGACAGCGTGGTTGAAGGATGGAGGAGCCATCTAGCCTTGTAGCGATGACACAGAGGAACTCTCAATGAAAGCACCAATGTCGGTGTCAAAACCGGCGGATCTCGGGTAAGGGGTCCCGAACTGTGCGTCTAAGGCTAATGGTAACAGGAGGCTAGGGACACAATGTTTACCCAGGTTCGGGCCCTCTCGATGGAGGTAATACCATAATTCCTGCTTGATTGATCTTGATGATATGAGTGTTACAAGATTGGATCTACCACGAGATCAGAGAGGCTAAAACCCTAGAAGCTAGCCTATGGTATGATTGTCTTTATATATGTCCTACAGACTAAACCCTCCGGTTTATATAGACACCGGAGGGGCTAGGGTTACACAGAGTTGGTTTACAGAGAAGGAGATCTACATCTGAATCGATACGCTTGTCTTCCACGCCAAGGAGAGTCCCATCCGGACACGGGACGAAGTCTTCTATCTTGTATCTTCACAGTCCAACAGTCTGGCCAAAGTACATAGTCCGGCTGTTCGGATACCCCCTTATCCAGGACTCCCTCACCTGCCTTGATCTCTCCGCCTCCTCGCGAGCCTACCTGGCAAGGTCGCTCCTAAGGAAGCTTCATGTCATCTGCCCCGCGAGGCTTGGCCCCTCACGAGGGTCTCGAGCTTGAGTTGATGATGATGGGCCGCACTGGGCCACCACTCAAGCCACGCCGCAGGCTGCAGGCAGGCAAGTCTGGGGACCCCCGTTCCCAGAACGCCGACAGTAGCCCCCGGGCCCAAGGCGCGCTCGGAGTTGGCTTAGCAGAGAAGCGAAGGGGCAAGTGCGAAGTGTCGCGGGCCCCAACAGCCTGTGGCCTTGGGCTCCGCATGGCGGTTGATTGGACGTGGGCGTCTCCGCTTCCCCACGCCCCTCATTACGCGCCCGGCTAGGTGGACCCGTGGTTGCACACAATTATTCCCCTTCCGCTGTTCGTGCGCTCCCTGTCCTTCCTTCTTCCTCAAGCTCTAGCCTCCGCCTCCAATCCAACCCGAGCTCTCCCCCCTTTCCCATCGCCATGCCGCCAACGAAGAGGGAAAAGGGGAAGAAGCCCGTGCCTTCTCCTCGCTCGCCTCCGGCAGCTGCTCCCGCCGTTGATCAGTCGCTCATACTCAATCTCGAAGCCTTGGACAAGGTCTGCTCCGCCCTTGCTTCCATCTTCAACGAGTGCGAGAGGACAATGGTCTGGCCCGCGTCCCACGCCTCCTTCGATAGGGTCGTCACGGAGGTCCGATTCTTTGCCGATGCCCTATGGGCGGGTCTGGTTCCCCCCTTTTCTGCTTTCTTCAATGCAGTGCTCTCCCATTATCATATCCACATGATGCACCTTGGTCCTGAGTCCATTACTCTCCTTGTCGTCTTTGCCTTTGTTTGCGAGGCCATGGTAGGTATTCCTCCCTCCGTTGCTGTCGGATTTCGGGTTCCGGCAGACCCTTGAGGTTCGAACACTGGGGTGCGTGCGGAGAATCGCCCTCTACCTACCTGTACCCCGCCGCCTCGCTAAGATCTAAGCTATGAAAGGAACAACACAAAAGACACAAGGTTTATACTAGTTCAGGCCACCATTGTGGTGTAATACCCTACTCTAGTTTGTTGTGTGGTGGATTGCCTCTTGGGCTGATGGTGATGAACAATACAAGGGAGAACATCCTCGTGAGGGTCTGTTCTTGGCCGGGGTGATGAACTGCTTGGGGGAGTTCAGTCGCCTTCTCTCTTGCTCTCTCTAGATCCGATCCAGATCAGAATCCTCTCTACTATGGTGGCTAGCTCTACTTATATAGGCAAAGGCCCTGGGCCTCTTCCCAAATATTGAGCGGAAGGGCGCCAACAATTGGCCATTTTGAAGGGGAACATCTGGTACACTTATCCTGACTAAAGTTGGTCCTCGCATGTCAAAGGCTCTGGTGGTGACGCCGGCTTGGGATCCACAATGACTTCCTTCCTGATGTTGGACTGGTCTTGGTCTTGTTGCACCGAAATGGACGCATTTGCTTGATGCTCCCGCCTGCGCTTGCTCCCTTTGCACCAAAGAGGAAAGGAGGACACTGCGCAGGCTGGCGCCCGCCTGGCGCCCTCGGTCGTCATGGCTTGCGTCATGGGCACCTCGTGAGGTACCCCACCTTGATCTCTCCGCCTCCTCGTGAGCCAGCCTGATGAGGTCGTGCCTGAGGAAGCTCCCTGTCGTCCGCCCCGCGAGGCTTGGCCCCTCGCGAGGGTCTTGAGCTTGTGTTGGTGAAGATGGGCCGTGATGGGCCCCCCTTTGAGCCACGCCGCAGGCCGTAGGCAGGCAAGTCTGGGGACCCCCGTTCCCAGAACACCGACAGTAGCCCCCGGGCCCAAGGCGCGCCCGGACTTGGCTGAGGAGAGAGGCGAAGGGGCAAGTGCGAAGCGCTGCGGGCCCTAATAGCCTGTGGCCTTGGGCGCCGCGTGGCGGTTGATTGGACGTGGGTACCTTAGCAACCGCGCGAGTCGATAAAGGAGCAGCGTCTGCCTAGGCTTTGCTTCCCTTGCTTTCTCTGGTTACTGCTCAGATCCCCTTTCTTGCGCCTCTCCTTCCTGCCTCCGAAATCTTCAGATCCACTTCGACTGCACGCCCTAGCAAGGCATGGCACCTCGCCAGACCCCGGCCGGAGCTTGGTACGCGCCTGCCCAAGACTCGCCGAACGTGTCGGAGGCGAGCCTTGCCCAGGTGCGCCAGATGGCGGCGGCGCAGGGTATCGACGGGGCAAAGGTGTTCAAGGCCGGCTCCGCCCTCCCTGAGGGCCAAGGGAGCACCTTCTATCCACTCTTTGTAAGTGCCATTGTTGCCGATCTGATGCCTCCCTTTTCCGAGTTCTTCTTCTCTGTCCTCCGCCATTACAAGCTACAAGCTCTGCATCTCCACCCCAACTCTGTTCTCCTCCTGGCGATCTTCGCCTACTATTGTGAGGCTCACATCAGGGTGCAGCCCTCAGTGGCCCTGCTGCGCCACTATTTCTCCCTCCGGACCTCTCGTGGTTCCTTCTCTGCGTGTGCGAGCTTCGTCGCATACGGTAGCTCCATCGCCATTTCGAACCCCGGGAAGAGGATTGAGGCCTTTGGGCGCATCCACCCTTGGCTAATCTTACCCACGGAGCACCCCGTACACTCCGACGACTGGTCTCGAGTGGAGCTCGTGGATCCCCGCGCGAGGCCGGTGTTGGAGAGGATGGACATGGATCTGAGGCCGGCCAGCATGGCGGCGGTGAAGCTGACCGGCGCGTCGTTGCTGAGGGAATTCCTGGAGCACCAGCTGGCTCCGCTTCGTCAGTACCCACTTCCGATAAGGAGGCCCCACCCGAGCCCTGCGGTCTTGGCCGACGAAGACCTGGCTGCGGTTCTCCAGTCTTTGGTCGGGGGCGACGTGGCGAGGTTGGAGGGCGCTCCTACGCCCCTGTTCCTCCGTGATGACTGGGAGCAGGTAGTGCAGTCTATGCCTGTCTTCAACGGGGACGGGCCCGTGCCCGCGGAGGCTCCCAAGGAACCGGTGGATTTGTCCTCCGGCGACTCCAGCGAGGAGAAGGGAGAAGGGAAGCGGGAAGGAGGACTCGACTCCGAGGCGACCGACGAAGAGTCGAAGGCTCCTCTCCCCCGGTGCAAGTCCCGCGTTCTCCTCCTCTCACTGAGCGACGACGATGACGAGGATGATGACGAGCGGGGCGGCGGAAGCTTGCCCCCGATCCCGAAGAAGGACAAGACCGGGCTGGTCCCTCGTGGGTCCGCCCCGGCATCGAGGCGATCCGCAGGCGCGCCTCCTGCTCCCTAGCTCCTTGAGGCTGATCCTTGTAGCCGGCTCTCGGGCTTCAAGTATGGCCGGAGGTTGCTCGAGCTCGCGAGCTACGATCAGTAAGTGCTCGACTCCTGTATTATTTCTTGTTTTGTCGTTGAGGCTTGACGTCTCTATCTCTTGGCTAGGCTGGCGCCCACGGCAAAGAAGCCGAGGGGATCTCCTGAGGCTCCGTCTAGGGCAGCGCCTCCACCCGTGAAAGAAGGTGACCGTGATGCATGGGCCTCTCCTGCCCGGTCATCCTCGTGAGGCCTGATGGAGCTGGCTGTGGCGAGCTCAGCCCCCATGGCCCAAGAGACTCCTGAGGTGTCCCTGCCTGATGCCACCGCCAGCTGTTGGGGCGCAGCAGGTCCCGCCTCAGGACACCGTGGTTACACTGCCGTCCTCTCCTCCTACTCCACCAACTGCTGTCTCTCCGACTCCGACCGTTCTGGATCGTGCTGCTGCCGAACTGGACCGGCTGCGGCAGGATCTTTTGGGCGCCGATCCTCTCTTGGTGGCCGGACGCCTGGAGCTGGCTTTTGGCTGGATTCGCTCCGATGCTTCAATCCGGGCGGCACTGGTCCAGGCCTCGACGGCTTGCGACGAGGAGAAGCAGGTCGTCCTTGGGGCGAAAGCTGCTCGCGACGCCGCCTTGGGGGAGGTGGCCGACGTCCAACGTCGCTGCAAGGCGCTGGAGAGCGAGCTGCAGGGCCTGCGGGACCAGCTCGCCAAGGAGGCCCGCCTTCGCCAAGAGCAGGAGGAAGGCATGAAAGCTCGCGAGGTGGCCGTCAAGGATCGGGACGCCAACCTCAAGAAGCGCCGTGAACGCCTAGGCACGCTGGAGCAAGAGTTGGAGGCGAGGAAGGTCGAGCTGGATGGCAAGGCGCGGGTCCTTGCCGAGGATCGCGTGGCCTTCACAGACATGGAGGTGAAGGCTCGCACCTTGCTGAGGGAGCTTTATGATAGCGGCCTGGAGAGCCCGCTGGCCGGCGCAGAGGACGGCCCATCCAAGCTGCTTCCCTTCCTAGTTCGCGCTCTTGAAGATGTCGCCCTTGGCCTTGGCCCTACAGCTGAGGCCGAGGCGCGTGTCTTGTCTTCTTCTGCGCTGACGCGGGTCCTCACCCACGTCTACCTTCACGATCCCAATGTCGACCTCGACAGCCTGCTGGAGCCAGCGAGCGGCGAGCTTGCCGCTGCCGCTGCTGAGGCTGTGAAGGGTCGTGCGGAGGCTCTGCTGGGGAAGTTCCGGGCCTTCAGCACCAAGCCGAAGTGGGGCGCTGCCAACCCTGTGACTCCACAAGGCGAACCCGCTCCGCGCTGCCCCACCGCCGACAAGTGACTCCATTCTGGCTCCTGTTCTACTTTTGATTCCTGCACATGTATCATGCCTCGGGGAGGCGTTTAAACTTGCATTTGGCGTTGTGATAACAGTTATGGACTGTAATATTTGCTTTTGAATTCCTTGAAATTTGCGCTTCCTACTTGCTTATGTTCTACGCCGGCAGAGCCCGGCCCCGTGCATACCTCAGCCGCCGTTAGCCCCGACCGGAAACCAGGACGGGACCAAGGAGTGAGGGGCTACGGACAAGTTAGGCTCCTGAGTCGCGATGCTCAGGAGTCCCCCTTGGCGCACGAACAACAAGTAGGGAGGTGGGATGTGGGTGGATCTACCATTCTACGTCTGCAGAGCCCGGCCCCGCGCATACCTCAATCGCCGTTAGCCTTTCGGAACTAAGGAGTGAGGGGCTACGTGACCAGTTAGGCTCCTGAGTCGCGATGCTCAGGAGTCCCCCTTGACGCACAAACGGCCTTCGTACCTTGGCTCCGCTCGGGGAGGGACGCGCGACGAACCAGGCCCGAGGGGCCTGGCTGGGTGGCGTGCGTCTGGGCGTGACCCAGGCGCAGCCCCCATGCCCAGCCCCCTCGCGCGGCACTCCCGAGGGGAGGCGTTGCGGTGAGGCCAGACACTGAGCTCTGGGCTCCCTGTGGTTGATGCAGCCCGGGGGCCACCCTCAGTTGTTTATCACCAGCGCGAAGCATAGTGCTTCCGTATGTGTACGGGCATAGCCGCTCCTCGGCAGTGTCGTCAGCCAGCGCGGAGCATGGTGCTTCCACTGGTGCGTGGGAGGGGGCTCCCCTCCGGGAGGAGCCCCCGGGGCGTGTACAGCCCCGCCCTGACACGTGGCTAGCACGGTAGGGCCTGACGAGGTGTATCTGGGCACCCGTGAGCCATCGCGAGACTCACGGGGCCCTACCTCAAGGCGGGTTGCGCCTGGCACTGGGCCTTATCTTGTGATGTGTTCCTACAGATTTGGTTAGATGCTGGCGCTCTACGTCCTTGGGTCCCGGCTCTTGAGCTGGTCTCAGCCGTCGCTGGTATGCCAGGTCGCGATGCCGTGGACAAGGCCAGAGGGTGAGGGCTGGAGAGTCAGTAGGAGCCCTGAGTCGCGATGCTCAGGTACCCCCCCTTTAACGTGCAAGCGGTCGACATGAGCAAAGAGAAGGTGCCATGGATTGGCATCAAATAACAAGCATGATGGGTCGAACGCATGACCCAAAATAAACGCAAGAAGGATACATGCCGCGGGTCTGGCCCGAGCGACTTGGGGATGATGCAGCCCGAAGGGCGCCCCCAACAAGGTAAGCTAAGGACAGGAAGTAAAAGGGATACACGCCGCAGGGACGGACCCACGCGGCCTGGGAATAATGCAGCCCTGGGGGGGCGCTCCCAGCTGGAAATGAAACTTGAAAGATGTCACGTGGTAGCGTTGAAGACGAAAGGGTGTTGGTGCAGCAGACTCGGTGGGCTGCGGGAGCCAATCCTCACGAGCCCCCAGGCTCAGGGGCCTCGGGAGGCTCCGGAGGCGCCGGTGGCTCCTCGTGGACCATCTCCATCTCCGCCAGGGCTGCGGAACGCCTGGCCTCTTGAGCCTCCAAGATGTCCCTCATGAGGCGCTGGTACGTGGCGGCCGCGTTCTTCAGGCCGTAAGGCATGCGAACGTAGCTGCGGGGTGGACCTTCGCAGCGCCCCACGCGAGAGGGCCAGAGGCGCTCCTGAGAGGCGGCTCGGTTGAGCCCTGGTATGTCGATGCAGACGCACAGCCCACCATCCTCGCCTGGATGGGGAGCTACGGCAGGTAAGCGGCGGCTGCCACTCATGACTCTTGACTCCTGCAGCTCCTGAATGATCTTGCTGACGAACTCCTGAGGGTTTGGCCCTCCTTGCCTTGCTCCTTCTTGGGGGAAGCGTGCTTCGAAACACGCCTCCAAGTGGTGCCCAAGCGCCTTCCTCGTGACCTTAGCAAGGTCGGTGGCCCTCCAGGGAGGAGCCCCCAAGCCCTGCCTGAGGAGGGAGCCGGGCGCTCTTTCCTATGTGATAGAAGGAGGTTCCCCCTGAGCAGGCGCGGACCCTGAGGGGCCTGCCTCCTGAGGGGCCGGGCCGGACGACGTCTTCTTCTTCTTGGGCGCGGTCTCGGGAAGCCTCCTGCTTCCGAGATCCGGGTCTTCCAGTGATGCGGCCTGAAAGGCTCGCTCCAGGGAGCACACTGCGTCTCTCTCTTCACAGGGCACCGTGATGACTCCGCCACTTCCTGGCATCTTGAGGACGTTGTAGCCGTGGTGGGTTACGACCATGAACTTGGCCAGCGCCGGGTACCCGAGGATGGCGTTGTACGGCAGGCGAATGTGGGCGACGTCAAAGTCGATGAGCTCGGTGCGGTAGTTGTCGCGTGCGCCGAAGGTGACAGGGAGGCGAACCTGCCCAATCGGGACCGTGGAGCCGTCAGTGACTCCGGAGAAAGGCTTGGTTGGCCGAAGCTGATTGTAAGGCACTTGGAGATTGTTGAACATTTCCACAGACAGGACGTTGAGCCCTGCCTCGCCATCAATGAGGGTCTTGGTGATTAGCACGTTGCTGATGATTGGGGAGCAAAGCATTGGGAGGACTCCGGCTATGACCGCACACTTGAGCTGATCCGCTGAGCTGAACATGATGGCGCACGCTGACCACCTGAGGGGGCGTGTGGCTTCAAGCTTGTGGAGGACGACATTCACTTCGCGGGCGAACTGCTTGAAGATGCGTTGAGAGGCTGGGGCTTGAGCTCCGCCCAGGATGCAGGCGATCGCGCGCGGCTCCTGGAAGCCCCCAGCCCCCTCGTCCTGATGATGGTCTTCATTTCTCCTTGGCTGCGGTGGCAGAGGAGGGAGTCCTGCGTTGCCTTGCGGGCAGTCCTCGCGAGGCTGATCCCTCCAGCCTCCCTCGTGAGGCGGGTCTTGCCAGCGATCCTCGCGAGGTTGGTCGTGCCACCCTTGGCGGGGGTCGCGGTCTTCCCAGCGTCCTGTGTTGCTTCCTCCTCCTCGGCCGTAGCCCCGGTCGCTGCGGTCGGGACATCGGCCGATCCTCCCTTCTCGCACGGCTCGGAGATCTTGACATTCGCTGGTGTTGTGGGTGTGGAGGTCGTGGTACACGCAGTACCGGCTGCCCTTGGAGGACTCTGGTTGATCCCTGCCCCGCTTGGTGTCCGGTTCCGCCGCAAGCACGGCAGCCTCCTTGCGCTTCACATCCTTCGCTTTGGACTTCTTCTCTTCTGGGTCCACGGCAGGCAGCTCGAGGAGGGAGAGACGCCCTTCCTCAGCCCTGGCGCACTTGGTCGTCAAGTTGAACAGCTCCAAGGAAGTGCACAGATCTTCATGCATCGCCAGCTCCTCCTTCATCTTGACGTCGCGCACACCGTCGGAGAAGGCGGAGATGATGGCCTCCTCAGTCACCTTGGGAATCTTGAGGCGCGCGTTGTTGAAGCGCTGGATGTATTTCTGCAGGGTCTCTCCTGGTTGCTTCTTGATGCGGGGCATGTCGCTCACGGCGGGTGGCCGGTCACGAGTACCTTGGAAGTTGGCGATGAAGCGGGTGCGAATCTCGTCCCAGGAGGAGATCGTGCCTGGGGCCAGGTTTAGGAGCCAGGTGCGGGCCCCGTCCTTGAGCGCCATGGGAAACCAGTTCGCCATGACCTTCTCGTCTCCGTTGGCGGCTTTGATGCCCAGCTCATAGAGCTGGAGGAACCCTGCGGGGTCAGCCGTACCGTCGTAGCGAGGAGGCAGGTCCGGCTTGAACTTGCCGGGCCACGCGATGCTGCGCAACTCGGGGGTGAAGGCACGGCAGCCAGCTGTGGCCACGGGAGGCCTTGGGTGACGAAGAGCTTGGTTTTGCGGGTCCCCATGCGCTGCAGCTGGGAGAAGCGCGGGGTCTTGACGTGCTGGAGCAGGAGCGTGGTCGCGACGGGCTGGAGCGGGGAGCACTCGGGCAGCTTCTTGCGGGCGAGGGACCTCCTGGCAGCTCTGCTCCTGCCATGCTGGCGCAGGACGGACTGGGTTTCGCCCAGGGAGCACGCGCCTTGGGGCCAGGGCGCCTTCTTGAGGGGGAGGCGGCCGAGGCGCCCCCGGAGCTTCGTCGCCCGCGCAGGGCGGGGTGTGGTGCAGCGGGACGGATGGTGCGGGGGAGCCCCCTGCGGCGCGGACGAGCTCGGCGACGCGGTCGAGCCATTCTTCGTAGACGTCGTCGACTGGCCGGTAGCGCAGGAGCTCGT
Organism: Aegilops sharonensis; assembly: GCA_904067115.1. Taxonomy (NCBI): domain Eukaryota; kingdom Viridiplantae; phylum Streptophyta; class Magnoliopsida; order Poales; family Poaceae; genus Aegilops; species Aegilops sharonensis. The sequence goes on from LR880970.1 coordinate 499,944,752, forward strand.
TTGCCGCGATGAGTGCAGCTCGAGCCTCCATGGGCGCGCGGAATGCGCGAGACGAAGAACCAGCCGGGGCGAGCGAGGGGGTAGCAGTGCGGCCGTCTTTCCTCACGGAGGGATGCTGGGACGATGCTTGCTGCTCGTTCCCAGCCGGACCGGTGGCGGCGTTGACGGCAGGTGACGGGGAACGACGAGGGCGCCCGCCGACAGGAGCCGTCTGGGCGACGCGGGAAGCGAGAGCGGCTCGGCGCTCAGCGCGGGCCCGACGAGCGTCAGACATGGATGCGGTGGTCGACGGAGAACAGGGCGGCGGAAGACGAATTCCGGCGCACCCCTACCTGGCGCGCCAAATGTCGGATTTCGGGTTCCGGTAGACCCTTGAGGTTCGAACACTGGGGTGCGCGCGGAGATTCACCCTCTACCTACCTGTACCCCGCCGCCTCGCTAAGATCTAAGCTATGAAAGGAACAACACAAGAGACACAAGGTTTATACTAGTTCGGGACACCATTGTGGTGTAATACCCTACTCTAGTTTGTGGTGTGGTGGATTGCCTCTTGGGCTGATGGTGATGAACAATACAAGGGAGAACAGCCTCGCGAGGGTCTGTTCTTGGCCGGGGCGATGAACTGCTTGGGGGAGTTCAGTCGCCTTCTCTCTTGCTCTCTCTAGATCGGATCCAGATCAGAATCCTCTCTACTATGGTGGCTAGCTCTACTTATATAGGCAAAGGCCCTGGGCCTCTTCCCAAATATTGAGCGGGAAGGGCGCCAACAATTGGCCATTTTGAAGGGGAACATCTGGTACACTTATCCTGACTAAAGTTGGTCCTCGCCTGTCAAAGGCTCTGGTGGTGACGCCGGCTTGGGCTCCACAATGACTTCCTTCCTGCCGCTGGACTGGTCTTGGTCTTGTTGCACCGAAATGGACGCCTTTGCTTGATGCTCCCGCCTGCGCTTGCTCCCTTTGCACCAGAGAGGAAAGGAGGACACTGCGCGGGCTGGCGCCCGCCTGGCGCCCTAGGTCGTCATGGCTTGCGTCATGGGCACCTCGTGAGGTACCCCACCTTGATCTCTCTGCCTCCTCGCAAGCCAGCCTGATGAGGCCATGCCTGAGGAAGCTCCCGGTCGTCCGCCCCGCGAGGCTTGGCCCCTCGTGAGGGTCTTGAGCTTGTGTTGATGAAGATGGGCCGTGATGGGCCCCCCTTTGAGCCACGCCGCAGGCAGGCAAGTCTGGGGACCCCCGTTCCCAGAACGCCGACAGTTGCCCTCCTGCGCCACTTCTTCTCCTTGCGCCTGAGTGACCCAACTCTCTGCTCGGGGTGCGTGAGCTTCCATGCCGTGCCAGAGACGGCTGTCTTGGGGATCAATTTTGGCCTTCCTCCTTCCACGAGCGGGTTCCGAGAGCAGTGGTTGTATGTGGATGTAGGGGTGCCCAGCCCCTGCTCTCGCACCCAACATTGCCCGCTATCCCCAACTCAGGCTGGGATCATGAAAAGCTCACGAGCCCCCGACTTGGTTTCGTCTAGCACCGCTTCGAGAGTTTGAGGGCACTCGGTGTGATGGCACCCCAGCTGGTGAAGGAGTTCCTTGAATGTTGCATTGCTCCTCTCCAGCGCCACTCCCGTCCGATGTGGAACTTCGCGGGGCGTGGAGACCGTATGAGGCTCCAGGAGGAGGATCTGGCGCCCGGAGCGCAGAGGGCGGTGCTGAGGGTCTTGACCGGCGACCCTTCTCCAGGCAGTATCCGGCATGGGGCCGTCCTCTTATATCTTTGCTCGGGCAGAGTCGACTTCGTGAGGCAGATGCCCTACTTCGACGAATGGGGGTTGCGCCCGGTCGGCCTCGTGGGGCCCCGCGAGAATCCAGTTGACGTGGTTGTTCTTCCAGTTGCTCCCGCTGGTCCCGCCTCGGGTGCTGGCACAGGGAGGCAAGAACCACCGGGAGCTGAGGGGTCTGACACTGAGACATTGATGCCGCGCGGGGCTCCTGAGTCATCATCCCCCGAAGTCCATCCTGGAGTGGTGGCAGGTGAGGAGTTGCACCTGCGGCTCCCGAGGCCAGGACTCCCGAGGCCCCGGCTGATCTTCAAGAGGCGATGCCCTGTGGTGCCTCCCAGTCTTGCGCCCTTGGCACAGGTCCCCTTGATGCCTCCTCCATGTGGCGCACCGGCTCTTGCGTCAAGAGCTTAGGCTTTGGGTGGCAATGATCGCCCTTGCCGCCCGCTGAAGTGCAGGAAGTATTTTGCCATTAACGAGTAAGTCCCTTCCTCTCACAGTTTCTTATTTCACTATTCCTTCGGGCCGAATGCGGCCTTTCAGGGCCCTTCCTGCCGAGTTTGTGGAGACGGCTGAGGAGCCACCTCCCCAAGCCTCATCTGCATCGCTGACCTTGATCGCCCCGAGCTCGAGCACCACCCTTGACGCGAGGCTGGTTGGAGAGGCAGGCCGTCCCGTGGGGTACCTTGAGCCTGCGCGTTTGCTGCCCCTCCTTCGCGAGCTCTCCTGGGGCTCAGCCAGCTTGCCCTGCGTTCCTCCCCTGATCGTGGATGGCGAATGGCCGTGCTGGATCCCTGGTGGGGCCCGTCCGGCAATCGCTGGGGCTCCAGCCCTCAGCCCCCTGCCGAGAGGGGCATGCCGCCTCGGGGCCTTCCTCCTGCACCGATGGTGGAGGATGACGCGGACGACGTGCTGAGACGCGCCCGAGAGCGCAGCGCCCTCCGCGGCGAGTTTCTTCAAAAGGCGGCAGATGCGGTGAGCCAGCTTGGCGTAGACCTCGCGGGCGAGGATGCGCGCCTTGAAGCCGAAGGCCTGCGCCTTGCCGAGGAGAGATGCAGGCTGATGGTGGCCGTCAGCCTTGCGCGTCACCAGCGTGATCTTGAAAATGCAAAGGCTGAAGCGTCGCTGGCGGCCTCGCGGAAGGCCTGCTCCCAAGCCGTCGAGGAGGCCCAGGAGGCAAACCGACGGCGCAAGGTTGCAGAGGAGCGCATGTAGGAGCTCCAAGCCTGGAGCAACTCTTTGGAGCAGCAAGTGGAACTGCTCCAAGCTTCCCTTGCGTCGCTGAAGGGGTCACCCGTCGAAGAGGAGGAGCTCCTGAGGCGCGAGGAGGCGCTGGCACTGGAGGCCGCCGAGTGCAACCTTGATCTCGAGCGGTTGGAGACAGGGGAGCGCCCGGTGACCCAGACGGAGGACGATGTCGGTGCGCGGGAGGCCCGGGTCCAAGAAGAGATCAACCGCCGTGTGGCGGATGCCCGCTCGGGTCTCGAACGCGAGTATGAAGAGAGGTTGGAGCTGATCAAGGCTGAAGCTGCGGGCAGGACTGCCGCTCTTAGGGCCAAGCTGACTGAAGTGACGCGGCATGCGGATTCCTCCGCAGCCGCTCTGGGCGCGGCGCAGGCTGAGCTGGCCTCCTCCCGCGTCAAGTTGCTTCTTCTCCAACGGAGAGTCGATGATGTCGAGGCCGTTGCACGGCGAAATGAGGATGAGATCCGTCAGCGGCAGACTCTGGAGCATGAGCATGGCCCCATGCTCCGTACGCTCAGGGAAAGGGCCAATGTAGCCCTAGGCCACATCTGTGAGGTCGCTGCCGAGGAGCCTCGTGTGACCAACTACGCCGGCAATCTCCGGTTCTTCACCAATGTGGTGACACGTTTGGAGAATCGCGTCGACAGGCCCCGCCGGCTCGTCGAGGAGAGGAGTCGAGTCCTGCTTGGGCGTGCATTCTCCCGTGTCTTCTGCCATCTTCAGGACAGGGATCCCCACTTTGATTTCGACGCCGCCATCGCGCCGGTGCCCATAGCCATTCAGGGCAATCTAGCGCAGTGGGTAGAGGACAACATGGATGCCCTTGTTAGGGCCTTCGCTTCTGACAACGACGGCGTGACCGTGGCTGCTAACGAAGGCGAAATCATGAACGGCAGTGAGCATGGTGCTGATGACAGCGATGGTGATGATGGTGACGATGCCAGCGATGCCAGCGATGCCTCCGGGGGCGCCCTAGAAGACGCGGTGAGTGATATGTCTGATTGATTGTACGCCGCCTACACTATTTACCCTGCGCGGAAAGAGTTCGGGCGCGGCCCTAAAGGTTGTAAGGGCATTTTGGGAGGGGAAGCCCCTCGTGTAAAGGATTGCAACTGGTACACTTGTAGACATAACACCGAATGTGTGCTTATGCTGGGCCACTGACCCCGTGATGGGTCAGCTGACTTGTTTTACCTTTGACCCCGATTGGCCTCGAGCGAGACTGCGGGGGCCGCCGTGTCTTGAGTGCCTTCTAGGTGAACCCATCGATCTCACGATGAGAGCCTCCTGAGAGGGTACGGCGACAGCGGTCCGGAGTGTTTGCGTGCTTGGACCCGGCCCGGCTCGCGAGGGGCTCGCGAGGGGGAGGCAGCTGGTTCTAACTTTGTACACAAAGCCAAAATCAGAACGCGAGAAATTGCTCGAACGAGACTAAATACCCCTTCCCCAAACACACGCAAGTCTCATGCTCAAATACAACTTAAATTCAAAGTGTCGGATGTTGGGTTCCGGCAGACCCTTGAGGTTCGAACTCTGGGGTGCGCGCGAACATCTCTCCTCCACCGACCCACGTCCTAAAGCCTCGCTAAGAATCTAGGCTAGCAAGATGAACAACACAAGGGACACGGAGTTTATACTGGTTCAGGCCACCATTGTGGTGTAATACCCTACTCCAGTGTGTGGTGTGTGGATTGCCTCAGGGCTGATGATGAATAGTACAAAGGAAGAACAGCCTCATGAGGGGTGTTCTTGTGGATGTGTGGCTCTCCTTGGGAAGGATTCGATCCCAGATGCCTCTCTACAGTGGTGGCTAGCCCTATATATAGAGGCCCTGGCCCTCTTCCCAAATATTGAGCGGGAAGGGCGCTAACAACGGCCATTTTGAAGGAGAACATCTAGTACACTTATCCTGACTAAAGTTGGTCTTCGACTGCCAAAGACTCTGACGATGACGCCGTCTTGGGCTCCATGGTGACCTCCATCCTGCCGCTCTGCTGGTCTTGGTCTTGTTGCACCGAAACAGTAGCCTTTGCTAGATGCCTTGGTCTGTGCTTGCTCACTTTGCACCAAAGAGGAAACAAGGACACTGCGCAGGCCGGCGCCTGCCTGGCGCCCGCCTGGCCTCGATCGTCATGGCTTGCGTCATGAGCACCTCATGAGGTACCCCTGCCATGATCTCTCTGCCTCCTCGCGAACCTGCCTGGCGAGGCCACTCCTGAGGAAGCTTCCTGTCGTCCGCCCCGCGAGGCTTGGCCCCTCGCGAGGGTCTTGAGCTTGAGTCGATGAAGATGGGCCGCACTGGGCCACCACTCGAGCCACGCCGCAGGCCGCAGACAGGCAAGTCTGGGGACCCCCATTCCCAGAATGCCGACAGTAGCCCCCGGGCCCAAGGCGCGCCCGGGCTTGGCTTAGCAGAGAAGAGAAGGGGCAAGTGCGAAGCGCCGCGGGCCCCAACAGCCTGAGATCTTGGGCGTCGCATGGCGGTTGATTGGACGTGGGTGTCTTCGCTTCCCCACGATGTCTCGGCAACTGCTCGACATGACAGGTCCCTTCATGCAAAATGAGTCATGATTACCTGCGATCGTGGAGGCCGACAGTTCGCCTCCTCCGGCCATATGTACGGAACGACACGAGCCCTCCCATCTTATCTCCCCTTGCTCCGCCTCTTCTTCTTCGCTCCTCCATGACGACAATGGCACCGATCCGCCAGTTCTCAGCCGAAGAGAAGGGGAAGGCCCCCCGAGACGGGCCCGTCCCACTCCCACTGAAGAAGCGGCCAGTCCCTTGTCGCCGTGATGAGGGCGCTCGGCAGGAGACGTCGAGGCCTTGGTACGAGCGGCCTCCTCCTGGGTATCCATTGCCCTTGTACGCCCGGGACGAGGGTCCTGGGGAACTAGATGCCATGCGGCGCCGCCCGCGCCGCCGGCGACGCCGACGGATCACGGCGACGCGCATCATCGCCCCTGGAGTCCACACCGCGGACTCTTCTCGCGAGCTCGTGCTTCACGCTGACATGCCTCCAAGCTCTTGGATCCGCCTTCCTGCTTCCTTCATCTTCGAGATGCCGCCGAGGGGGCCTCTCGAGCTCTGGCTGCAGCACGCCGACTGCAGCACCCCCGCGACCGGAGCGGAGGTCGAGGTTGTCGCTCCTGGCAAGGTCTTCATGACCCGAGGCTGGGGCGAGATCGCCCGGGTCTGTCGAATGGGGGGCGCCCTCGTGATTCATGTGGAATACGATGGCGCCTCCTTGATGTTCTTCATGGTCTTCGACGCAGAAGGACACCGGCTGGAGTGCTGCCCCAGGGACAGCGGCCGAAGCACTGGAGTGGCGAGGGCCAAGCCTGCCACCCGCTCCTCTAGCAGCTCTTCTGGTAGCATCGGGATGCCGGGGGTGTCTAGCGACTCCCCGGAGCTTCTCCTGACTCCGGAGACGAGCGATGACAGCTACGAGCCCCCGAGCTCGCGTTGCGCCCGGAGGAGGGCTGGTGCGTCCGGCGGCCGGCGCGACTGATCTGGATGGGGTCGGCGTCGACCTCACGCGGCCCACTGTTGATGATGGCGCCTGCCGCTGAGGCACCTGTAGTTAGGGCTCCTTAGGATTTGCGCCTTTTGTTCCCTGCGAGGAACCAAGGAAGTACCCCGTGGGGGCATTTAAAGCATATGTAATCTCTTTCGTTAATATGATCCTTATCGTGAAGCAGTGCGAGATGCTTGTCCTGTCTCAGCTTGGTTCCTCCTTTCTAACCTCATGAGGGCTTGGTGCTCTGCGCTATAGGTCCCGGTCCCCAGGCACGCTTCAGCCATCGCTGGTATGCCAGGTCGCGATGCTGTGGTCAAGGCCAGGAGGTGAGCGGCCCGAGGTCCAGTAAGAGCCCCCGAGGCGCGATGCTCAGGAGGTCCTCCTTAGCGCTCAAGCAGCCGTCGCTCGGTGAGAAAGGAGTGCCACAACACCGTCACAGGGCCGCATCAGGTGCAGGGTTGGTGTCACGTTAGCTAGAAGTTCTAGAGAGCGACTAATCTCAGGAGCTTGGGGCCATTCCTCGGCACGGCACCGGACCCGCGCGTCAGCAGCTGGGGAGTTGCCCGGTGAGGTCCTCGCGAGCTTCTTCCCTCTCTCCTGCACTCTCCTTCGTGCTCTACGTCCTCGGGTCCCGGCCCTCGAGCGAGCTCAGCCGTCGCTGGTATGCCAGGTCACGATGTCGTGGACAAGGCCAGGAGGTGAGGGCTGGACAGCCAGTGAGATCCCATGAGTCGCGATGCTCAGTCGCCCCCCTTTAACGCGCAAGCGGTTTGCCGGGTGAGAAAGAGAGAGAGAGAGAGAGAGACCGCGAGGGCCTCGCCCGACACTATCCCTTAGAGAGGCCTTGTAAACTCATCACAAGGAAAACAAGGATTGCCATTATGATTGTCGGCCAGCCACTGGTTGCTCTGAGGGAGTGATGAGGGCACTGAGGGCCTGGTAAGGTGGCGCCTTGCAGGGCCGCCGCGGCCAGAGCTCAGCCACTCAGGTTTGTCGACGTTGCAGGGACGGACGCATGCACAAGCATCGTGCCAGGGTGAGCAGCTCCAAAGGTTGGTGTCAATCGAGCAGGCTATTACGACAGGCAGGTTAAGCACGGAAGAGCAAATCATCTTGGAAGATGCGAGAAGGATACACACCACTGGGCCAGGCCCGAGTGGCCTGGGGATGATGCAGCCCGAGGGGCGCCCCCAACAAGGTAAACTAAACACATGAGCAAAAGAGAGACACGCCGCAGGGATGGACCCACGCGACCTGGGAATGATGCAGCCCTGGGGCGCTCCCAGCTGAAATGGAACTTGAAAGATGTCACCTGATACCATTGCAGACGAAGGGATGTTGGATGTTGAAGTAGCAGACGACGCGCGGTGAGGAAGCCACTCCTCACGAGCCCTCGGGGCCCTGAGCCTCGAGAGGCTCCGAGGGCCTGGGCGGCTCCTCGAGGACCATCTCCATCTCTTGTAGGACCGCATAGTGCCTGACTTCCTGAGCCTCCAGAATGCTCTGCACCAGGCGCTGATGAGCAGCGGCCGCGTTCAGCAGGCCGAGAGGCATGCGAACGTAGCTGTGAGGCGGACCCTCGCAACGTCCCACGCGCGAAGGCCAGAGGCGCTCCTGAGACGCGGCTCGGTTGAGCCCTGGCACGTCGATGCAGATGCGCAGCCCACCATCCTCGCCTGGATGGGGAGCTACGGCGGGTAGGCGGCGGCTGCCACGCATGACTCTTGACTCCTGTAGCTCCTGAGTGACTTTAGTGATGAACTCCTAAGGGTTGGACCCTCCTTGCCTCGTACCTTCCTGAGGGAAACGTGCCGCGAAGCATGCCTCCAAGTGGTGCCCGAGCGCCTCCCTCGTGACCTTGGCAAAGTCAGTGGCCCTCCAGGAGAGAGCCCACGAGCCTTGCCCGAGGAGGGCGTCGGGCGCGCCTTCCTATGCGACGAAGGGAGGCGCCCCTTGAACGGGCGCGGATCCTGGCGCCGTGCCACTGGAGGTGCCTGCCTCCCGAGGGCTCGGGCCAGGTGATATCTTATTCTTCTTAGGGACTGCCTCGGGAAGGCTCCCACTCCTGCGATCTGGGTCTTCAATTGACGCGGCCTGGAAGGCACGTTCGAGAGAACACACTGCATCCTTCTCCTCACAGGGGACTGTGATGACCCCACCGCCTCCTGGCATCTTGAGGACATTGTAGCCATGGTGAGTCACCGCCATGAACTTGGCCAGGGCTGGATACCCGAGGATGGCATTGTACGGCAGGCGAATGTGGGCGACGTCGAAGTCGATGAGCTCAGTACGATAGTTTTTGCGCTGTCCAAAGGTGACAGGGAGGCGGACCTGCCCTATCGGGGTGGTAGAACCATCAGTGACTCCTGAGAAAGGCTTGGTTGGCTGAAGCTGATCGTAAGGCACCTGGAGATTGTTGAATGTCTCAACAGACAGAACGTTGAGCCCTGCGCCACCATCGATGAGGGTCCTGGTGACCTGCACATTGCTGATGACTGGGGAGAAGAGCATTGGGAGGACCCCAGCTGTTGCTGCGCACTTGAGCTGATCCGCTGAGCTAAACATGATGGCACACGTGGACCACCTGAGAGGGCCCGAGGCCTCGAGCTTTGGGAGGACTGCATTCACCTCGCGAGCAAACTGCTTGAAGATGCGCTGAGAGGCTGGGGCCTGAGCTCCGCCCAAGATGCAAGCGATAGCACGCGGCTCCTGGAAGCCCCCAGCCCTCTCGTCCTGGTGCTGGTCTTCATTCCTCCTTGGTGGTGGTGGCAGTGGAGGGAGGCCTGCGTTGCCTTGTGGACGATCCTCACGAGGTTGATCCCTCCAAGCCCCCTCACGAGGCTGGTCCTGCCAGCGGTCCTCGCGAGGCCGGTCACGCCACCCTTGTCGAGGGCCACGATCTTCCCATCGTCCTCCACCTCTTCCACCTCCTCGTCCATAGCCCCGATCGCAGTGCTCAGGGCGTCGGCCGACACGCCCTTCTCGTACAACCCTGAGCTCTTGACATTCGTTGGTGTTGTGGGTGTGGAGGTCGTGATACATGCAGTACCGGTTGCCCTTGGACGACTCCGGCTGATCTCTGCCATGCTTGTTGTCTGGCTCAGCTGCGAGCACAACTGCTCCTTTGCGCTTCACGTCCTTGGCCTTGGCTTTCTTCTCTTCAGGATCAGCGGCTGGAAGCTCGAGGAGGGAGAGGCGTCCCTCCTCAGCCCTGGTGCATTTGGTAGCCAAGTTGAATAGCTCCAGAGATGTGCACAAATTTTCGTGGATCGCTAGCTCCTCCTTCATCTTGATGTCACGAACGCCATCAGAGAAGGCTGAGATGATGGCCTCCTCAGTCACCCTGGGGATCTTGAGGCGTGCGTTGTTGAAGCGATGGATGTACTTCTGTAGGGTCTCTCCTGGTTGTTGCTTGATGCGGCGCAAGTCACTCATGGCCGGGGGCCGGTTGCGAGTGCCTTGGAAGTTGGCGATGAAGTGGGTGCGCATCTCGTCCCAAGAGAAGATCGTGCTGGGAGGCAGGTTCGGGAGCCAGGTGCGGGCACCATCCTTGAGCGCCATGGGAAACCAGTTCGCCATGACTTTTTCGTCTCCATTGGCTGCTTCGATGCCTAGCTCGTAGAGCTGGAGGAACTCCGCAGGGTCGGAAGTGCCATCATAGCGAGGAGGCAGATCTGGCTTGAACTTGCCCGGCCAGGCCACGCTGCACAGCTCGGCGGTGAAGGCGCGGCAGCCTGCAGTAGCCACTGGGGGCCTTTGCTGACACAGGGCTTGATCCTGGGGTCTCCGCGCGCTGCCGCCAGGAGCAGCGCGGGGTCCTGGCGCGCTGGAGCAGGAATGCGATCATGGTGCGTCGGTGCAGGGAGCACGAGAGCGCCTTCTTGAGGGCGAGGGACTTCCTAGCAGCTCCTTTCTTGCTGCGCTGGCTCTGAGTGCGGTGGGTCTCGCCCAGGGGTCGTGCGCCTTGGAGCCAGGGCACCTTCTTGGGGAGGAGGCGGCGGAGGCGCCTCCGGAGCTGCGTTACCCGCGCAGGACGGAGGGCGATGCAGCAAGAGGGACGGCACAGGGGAGCCCCCTACGGCGCTGACGAGCTCGGTGATGCGAGCGAGCCACTCTTTGTAGAGGTCGTCGACGGGGCGGTAGTGCAGGAGCTGACGCGCCAGGAGCAACGCGGCGTGCGTGTCCGCAGGAGCGCGATGGGCGTGCGACGACGAGCCTACTGGAGTCAGCGACGGGGTGGCGGTGCGGCCTTCCCGCCGCACCGAGGGATACAGCGACGACGCCTGTTGCTCGTTCCCCGCCGGGCTAGTGGTGGCGTGGGCGGCAGGTGACGGGGAACGACGGGGAGGCCCACCGACGGGAGCCGTCTGGGCGACATGGGCAGTGAGAGCAGCCCGACGCTCGGCACGGGCTCGGCGAGCGTCAGCCATGGACGCGACAGACGATGGAACGCAAGACGGCGGAAGAAAAGATTTCGGCACACCCCTACCTAGCGTGCCAAATGTCGGATGTTGGGTTCCGACAGACCCTTGAGGTTCGAACTCTGGGGTGTGCGCGAAGATCTCTCCTCCACCGACCCACGTCCTAAAGCCTTGCTAAGAATCTAGGCTAGCAAGATGAACAACACAAGGGACACGGAGTTTATACTGGTTCAGGCCACCATTTTGGTGTAATACCCTACTCCAGAGTGTGGTGTGTAGATTGCCTCAGGGGCTGATGATGAACAGTACAAAGGAAGAACAGCCTCGCGAGGGGTGTTCTTCTGGATGTGTGGCTCTCCTTGGGAAGGATTCGATCCCAGATGCCTCTCTACTGTGGTGGCTAGCCCTATATATAGAGGCCCTGGCCCTCTTCCCAAATATTGAGCGGGAAGGGCGCCAACAACGACTATTTTGAAGGGGAACATCTAGTACACTTATCCTGACTAAAGTTGGTCTTCGACTGCCAAAGACTCTGATGATGACGCCGTCTTGGGCTCCATGGTGACCTCCATCCTGCCGCTCTGCTGGTCTTGGTCTTGTTGCACCGAAATGGTAGCCTTTGCCTGATGCCTTGGTCTGTGTTTGCTCCCTTTGCACCAAAGAGGAAACAAGGACACTGCGCAGGCCGGCGCCCGCCTGGCCTCGATCGTCATGTCTTGCATCATGAGCACCTCACGAGGTACCCCTACCTTGATCTCTCCGCCTCCTCGCGAGCCTGCCTGGCGAGACCGCTCCTGAGGAAGCTTCCTGTCATCCACCCCGCGAGGCTTGGCCCCTCGCGAGGGTCTTAAGCTTGAGTCGATGAAGATGGACCGCACTAGGCCACCACTCGAGCCATGCCACAGGCCACAGGCAGGCAAGTCTGGGGACCCCCGTTCCCAAAACGCCGACACAAAGCAAAGAAGCTCGACAACATAGAAAGAGGCAAAAGGCAAAGGCCGCGTCCGGCACCTAGTCTAGTCTTCGACGTCTTCTCACCAGCACGGAGCTAAGTGCTACCACCGGGCGTGGGCGGGAGCCCTCGAGGCCCGAGGGCGGCTCTCCGGAGACTCTGGGGCGTGTACAACCCCAACTCATTATTACGTGAGAGTTTCACGGGCGGCGAGCTTCGCAGGCACTGGGCCTTCTTCACAGGTACTGGCTGTTGGTGTCAAAACCGGCGGATCTCGGGTAGGGGGTCCCGAAATATGTGTCTAAGGCTAATGGTAACAGGAGGCTAGGGACACGATGTTTACCCAGGTCCGGGCCCTCTCGATGGAGGTAATACACTACTTCCTGCTTGATTGATCTTGATGATATGAGTGTTACAAGAGTGGATCTACCACGAGATTAGAGAGGCTAAAACCCTAGAAGCTAGCCTATGGTATGATTATTTTTTATATATGTCCTATGGACTAAACCCTCCGGTTTATATAGACACTGGAGGGGCTAGGGTTACACAAAGTCGGTTTACAGAGAAGGAGATCTACATCCGAATCGCCAAGCTTGCCTTCCACGCCAAGGAGAGTCCCATGCGGACATGGGACGAAGTCGTCTATCTTGTATCTTCATAGTCCAACAGTCCGGCCAAAGTACATAGTCCGGCTGTCCGGATACCCCTTATCCAGGACTCCCTCAGTAGCCCCTAAACCAGGCTTCAATGACGATGAGTCCGGTGCATAGATTGTCTTCGGCATTGCGAGGCAGGTTCCATCTCCGAATACTCCAAGATAAATTCCGAACACAAGGACCGTGTCCGGCTCTGCAAGATAATAATTCCATATATCACCGTGGAGAGAATAATAATAACCCACGAATTCAATCTGCTGACAATTCTTCGAAAAGTGACACCATGCCACGGTCCGGCTTTTATTCGAACCGTTCTTACAACTTGCTACCGCACACACCACGAGGCGGTTTCCTTGGCACGTCCTGTCAGAGCAGAGATCGTGTTCCCCTTATCGCGGGATTCTCGTCAATACGGGTATGAGTAATCCTACCGTGCCTGTTGGCATGACCCCGTGTTTTTAGGCAAGTCCCGAACAACCACGTTTGGGGACGCTTGATATTCTTCCCCCTTTATAAAGGAGCCGAGGCCTATCCCTCTGTCTCCATGCTCGCACATCTCGCACCCTGAGTCCCAACACCAAAAGCCTGAGCTTAAGCACCCCGAATCTTCGATCATGTCCGGATCTGGCCATCAAGGCCGATGGATGGCTTCCTCTGTCACAGAGGAGGATATTGCGAAGCTTAGGGAGGCTGGGTATTTGACCGCACATGTCAAGCACAGGCTTCCTGCTCCCGAACAGGTTATCCCCACTCCTGAGACCAACGAGAGCGTCGTATTTGTCTCCAACTTCCTCCGGGGCTTAGGTCTTACTCTTGATCCCTTCGTGAGGGGGCTCATGCACTACTACGGGCTAGATTTCCATGATCAAGCTCCGGATTCCATCCTCCACATCTCGCCATTTATCGTTGTGTGTGAAGCCTTCCTTCACATTGCCCCCCCCCCCACTTCGGCTTATGGTTCAAGACTTTCAATGTGAAGCCGAAGATAATTGAGGAGCGACACGCAGAGTGCGGAGGTGCCATAATAAGCAGGAACGCTGATGCCCCGTGGCCTGAAGGCTCCTTCCCGGAGGTATCTGATTTATGGCAACGGAGGTGGTTCTATGTCATAACTCCCCGAGGCTCAAAGTGGGCGGCTGCGCCTGCCTTCCGCTCGGGCCCTCCACCTCAACTGGCATCGTGGGCCAACATGGGACTAAACTGGGGGCCTGCGAATGATGTACTGTCAGGACCCCGATTCCAAGTCACATCGATCTAGCCGGTAACACCTCATATCACTTTGCGGCTTCACGCACGGTACTCCCACGGGTGTCGTCTTACCATGGCCCGGGACCGTTTGCGCCTTTTGGCTCACGTATATGATAGTGTCGCTAGCATCCATATGAGAAAGAACCCGAGCCGGCATGGCTAGTCGTGAACCCAAAGCGGCACTAACCCATGGGGACAGGCATACATGAATCACATCGAACATGTCGGTCAGCAGCGTGTGAATCCGGGCTATAGCACTGGGCTAACAGGACTCCGGGAACCTGGGCTGTAGCAGGCTAGGCAGGACTCCGGATGTCACCGCGTGACATTTCCCCGAAGGGACAGACACAGGAACGAAGTGAAACACATGCCGGCCAGTCAAGTGTCCTGAGCAGTAGTGCTGGGCTAGCAGGACTCCGGTGAACCGGGCTGTAGTGGACTACTATGGCTCAGGGAAGCACTAGACTACATTATCCCATAAGAGAGGCTGCCCAGGATAAACAACTAGATTGTCGGATCCCACACATACCAAGCATTTCAATCATACACACAATATGCTCGATATGTGTAAATACAACATGGCATCACAACATAACTCTACGACTCAAGTATTTATTCATTAGGCTCCGAGGAGCCAGATATTACAAACATGGGTCTCTCGACCCAGCATTCAGAGCATACAAGTCAAACACATGCAGAAGCTAAACATGTCTAAGTACAGACATCTATAAATGAAAAAGGCTGAGAAGCCTGACTATCTACCAGATCTTGCCGAGGGCACAAGATCATAGTTGAGGTAACAAGCTAAACGTCGAAGTCCACGCGGAACTACTAGCGAGACTGAAGTCTCTCTGCAAAAACATAAAATAGGCAAAC
>LR880970.1:499991001-500029391 GCA_904067115.1 Aegilops sharonensis
AGGAAGCACTAGACTACATTTCCCCATAAGAGAGGCTACCAAGGATAAACAACTAGATTGTCGGATCCCACACATACCAAGCATTTCAATCATACACACAATATGCTCGATATGTGTAAATACAACATGGCATCACAACATAACTCTACGACTCAAGTATTTATTCATTAGGCTCCGAGGAGCCAGATATTACAAACATGGGTCTCTCGACCTAGCATTCAGAGCATACAAGTCAAACACATGCGGAAGCTAAACATGTATGAGTACAGACATCTATAAATGAAAAAGGCTGAGAAGCCTGACTATCTACCAGATCTTGCCGAGGGCACAAGATCGTAGCTGAGGTAACAAGCTAAACGTCGAAGTCCACGCGGAACTACTAGCGAGACTGAAGTCTCTCTGCAAAAACATAAAATAGGCAAATGTGAGTACAATTGTACTCAGCAAGACTTACATCAGAACTAACTACACATGCATCATTATCAACAAAGGGGTGGTGGAGTTTGACTGCAGCAAGCCAGCTTTGACTCGGTGGCTATCCTGATCTACGACTGCAAGTAACTCTTTTGAGGTGGCGCACACGAGTGCACATATTCACCATATCAGTACACCACTATGGATCCGATCCCGTCTTCCTACGAGAACGCCATCCATAGCACTCATGCTTATCTTGCGCATTTTAGAGTATCCACTTTCACTTGTCTATGAACTGTTATAGGCAACCCAGAAGTCCTTTACCGCGGACACGGCTATTCGAATAGATGATGTTAACCCTGCAGGGGTGTACTTCTTCACACACGCTCTCGCCACTTACCACCATGTACACATCGTGTATCTCGGCAACCTTCAAGCGGAAGCCTGGCGAGGGAGTCGGCCACGACCTGACTAACCACACAAGTCTCTCGTCCAGGTTTATCGCCTATTCGGGTTCCATCCGCAAGGAGATCCGGCCGGGGTGTCGCTCACGGCCCAAACGATGTGAGCAGGGTTCCCGAGACACCAAACGGGCGCCCGGTACACCGTGCCACGGTGTATCTACCGCAACATAGCCCACCCCTAGGGTCAGCGCTACGCACGGCCCCCAACACATATCCTACAAACACCAGAAACTAGTTGCAACTCCTGGACAGAGATCGAGTTGATTAATAAGTCGAGAGGGGCACTTAAGCATTCCAATGCGTGGTAGTAGCTGTTCATGGATCACAAACACAGAACTTAGTTCCTGAGGACGGTTTCAATGAGACAACCCACCATGTACTCCTACATGGCCTCTCACCGCTACCTTTACCAAATCGTGTTCACACACTTAGCTCACACACAGTAGGACATGTTCACACACCATTCCAATTCATTCCCGATGAATCAGACCTGACTCAACTCTAAGCCGTAGCAGGCATGACAAACAAGCATGAATGAGTAGGCACAACAGGGATCAAACAACTCCTACTCATGCTAGTGGGTTTCATCTAATTACTGTGAAATGACAGGTCATGCAGAGGATAAAGGGGTTCAGCTACCGCAGCAAGTAACACATGAGTCGTTGTTGTCCTAATGCAGTAAAATAGAGCAGGAGCGAGAGAGTGGGATTATATCGGAATGAACAAGGGGGTTTTGCTTGCCTGGCACTTCTGAAGATATTATAGCTCTTCATAGGTGTCATCGAACTCATCGTCGGAACCACGTCTATCGAGAGGGGGCAAACACCGGCAAACAAGGAAGAACACGATCAATGCCATGCAACAATATGATGCATGAATGTGACATGGCAATATGTTGTTGTTTGTGCTAATGCAACCAACAACAAGTTCAATGGAGCTCATTTGAATCAAGGATTCAAATGCAACTCCAAACTTAAGCATTTTAAATGCCCTTAATATGATTTGTCCTAAACAACAGTCAAAAGTTGTTCTAACATGCATGAAAATCATACAGATGGATATATTGCATTTTTCTAATCATTTTTCATATATAAATTATTTCATTTGGAGTTACGGTTGAATTTCTATGATTTTTAGAAGTTTTAACTATTTTCTGGAATTTCCTGGATTAAATTAAATCCAGAAAATGACTTACTGGTGAGCCTGACGTCCGTGTGGCGTCAGCCTGACAGTCGGGACCCACATGTCAGTTGCACAGTGATTTAACGGAGTTTAGTTAACCTAATTAAATAGTTAGCCGGGTTAATTAAACAGTAGGGCCACTGACAAGCGTGGGTTAGCAGGGTGGTTAGGCCTTAATGACCGGGCACGCCGGCGGTTAACCGCCGGTGGCCACTGGGCACGGCGGAGACGCGCTAAAAGGCCACGGGAGTGGCGGGGAAGGGCACCGGGGTGTAGCCCACGGTCAGGTGAATCCAGAGGAGGCCACAGGAGGGCGCGGGGAGGCTTGAGCTCGCTGGAGGCGAGCTCGCGGCTGCGGCCGGAGCGCGGCCTCGAGTGGCGCGGTGCTGTGGGGCACGGGGAGGCCGGATGTGGTGTGCTACGGCCTCCTGGGTTCACCTAGAGCTCGTCTACGAGCTCGGATGTGATGGCGCTAAGCAGAACGATGGCGGCGAAGAGGTGCGGCGGCGGCGATCCTCGGCCATGGCGGGGGATGGGGCTAGAGCATGCGAACACGAGGGGGAGAAGAGGGGTTCGGGGCAGGGGCTCACAGCGAGTCCAATGAGCGCGAGAGCGAGGTCGGGGACGCGTTGTCGACAACGAATCGACCGCGGCGATCGTCGGACATATGCGGTGATGAAGGCGGCGGGGACGATGCTGCGGTGCACCCGACGTCACGTGGGTTGGTGGAGACGAAGAGGAAGGCGCGATGGTTCTTCTGGAAGCATCGGCGAGGCGAGGGATGGACGATGGCCGCGGTGGTGCTCGTCGGCGCTCTCGGGTGCTCGTGGTCGATCGCGGGACAGAGAGAGAGAGAGAGACAGAGGAGGAGGGGGTCCAGAGCGAGAGGGGGTTAGGGGGGTGTCGTGGCGCTCGAAGCCGTCCCCAGCAACAGCGGCAACCAGGAGCTGGCCGAGCGTGTGCGCGCGCGCCGCGGCCACACGCCCTCCTGCCTACTGGCAGGAGGTTAGGGGTGACTGGCGCCTGGCCTCGTGGGCTGGCTGTCCACTGGGCCGCCCCAGGTAAGTCCAGGTAAGCCTTTCCTCTTTCTGTCACCTTTCTATTGTTTTCTGTTTTCTATTTTCTGCAATTGTTTGGCTTTATTAAAAATGCTAAAGCACTTTGTAAAATGCTGCATTAATTTGTGGACACTCTATGGATTATTCTAGTGGCCCACATTTAATTTCAGCATTATTTGAGCATTTAAATTATTTTATAGCATTTAAATGCCCAAATGCAAATACTATATGATTTAATCCAGTGACCAAATATGTCATGAAACATGTGCAACACCTCTGGTTATGGTTTATAGCATATTTCCAGAAATGATGAACATTTTTTTAAAGCCATTTGGATTCACGGAAAAATATTTTTTAGTTGAACCTATTTGAATTGCTTTAGTGCTAGGGCTTGGTCATCCCCACTTCAAAATTTCCTTTGAAATCAAACATGATGCATGGGTGCAGATGCCACTAATTACAAACAATTCTGGGGCTGTGACATGTACCAATGCTACAAAGCCGCATTCGTGGAGCTCCTCGAGAGGGACATTAGTCTCGTTAAAATAATCCAAGTAATGCTAGTCCGGCGGATCCTGCCGTGCAAACGCCGGCCTCTCCGGATGTGGGAATTCAATCCAGAAGGTCCGCGGACCATTCAGCACTTCCTCGGTGTGACACCCGAAGGGATGTATAAGTTGTTCTTCGGACCACGAATAAAGTGTCCGGACACCATCGAGGATGCGGGCCTGAGCTGCAATTGCCTCGATACCCAAGTAAGTGACCCTATAACCAAACACCTTGCTTATATTTGTCATAGCATCGATCTGAACACTGTCCGCAACCAGGATTGGCTTAGTAAGGCGGAGAGGATCAGGTGTCCGGCCCCTCTTCCCGAAGGTTCGCCTGGCCCGGCAATGGCCAGGATCCTTGAAAGACACTAAGTCGAGTGCCACCAGAGAGAGCTGAAGGGGAGAGGGGGGAGGCCAAGAGTGGGCCTCACACATTGCGCATCAGAACCGGGGGAATCAGCGCCTCCACGGAGGAGGAGAATCAGGGAGGCGATTCTGAGGTTTCCTCCCCCTGCGGGAAGAAGAGGGCCGCCTCCGAAGATTTGGAGACGGGGCCGCCTAAACAAGGGAAAAGAACTTCGCCAAAGGGCCCTGCCCCGAAGGGCGTCCTCACCGCACGGTGCCCGCAAACGGTCCAGCCCTCCACCGAGCTGTAAGTTTAATTAAGCCAGGATCTTATTGCTTTTCCTCTGAGAGTAATACCCGGACCTGTTTTTTGTAGCCCGGCCAGCAGTTCATCTCAACAGGGTTCGTCTTCGGGGGATCTTCTTCCGGAGATGATGGAGAGTGAAACCCCACCTGCCTCTCCGCCCCATGAGGCGGGCGACCCTGAGGTATCATCACGGAAGAGTCCGGATCCAATGGGGCCGGAAGCTAACACTTCGGCTGCCCCGAGCCCAACGCGTTCGGCTCCTATGGCGGACAATGGAAAGGGTCCGGGAGAGTCCGGTGTCCGGCCAAACACGCTGACGGGCCTCCTAGAGTCAGTTGATCTCTTGGAGGATCATCGTACCCTAATGGGTACGGTGTCGGAGAAAATTTCCTCCACCACAAGTGGTTTAAACGAAGCTTTTAGGAGCCTACTCAAAGGCTTTGAGGTAAGACGCAATTTTTAGTTGAGCCGCACGCGATACATGCGCTCTGTGTAGATAGTAGCCCCTGAGACTGTGGATGCCAGCCCATGGCGGCAACCGGAGGATAAAACTCCCAGATAATGATCACACTTGCATTGATGTGCAGGTTGCTAAGGGTTCAGCAATAGACCAGGCCGCTGAATGCGCCGAATTGAGGCGGCAGATTGACGTTGTGGAGGCCGACGTCACGCTTGTGAACAAGCGGTTCGAGGAGTCGCAGAGTATGCTTTCCTAAATCCACATCTAATTTTGCAAGAAGGTTGAAATATTAATGTGATGTTATGTACTTGCAGGCAGAACTGCTGCCGTTGAGGCCCTGAGGGCGGAGCTTGCTCTAGCCAAGGAACAAGCTCGGATTAGCAATGTGGCTGCTCTGAAGGCAGCCGAAGAATTAAAGGCCGAACAGGCCGCTCGTCTCCAAAGCGAGGAGAAGATAGCCGAGATGGCTGTGGAGCTGAGGGATGCCGCCGGCCGGTATGAGCTTCTCGAAAAGGAGAATCAAACAAAGGCGGCCGACCTGAAGAAGGTGATGGATTCAGCTAAAGAGATACGCTCTCAGATTAGAGACGCACGGGAGGAACTACGACAAGCTGGAGAAATCGCGGCCGGATGTCCTTATGTGTTGCGGATGAAGTTTTTAGATCCAAAGTATGCTCCGTTGGATAAGCTATGGAGCGCCGCAGATGAGTATGCAGACTTGGCGAAGAGTGCGGCTGATGCGACCAAGCTATTCAAGGATCATGAGGATAACAAAATGGAGAGGTTGTTCTGGTCGCAATTTAATGCTCCAGCGTGCTCCCTGCCCTTGGGTGAGAAAATGGCCGCCATAGCCGAGCTCCATAGGCTGTCCCGCCTTGAAATGAGGTCTGTAATAGACCATCTGTGGCCAAAGGAGCCGAAGCCGGACAGTTACTTTGGTTTGGTGCAACGATTATTTGGCGCCAGAGCGCAGATTGATGCCATGAAGAGATCGACGTGCATAGAGGGTGCGCGGATGGCTTTTGCCCGTGTGAAAACATATTGGGCGGATATGGAGACCACCCGTATTGCAACCCGGGGTCCGGCAGGAAGCCAAGACCCAGCCGAGCACTATTTTGAGCAGGTTATAGAAGGTGCTCGGAGAATAGAGGCCCAGTGCTCCAAGAATGTCATGTTTGAGTGATGAAGTTGTAAACAACTATGTGTTTGATTATGGAGGCTGCTTTTTTGTATAGTTTTGCCTGGAAGTATTATAGTGTCTCCTGTGCGACTATTTATATATGCATATAATCGTGAAAGTTAGCAGTCGCTGGCTTCAGCCCCCACGCACATAATGCGGGGGTGTTCGAGAAAATATGCGTGAACACACTTGATCCAACGTCTTGGTCCATTAAGGAGGTGATCGCACGTCGAACCAGGCAACCGGACTATATAGTTGTAACACTTTCGCTTAGCCGTAGGAGTTGAAAGGTGGGGCTACTATATAGCCCCTGGTACTTCCGCGTGCATCCGGATACGGTGCGCGTACTTGACCGGTAGACCGGTCCTTCATTAATGCGGAGGAATCCTATAGATTCCGATGAGTCCTCGAGTGGTTGATCAGTCTCTCGCTATATCATGACAGTCAGTTTTCGGCTTTCTCTACCGAGGTGCTCATCCGGAATAACCAGGGCACAATCGCAGTAGTTCTCCTTTGGCCGCCTTAGCCGATAGAACGGAATGTAAGGCAGCAAACCTAGGAGCCGGGCTAACAGAACATTTGACCAAAGACATGATTTGGAGCTGATGCATATAAGGCCAAACTCGTGACGCCGAACACTCCCGAAGGTATTCGGACTTGATAACATATATTGTGCTGAATAATGCCCTTGACCCTGTGATTCCAGGTACGCGCACTGATCTGTCGTGGCAAAAAGCCTAAAACGCCAGTGTCCCTTACAGGTGTATGAAATACCTATGGGACGTTGAGCAACAAGACACAGTAAAGAAGGTTTACGCAGGGGCTTAATCTAAAGAGAAACCTGTGGGCGGAGCCCTGCTGCACGTCTGCGCATGTGTCTCCGTTGTGCCGTATCCTGAAAGGGTGTCGCACTGGTAGTGTCTGTAAGAATGAGAGAAAAAGAAAACGTGCGAAAAGTTAGTTATGCTCGAGAAATGTTCGAGATCCGGCATGTTAACGAGGCAAGCCGAACTGTGGGATTGTGTTACATGTTTTCAGCCCCTCGTATTATTTGTGGGGACACATGTGCAGCCCCTGGCTCATGTTTATCCGAGCCATTGTGAAGAATGGTGTATTGGACTCGTCTAACCGTATCCGTGGTCTTGACGACCGGTCATGCGTTCTGGTGGGAGAGGTCGCCTAGAGTCCGGCAGCGGGAACTGCCGCACACTGTTATGTGTTTCCGCTGATCGTGATGATGCCGCGTGGACCGGGCATTTTGAGTTTATGGCAGGCGTAGTTTGTTATTGCGTTAAAGCAAGCGAAGGCCAGTCTTCCAAGCAATGCATGATAGTCACTGCTGAAGGGAGCGATGTTGAAGAGTAAGTTCTCGCGTGTGAAATTATCGGGAGAACCGAATGTTACTTCTAACACGAGAGAGCCCCAACAATGGGCCACGACGCCTGGAATTACTCCATTGAAGGTGGCGTTGTTTTGATTTATTCTGGATGGGTCTATCCCCATCCTGCGGATGGTGTCTTGATATATCAAATTAAGACTACTGCCGCCGTCCATTAGGACACGAGTAAGATGGTATCCATCAATTATTGGGTCGAGCACCAAGGCAGCCGATTCTCCGTGCTGGATACTAGCCGGGTAGTCCCTGTGATACAAAGTGATCGGGCATGTTGCCCAGGGATTAAATTGGGGGGCTACGAACTCTGCGTGAGTTGTGTGTACCATGTTTACCGTTTTGACTTCCGGTGGGAATTGTTTCTGGCCCCCAGTGTTCGGCTGGCGAGGCTCATCCTCGTCTTCGCTTGGTGTTTCCCTTCCCTTATGTTCGGCGTTTAACTTGCCGGCCTGCTTGAAAACCCAACATTCTCTGTGGGTATGATTTGCGGGTTTGTCGGAAGTGCCATGGATTTGGCACAATCTGTCCAGGACTTTGTTTAGGCCGGATGGTTCCTCTTTACTGCTGTTAAATGGCTTTTTTCCTTGACCAGGTCGAGAGCCCCTGAATCCGGCGTTGATCGTTGTGCCGTCCGGACTATCGTTATTCCGGCGTTTCTTCTTAGTGTGCCGTGGCTTCTCGTTGATGTCTTGGATTTTGGATGTGCCTGGGTCGCCGGTGCCTTTACGGGCCAACCAGCTATCCTCGCCCGCACAAAATCGGGTCATGAGGCTTGTTAAGGCTGCATCGTTCTTGGTTTTTCTTGGCCGAGGTGTCGGGCATTCCACTCGTCTCGGATGCTTTGTTCGAAGGCTGCTAAGGCTTCGACGTCCGGACACTCGACAATTTGATTCTTCTTAGTGAGGAATCTGTTCCAAAGCTTGCGGGCTGACTCTCCGGGCTGCTGTATTATGTGACTCAAGTCGTCAACATCTGGAGACCGGACGTAGGTCCCTTGGAAGTTGGCCCTGAAAGCATCCTCAAGTTCCTCCCAACTTCCAATTGAATTTTCGGGGAGGCTTTTCAGCCAATGACGAGCTAGTCCTTTTAACTTGAGGGGGAGGTATTTGATGGCGTGGAGGTCGTCCCCACGAGCCATGTGTATGTGGAGGATAAAATCTTCAATCCAAACCCCGGGGTCCGTCGTTCCGTCGTATGACTCTATATTCACGGGTTTGAATCCCTGTGGAAATTCATGACCCAGCACCTCATCTGTGAAGCACAGGAGGTGCACAACCCCTCTGTATCTGGCCGAGTCGCGGCCTGCTGCCGGCTGTTGTTGCTCCTGGTGTTGATTCCGGACTGGTATTCGATCAGCATGATCGTTGGGGTGACCATAATCCCGCGTCGGAGCCTGTCCTTTGGACCCATAGATGGACCTGGCCGCACTGGCCTTTTTGTCCAGGAGCTCTCGTAAATCGTGTGCGGTATCAGTGGCTGCTCTATCGCGGCCATGAGTTGGCTAGTCCGACTGAGTAGCCATATTGTTTTTGGGCCGAACGGGTGCTGCGGCTTCATTGTCGAATTCGGGTAGCAGTTTGCGCTTTGGGTAGCTCTTTGTGTGGCGATTATTGCCATTTTTTCCTTCGGTGTCCAGCACCTTATTCCATTGTCGGTTGAGCATATCCTGCGCGGCCTTATGCCTTTGCTTCTGCTTCTTCAGGCTTCGCGCTGTGGCCAGGAGTTTTCTGCGGAGCTTGTCTTGTTTTGAATATTCTTCCGGGATGATGAACGCATCGACAACCGGACTGTTATCTTCTTTGGAGGTAGCATGATGTGTTCGGCCCTCTAAACTGTGATCGGGCGTCTGCTCCCGGCTGTGTTCGGCATGACCTGTTTTATCCTGCTCTATCGCTTGGTCCCTATGGTCATTGTTGCCTTCGAAATCAACCGGAGTGTCACCCTATTTTGGGTTGTTATCTCTATTTTTACTATGACTGAACCTAAGGCGGCGCCTACGTCGTCGTTGTTGCTTTTGCCTGGGGGGTTTATCCTCCGTTGTGTCCTTTTTGTCAAGATTGTCTTCTTTGGGGGTGTCCACCATGTAGACGTCGTATGATGAAGTGGCAGTCCAGCGCCCCGTGGGCGGTGGTTCCGGATCTTCCCCTGCATCAACGTCCATACCGTCGATGTTATTGGGGTTGATGTCAAGCATGTCTGTTAGGTCATCAACAGTGGCTATAAAGTGGGTGGCTGGTGGGCTGCAATTTTCTTTGTCTTCTGTATCCCACACGGGCCGGACATAGTTCGGCCAGGAGTCTTCTGACAGAGAGAGAGACTTTAATGAGTTTAGCACGTCTCCGAAGGGTGAGTGCTGAAAGATATCCGCGGCGGTGAACTCCATGACTGGAGCCCAGTTAGATTCGATGGGCATGGATGCGCGCGTTCTGGAACACAAGGCCGGAGACGAGTCCGGGGGTTCGGAGACACAGGTTCCTTTAGGAGAGGGGTCTGTGTTCGGCTCCAACGCCGAGGAGTGTGCGGCCTCCAGGGCGGGGTCCATCCACCCGTCCTCGGAAGGCATGACCTGCTCTGGAACGGGGTCCGGAGCTGTAGCAGGTGCGATGTTCCAAATACTGTCCGATTGCAGACCTAAATCATGCACGTCGTGATTGTTCGGCGCTCCTGATACGCGCCCGAATCCGTCGAAGATCAAGTCTCCGCGGATGTCGGCCGTGTAGTTTAGGTTTCCAAACTTGACCTGATGGCCAGGGGCTTAGCTATCGATCTGCTCCAGATGGCCAAGCGAATTGGCCCGCTGTGAAGCCGCCGAACACGAAGATCTGTCCGGGGAGAAAAGTCTCACCCAGGACAGCATGGTTGAAGGATGGAGAAGCCATCTAGCCTTGTAGCAACGACACAGAGGAACTCTCAATGAAAGCACCAATGTCGGTGTCAAAACCGGCGGATCTCGGGTAGGGGGTCCCGAACTGTGCGTCTAAGGCTAATGGTAATAGGAGGCTGGGGACGCGATGTTTACCCAGGTTCGGGCCCTCTCGATGGAGGTAATACCCTACTTCCTACTTGATTGATCTTGATGATATGAGTGTTACAACAGTGGATCTACCACGAGATCAGAGAAGCTAAAACCCTAGAAGCTAGCCTATGGTTTATATAGACACCGGAGGGGCTAGGGTTACACAGAGTCGGTTTACAGAGAAGGAGATCTACATACGAATCGCCAAGCTTGCCTTCGACGCCAAGGAGAGTCCCATCCGGACACGGGACGAAGTCTTCTATCTTGTATCTTCATAGTCCAACACTACGGCCAAATTACATAGTCCGGCTGTCCGGATACCCCCTTATCCAGGACTCCCTCACCGGCCTTATTTCATATCGCCAGACAAGGGCCCCGCCTTGCGCCACACTCTACCGCCATCGACGGCGACCGGAAACCAATGACGACGCCAACGGGGTAGAGCGGTCGCCAGCGGTTCCCCCGACGACCACGGGTCCTCTGCCGGGGGCAGGCCCTGAGGCACNAGCCATCTAGCCTTGTAGCAACGACACAGAGGAACTCTCAATGAAAGCACCAATGTCGGTGTCAAAACCGGCGGATCTCGGGTAGGGGGTCCCGAACTGTGCGTCTAAGGCTAATGGTAATAGGAGGCTGGGGACGCGATGTTTACCCAGGTTCGGGCCCTCTCGATGGAGGTAATACCCTACTTCCTACTTGATTGATCTTGATGATATGAGTGTTACAACAGTGGATCTACCACGAGATCAGAGAAGCTAAAACCCTAGAAGCTAGCCTATGGTTTATATAGACACCGGAGGGGCTAGGGTTACACAGAGTCGGTTTACAGAGAAGGAGATCTACATACGAATCGCCAAGCTTGCCTTCGACGCCAAGGAGAGTCCCATCCGGACACGGGACGAAGTCTTCTATCTTGTATCTTCATAGTCCAACACTACGGCCAAATTACATAGTCCGGCTGTCCGGATACCCCCTTATCCAGGACTCCCTCACCGGCCTTATTTCATATCGCCAGACAAGGGCCCCGCCTTGCGCCACACTCTACCGCCATCGACGGCGACCGGAAACCAATGACGACGCCAACGGGGTAGAGCGGTCGCCAGCGGTTCCCCCGACGACCACGGGTCCTCTGCCGGGGGCAGGCCCTGAGGCACCTCCCCGGCAGAGTGACTACCTCCTAGGAACATCTTGCTCCGAGCGCCGCGTGGGCGAGCCTGGATCCCAGCCCCTCTCCTGCAGCCCCCGGTGCCCTCCTCCCGAGGGGTAGGAGGCTGCAGCATTGGGGCAGCCATCTGCTGTGGCGACATGTACTTCCTGCGACCCATGGTTAACATAAGCTTGCTCCTGAGGAATTAGTGGTACCCGATAGCTGCTGCCGCCAGCGCGGTCGCCGAGGCTCCCTTGGGGTTCCTAAAAGAGCTCGGCTTCTGGCGTCTCTTCCCCCCAGCCTGGCCCAAGGAACGAGCCATGGTCTTCCTCCAGCATGCACTCTTGATCCACCATGTAGGGCACATAGGCCTCTGGGGTCGCCGCCCCGAGGGCCTCGTCGTAGTGCCCCACGCGCCATGCGGTCCGGCTCGAAGCGCCGTCTTGGGGATGGTAGCATGACAGCTCACCTAGGCTGTAGGCAGTGATGCACGCTCCCTCGCTTGTTAGGGGTGGAGACGGCACGGCCTGTCGCCCGGCGCTGATGGCCAAGCTGGCGTTGACGAGGCCTTGGGATCTGGCTGGAGCTGCGCGGGCGCGTATGGGGCCACCATATGACCCGCCCAGGGCCCGGGATGGTAGCTGGACGCAGAACGGAGGTGCTCCTAAGGCGGCGGCATCTAGGAGCTCGGCAATGCGCTCCAACAGCACGTCGTGGCCGCTTTCCTGCAGCTTGCACCGTAGCAACTCTCGGGCCACCGTGAGTGCGGTCCTCATGTTCGCCTGCTCCCGTCGGGTGTGCGGCGCTGTGGCTGCGGCGTGGTTTGAGGCCCTCGCTGTTGATCGTACCTACCGCGGTGTGAGGGCAGGCGGCGCTTGGCCGCGTCGCCCGCGCCCCGCAGCGCCCTGCGGAGCGCGAGCTGCCTGGGGCATGAGGTTGAGGTCGCCTTGGGCAGGCGGCGCGGCATGGGCGGGCCACACCGCCCAGCGGTCGGCGTTGGTCGTCGGGTCACTGGACATGGAGACGACGAAGCGACGGAGCGCGGGGCGGCAGAAGAAAAGATTCCGGCACACCCCTACCTGGCGCGCCAAATGTCGGATGTTGGGTTCCGGCAGACCCTTGAGGTTCGAACTCTGGGGTGCACGCGAAGATCTCTCCTCCTCCGACCCACGTCCTAAAGCCTCGCTAAGAATCTAGGCTAGCAAGATGAACAACACAAGGGAAACGGAGTTTATACTGGTTCAGGCCACCATTGTGGTGTAATAACCTACTCCAGTGTGTGGTGTGTTGATTGCCTCAGGGGCTGATGATGAACAGTACAAAGCAAGAACAGCCTCGCGAGGGGTGTTCTTGTGGATGTGTGGCTCTGCTTGGGAAGTATTCGATCCCAGATGCCTCTCTACAGTGGTGGCTAGCCCTATATATAGAGGCCCTGGCCCTCTTCCCAAATATTGAGCGGGAAGGGCGCCAACAACAACCATTTTGAAGGGGAACATCTAGTACACTTATCCTGACTAAAGCTGGTATTCAACTGCCAAATACTCTGACGATGACGTCGTCTTGGGTTCCATGGTGACCTCCATCCTGCCACTCTGCTGGTCTTGGTCTTGTTGCACCGAAACAGTAGCCTTTGCCTGATGCCTTGGTCTGTGCTTGCTCCCTTTGCACCAAAGAGGAAACAAGGACACTACGCAGGCCGGCGCCCGCCTGGCCTCGATCGTCATGGCTTGCGTCATGAGCACCTCACGAGGTACCCCTTCCTTGATCTCTCCGCCTCCTCGCGAGCCTGCCTGGCGAGGCCACTCCTGAGGAAGCTTCCTGTCATCCTCCCCGCGAGGCTTGGCCCCTCGCGAGGGTCTCGAGCTTGAGTTGATGACAATAGGCCGCACTGGGCCACCACTCGAGCCACGCCGCAGGCCGCAGGGAGGCAAGTCTAGGGACCCCCGTTCCCAGAACGCCAACAGCGCTAGACATGCCTAGCACGCCCACGTGGGTTGTGCCCACCTGGGTCACCTTCCGAACTCCGTTTTCCTTCTGTATACTTGTACTACAAGATAAAAATTCTATATATACTTCCCGAACCTGTTAACCACCGCATCATGAAGAAATCCTCTGTTCTCTTTTCTTGTTGTTTCTGGTCAGATTTATCAAGCCAGGCATCATGTCTTCCTACTCCTCCAACAACATGGAAGAAGATACTTGGATGATGAAGATCGAGACAAAGAGGGAGGAGCCTGAGGACGTCGTCCACCTTCTTCACCACCAAAGGAGAACTAAGTATCGGGTATGGGCACTCCCCTTGGCTTCCTCCAAGCTTGGGGGAGGTGCCCCGGTATCATATCATCCCACTACCTTTTTGCTTTTACTTATCTTAGTTCAATCTTTTGCTTAGATGAATAAAGTTTAGTTTGAGTTTTTGCTTTCTTTACTTTCATGTTGCAAATAAAGAAAAGAAATAAGAAACAAATAGGAGAAAGAAAGCAAATAAAAGAAAGGAAATAAATCAATAAGATCATATACTAATCATATGGTAGGTGATAGCACCACATAAGGAAAAGTATAAGTAAGAAAACTTTATTAGAGATTGATAAACATTGGTCAGTAATGCAACTCATGAAAGAATTAATAAGGGAAGGGAAGATTCAAATATAAATATACTATCCTAGAAATCTTTTGTGATTGTGAGCCCTCATCAAAATATTATATGCCAAAATTGTTGACGTTGGACAAGGAAGACAACGTAATGGTTTATGTATGTTTATATTCGCATAGAAGTCATATTGTCATAGATCCTTTAACATGTGATGTTTGCCCCCTATCTTTGCTAGCCAAAAATTCCGCATTAAGTAGAGATACTAATTGTGCATCCAAAAACCCTTAAACCCAAATCTTTTTCAAGTGTCCACCATACCTACCTAGGCATTGAGCAAGATCCCTCAAGTAAGTTGTCATCGGTGCAAAAGAGCAATAAAATTGCTTTTAAATGTGTGAGATTGTTTAGTGTAAGATAAAGTTGAGCATTGCACGAACTTGAATGACAAAGAATAAAAGTGACAGACTGCATAATAAAGGTTGTCATCTTAAGGGGCAACGTAATGTGACGTTCTCTTGCACTAAGGGATTGAGCATGCAAACAACTAAGCGCATGGCAACCTCTGCTTCCCTCTGTGAAGGGCCTATCTTTTATTTTTATGTATTTACTTTTATGCAAAGAGTCAAAGTTTTCCTTCTATTCCTTTTATTTTTCTCCTTTGGCAAGAATCATGTGGTGAGGAAAGATCTAGGCACATATGTCTAGCTGAATATAGATAGCATGAGTTATTGTTGTTGACATCAACCTTGAGGTGAGTATGTTGGGGGCGAAACTATAAGCCCCTATCTTTCTATGTGTCCGGTTGAAACGTTGTGCTCATGTGTACTCGGTGAGTGTTAGCAATCATAGAAGACTATATGATGGTTGAGTATGTGGACTTACCTAAAGGCTCCGACATGTGACACTTCCTGAAAAGATGATGAATTGTAGTTGCAAAGTTGACTGAGAACATAGTTTGTTGGTTTCTAATAGAGTTTTTGCTTTATTCTTCGATTATGTTGTTGGCGTTCTGGGAACGGGGGTACCCATACTTGCCTGCCTGCGGCCTGCGGCGTGGCTCAAGGGGTGGCCCAGTACGGCCCACCTTCATCAGCACAAGCTCAAGACCCTCGCGAGGGGCCAAGCCTCGCGGGGCGGAAGACAGGAAGCCTCCTTAGGCACGGCCTCATCAGGCTAGCTCGCGAGGAGGCAGAGAGATCAAGGCAGGGTACCTCACGAGGTGCCCATGACGCAAGCCATGACGACCAAGGGCGCCAGGCGGGTGCCAGCCCGCGCAGTCTCCTCATTTCCTCTTTGGTGCAAAGGAGGCAAGCGCAGGCGAGAGCATCAAGCAAAGGCAGCCGTTTCGGTGCAACAAGACCAAGACCAACACAACGGCAGGAAGGAGGTCATCGTGGAGCCCAAGCCGGCGTCATCGACAAAGCCTTTGGCAGGCGAGGACCAACTTTAGTCAGGATAAGTGTACTAGATGTTCCCCTTCAAAATGGCCAATTGTTGGCACCCGTCCCGCTCAATATTTGGGAAGAGGCCCAGGGCCTTTGCCTATAAATAGGACCAGCCACCCACAGGGTAGAGGCATCCGGAATCCGGAACAGAGCTAGAGATCAAGCAATCTAGAGCGAGAGAGAGCGACCAAACTCCCCCTAGCAGTTCATCGCACCGGCCAAGAACAGACCCTCGCGAGGCTGTTCTTCCTTGTATTGTTCATCATCAGCCCCCGAGGCAATCCACCACACCACACACTGGAGTAGGGTATTACACCACAATGGTGGCCCGGACCAGTATAAACCTTGTGTCCCTTGTGTTGTTCTTTGTGTAGTTTTAGATCCTTGCGAGGCGACGAGGTGCAGGTAGGTAGGGGGTGAGATCTCCGCGTGCACCCCAGAGTTCGAACCTAGAGGGTCTGCCGGAACCCGAAATCCGACATTTGGCGCGCCAGGTAGGGGTGCACCGGAATCCGCCTTCCGCCGCCCTGTTCTTCGCCGCCCCTCGCATCCATGTCAGACGCTCGTGGGGCCCGCGCCGAGCGCCGGGCCGCTCTCGCTACCCGCGTCGCCCAGACGGTCCCCGTCGGCGGCCGCCCCCTCCGTTCCCCGTCGCCTGCCGTCAACGCCGCCACCGGCCCGGCGGGGAACGAGTAGCAAGCATCGTCACGGCATCCATCCGTGAGGCGAGATGGCCGCACCACTACTCCCTCGCTCGCCCCAGCTGGTTCTTCGTCTCACGCGCTCCGCGCGCCCATGGAGGCTCGAGCCGCACTCATCGCAGCAAACGAGCTCCTGCGCTACCGCCCCATCGACGACGTCTATGAGGAGTGGCTCGATCGCGTCGCCGAGCTCGTCCACGCCGCAGGGGGCTCACCCGCGCCGTCCTTCTCACTGCACCGTGCCCCGCCTTGCGTAGGCGATGAAGCTCCGGGGGCGCCTCAGCCGCCTCCCCCTCAAGAAGGCGCCTTGGCCCCAAGGCGCGTGGCCCCTGGGCGGAACCCACTCCGTCCGGCACCAGCGCAGCAAGAGCAGAGCTGTCAAGAGGTCCCTCGCCCCCAAGAAGCTTCCCGAGTGCTCCCTGCACCGGCCCGTCACGACCGCGCTCCTACTCCGACACGCCAAGACCCCGCGCTGCTCCCAGCGACAGCGCACGGGGACCCGCAAGACCAAGCCCTTCGTCACCAAAGGCCTCCCGTGGTCACTGCAGGCTACCGCGCCTTCACCGCCGAGCTACGCAGCGTCGCGTGGCCCGACAAGTTCAAGCCAGACCTAGCTCCTCGCTACGATGGCACGGCCGACCCTGCGGAGTTCCTCCAGCTCTATGAGCTGGCCATCGAAGCCGCCAACGGGGACGAGAAGGTCATGCGAACTGGTTTCCCATGGCGCTCAAGGACGGTGCCCGCACCTGGCTCCTGGCACGATCTCCTCCTGGGACGAGATGCGCACCCGCTTCATCGCCAACTTCCAAGGCACTCGCGACCGTCCTCCTGCCGTGAGCGACATGCGCTGCATCAAGCGGCAGCTAGGAGAGACACTGCAGAAGTACATCCAGCACTTCAACAACGCATGCCTCAAGATTCCCAAGGTGACCGAGGAGGCCATCATCTCAACCTTCTCCGACGGTGTGCGTGACGTAAGGATGAAGGAGGAGCTGGCGATGCATGAAGACTTGTGCACATCCTTGGAGCTGTTCAACTTGGCGACCAAGTGTGCCAGGGCTGAGGAAGGACGCCTTTCCCTCCTCGAGCTGCCGGCTGCTGACCCAGAAGAGAAGAAGCCCAAGGTCAAGGACGTGAAGTGCAAGGGGGCTGTTGTGCTCGCGGCAGAACCAGACACCAAGCGAGGCAGGGATCAGCCCGAGTCTTCCAAGGGCAGCCGGTATTGTGTGTACCACGACCTCCACACCCACAACACCAATGAATGTCAAGAGCTCAGAGCCGTGCGAGAAGGGCGAATCGTTCGATGCCCCAAACGCAGTGATCGAAGCTACGGCCGAGGAGGAGGAAGAAACGCAGGACGCTGGGAAGACCGTGGCCCTCGCCAAGGGTGGCGCGACCGACCTCGCGAGGACCGCTGGCAGGATCAGCCTCGTGAGGGAGGTTGGAGGGACCCGCCTCACGAAGGAGGCTGGAGGGATCAGCCTCGCGAGGATCGCCCGCAAGGCAACACAGGCCTCCCTCCTCTGCCACCACAACCAAGGAGAAATGAAGACCATCATCAGGACGAGGGGGCTGGGGGCTTCCAGGAGCCGCGCGCGATCGCTTGCATCCTGGCGGAGCTCAAGCCCCAGCCTCTCAGGACATCTTCAAGCAGTTCGCCCGCGAAGTGAATGCAGTCCTCCCCAAGCTCAAAGCCACGCGCTCTCTCAGGTGGTCAGCATGCGCCATCACGTTCAGCTCAGCGATCAGCTCAAGTGCGCAGCCACAGCCGGAGTCCTCCCGATGCTTTGTTCCCCAATCATCAGCAACGTGCAAGTCACCAGGACCCTCATTGATGGCGGAGCGGGGCTCAATGTCCTGTTCGTAGAGACATTCAACAATCTCCAAGTGCCTTACAATCAGCTTCAGCCAACCAAGCCTTTCTCCGGAGTCACCGATGGCTCCACAGTTCGGATTGGGCAGGTCCGCCTCCCTGTCACCTTCGGGGCGCGCGACAACTACCGCACCGAGCTCATCGACTTCGATGTCGCCCACATTCGCCTGCCATGCAGTGCCATCCTTGGGTACCCAGCTCTGGCCAAATTCATGGCCGTGAATCATCATGGCTACAATGTCCTCAAGATGCCAGGAAGCAGTGGAGTCATCACGGTGCCTTGTGAAGAGAGAGACGCAGTGTGTTCCCTGGAGCGTGCTTTTCAAGCCGCATCACTTGAAGACCCAGATCACAGGAGCGGGAGGCTCCCCGAGGCTGCTCCCAAGAAGAAGAAGACATCTCCTGGCCCGACCCCTCGGGAGGCAGGCCCCTCAGGGTCCGCACCTGCTCAGGGGGCACCTCCTTCTGTCGCATAGGAAGGCGCGCCCGGCGCCCTCCTCGAGCAAGCCTCGGGGGCTCTCTCCTGGAGGGCCACCGACCTTGCTAAGATCACGAGGGAGGCGCTTGGGCACCACTTGGAGGCGTGTTTCAAAGCACGTTTCCCTCAGGAAGGAGCGAGGCATGGAGGGCCAAACCCTCAGGAGTTCGTCAGCCAGATCATTTAGGAGCTGCAGGAGTCAAGAGTCATGAGTGGCAGTCGTCGCTTACCTGCCGTAGCTCCCCATCCAGGCAAGGATGGTGGGCTGCGCGTCTGCATCGACATACCAGGGCTCAACCAAGCCGCCTCTCAGGAGCACCTCTGGCCCTCACGCGTGGGGCGTTGTGAAGGTCCACCCCACAGCTACGTTTGCATGCCTTACGGTTTGCCGAACGCGGCTGCCACGCGCCAGCGTCTCATGGGGAGCATCCTGGAGGCTCAAGAGGCCAGGCATTCCGCAGTCCTGGCGGAGATGGAGATGGTCCGTGAGGAGCCACTGGCGCCTCCAGAGCCTCCCGAGGCTCCTGGGCCTGGGGGCTCGTGAAGATCGGCTTCCGCAGCGCACGACGTCCGCTACTTCAGCATCCCTTCGTCTTCAACGTTATTAGGTGACATCCTTCGAGTTTCATTTTCAGCTGGGAGCGCCCCCCCCCCCCAGGGCTGCATCATTCCCAGGCCGCGTGGGTCCGTCCCTGCGGCGTGTATCCCTTTTGCTTCGTGTTCCTAGCTTACTTTATTGGGGCGCTCCTCGGGCTGCATCATCCCCAAGCCACTCGGGCCAGACCCAGCGGCATGTACCCCTCTTGCGTTTATTCGGGTTGTGCGTTTGACCCATCATGATTGTTATTTGGTGCCTGTCCACGGCACCCCTTCTTCCTTCATGTCGGCCGCTTGCACGTTAAAGGGGTCATACCTGAGCATCGCGATTCATGGGCTCCTACTGGCTCTCCAGCCCTCACCCTCTGGCCTTGTCCATGGCATCGCGACCTGGCATACCAGTGACGGCTGAGACCCACTCGAGGGCCGGGACCCGAGGACGTAGAGCGTCGACATCTAACCAAATTTGCAGGAACACATCACAAGTTAAGGCCCAGTGCCAGGCGCAACCCGCCTTGAGGTAGGGCCCCGTGAGTCCCGCGCTGGCTCACGGGTGCCCAGATACACCTCGTCAGGCCCTACCGTGCCAGCCACGTGTCAGGGCGGGGCTGTACACGCCCCGGGGGCTCCTCCCGGAGGAGCCCCCTCCCACGCACCAGTGGAAGCACCATGCTCCGCGCTGGCTGACGACACTGCCGAGGAGCGGCTATGCCCGTACACATACGGAAGCGTTATGCTCCGCGCTGGTGATAAACAACTGAGGTTGGCCCCCGGCCGCATCAACCTCAGGGAGCCCAGAGCTCAATGTCTGGCCTCATCGCAACGCCTCCCCTCGGGAGTGGCGCGCGAGGGGGCTGGGCACGGGGGCTACGCCTGGGTCACGCCCAGACGCACGCCACCCAGCCAGGCCCCTCGGGCTTGGTTCGTCGCACGTCCCTCCCCGAGCGGAGCCAAGGTATGAAGGCCGTTTGAACGTCAAGGGGGACTCCTGAACATCGCGACTCAGGAGCCTAACTGGTCACGTAGCCCCTCACCCCTTAGTTCCGAAAGGCTAACGATGGTTGAGGCATGCGCAGGGCCGGGCTCTGCAGACGTAGAATGGTAAATTCACCCGTACATCTCACCTCCCTACTTGTTGTTCGTGCGCCAAGGGGGACTCCTGAGCATCGCGACTCAGGAGCCTAACTTGTCACGTAGCCCCTCACCCCTTGGTCCCGTCCTGGTTTCCGGTCGGGGCTAACGGCGGCTGAGGTATGTGCGGGGCCGGGCTCTGCCGGCGTAAAACATAAGCAAGTAGGAAGGAAAAGCGCAAATCTCAAGGAATTCAAAAGCAAATATTACAGTCCATAACTGTTTTCACAATGCCAAACACAAGTTTAAACGCCTCCACGAGGCATGATGCACGTTGCAGGAGCTGAAAGCAGGACAGGAGCCACGAAGGAGTCACTTGTTGGCAGCACCGTCGCTGGCGGCGGAGCTGCGCTGGGCGGGTTCGCCTCGTGAACCTCAAGATCAGCAGCGCCTCGCTTCGGCTTGGTGCTGAAGGCCCGGAACTTCGTCAGCAGAGCCTCCGCTCGACCCTTCACGGCCTCAGCAGTGGCAGCGGCAAGCTCGCCGCTCACGGGCTCCAACAGGCTGTCAAGGTCGACGTTGGGGTCACGAAGGTAGACGTGGGTGAAGACGCGCGTCAGCGCTGCAGAAGACAGGACACGCGCCTCGGCCTCAGCCGTGGGACCGAGGCCAAGGGTGACATCTTCAAGGATGCGGACCAAGAAGGGAAGCAGCTTGGCAGGGCCGTCCTCGGCGCTGGCCAGCGGGCTTCCCAGGCCGCTGTCGTAAAGCGACCTCAGCAAAGTGCGAGCCTTCGCCTCCAGCTTCGCAAAGGCCACGCGGTCCTCGGCGAGGACCTGCGCCTTGCCGTGCAGCTCGGTCCTCTTCGCCTCCAACTCCAGCTCCAGCGCACCTAAGCGGTCACGATGCTCGTCAAGCTTGGCATCCCGGTCCTTGGCGGCCGCCTCACGAGCCTTCATGTCTTCCCCCTTCTCTTGGCGGACGTGGGCGTCCGTGGCAAGCTGGTCGCGCAGGCCCTGCAGCTCGCTCTCCAGCGCCTTGCAGCGACCTCGGACATCGGCTACCTCCCCCAAGGCAGCGTCGCGAGCGGCCTTTGCCCCAAGGACGGCCTGTTTCTCCTCGTCGCAAGTCGTCGCGGCCTGAACCAGCGCCGCTCGAATCGAAGCATCAGAGCGAACCTAGCCGGAGGCCAGCTCCAAGCATCCGGCCACAAAGCGAGGGTCGATGCCCAGAAGATCTTGCTGCAGCCGGTCCAGTTCAGCAGCAGCACGATCCAGGACAATAGAAGGAGTCGAAGAGACAGCAGTTGGTGAAGTAGGAGGAGAGGACGGCAGCGTAATCACAGCATCATGAGACGGGACCTTCTGCGCCCCGACGACTGCGGCAGTGGCATCACGCAAGGATACCTCGGGAGTCTCTTGGGCCATGGGGGCTGAGCTCGCCCCAGCTAGCTCCGCCAGGCCTCGCGAGGATGACCGGGCAGGAGAGGCCCGTGTCTTGCCGTCACCTTCTTTTGCGGAC
This sequence comes from Aegilops sharonensis, assembly GCA_904067115.1. Classification (NCBI taxonomy): domain Eukaryota; kingdom Viridiplantae; phylum Streptophyta; class Magnoliopsida; order Poales; family Poaceae; genus Aegilops; species Aegilops sharonensis. The sequence goes on from LR880970.1 coordinate 500,012,798, forward strand.
GGAGGTGCTTCCCCGGACGAAGCCTCAGGAGCCCCCTTCAGCTTCTTCGCCGCAGGCGCCAGCCTAGCCAAGGATATCAAGCCTCAATGACAAAGCAAGAAGTAAAACAAGAATCAAGCACTTACTGGTCATCGCTCGCGGGCTCGAGCAACCTCCGGCCGAACTTGAAGCCCGAGAGCCGGCTGCAGGGATCAGCCTCAAGAGGCTCGGGAGCAGGAGGCGCGTCTGCAGATCGCCTCGGAGCCGGGGCAGACCCGCGGGGGACCAGCCCCGTCATGTCCTTCTTCGGGATCAGGGGAAAGCTCTCGCCGCCCCGCTCATCGCCATCCTCATCGTCGCTCGGCAAGGGCGGAGAGCGCGAGACCTGCACCGGGGGAGGGGCGCTCTCGACTCCCCGTCGGTCGCCTCGGAGTCGGGACCCTCTCCCCGCTCATTTTCTTCCTCCTCTCCGCTGGAGTCGCCGGAGGACACGTTCATCGTCGCCAGGGCCACCGGGTCCTCGGGAACCTCCGCGGGCACAGGCCCGTCCTCGTTGAAAGCGGGCATGGAGTCCACCACCTGCTTCCAATCATCTCGAAGGAACAGGGGTACAGGAGCGCCCTCCAGCCTCCCCACGTCTCCCCCGACCAAAGATTGGAGGACCGCGGCCAGATCTTCGTTGGCCAAGACTATGGGGCTCGGGCGAGGCCTCCACTGCGGAAGCGAGTACTGACGAAGCGGGGCCACCCGGTGCTCCAGGAACTCCCTCAGGAGCGACGCCCCGGTCAGCTTCGCCGTCGCCATGTTGCTCGGCCACAGGTCCACGTTCATCTTCTCCAGCACTGGCTTTGCGCGGGGATCCACGAGTTCCGCGCGAGACCAATCATCGATGGGCGTGGGATGCTCCGTGGGCAGAATCAGCCGAGGATGGATGCGCCCAGCATCTACCATGACCCACTTGCTCCTGAAGCCTTCAATCCTCTTCCCGGGCTTCGAGATGGCGTTGGAGCTGACGTACGCGACAAAGCTCGCGCACGCGGTGATGGGGCCGCGAGAGGCCCGGAGGTAGAAGTAGTGGTGCAGCAAGGCCACTGAGGGCTACACCCCGACATGAGCCTCACAATAGTAGGCGAAGATCGCTAGGAGAAGAACAGAGTTGGGGTGGAGGTGCAGAGCTTGCAGTTTGTAATGGCGGAGGACAGAAAAGAAGAACTCAGAAAAGGGAGGCACCAGACCGGCGGCAATGGCGCTCACGAAGAGCGGATAGAAGGTGCTTCCTTGGTCCTCAGGAAGGGCGTAGCCAGCCCTGAGCACCGCTGCCCCGTCGTTGCCTTGCGCCGCCACCATCCGGCCCGTCCGGGCAAGGCTCTTCTCTGACACATTAGGGAAGTCCAAAGCAGGCGAGTACCAAGCTCCGGCCGGGGTCTGGCGAGGCGCCATATCTTGCTAGGGCACGTGGTAGGAGTAGATCTGGGGATTTCGGAAGCAGGAAGGATAGGCGCTAGAAAGGGGATCTGGGCAATGACTGGAGAAGGCAAAGGAGGTAAAGCCTAGAATAGGTACAACTCTCCTGTCAATTCGTGCAGTCCAGCGTCGTGGGGAAGCAGAGACGCCCACGTCCAATCAACCGCCACGCGGCGCCCAAGGCCGCAAGCTGTTAGGGCCCGTGGCGCTTCGCACTTGCCCCTTCGCTTCTCTGCTTAGCCAAGTCCAGGCGCGCCTTGGGCCCGGCGGCTACTGTCGGTGTTCTGGGAACGGGGGTACCCAGACTTGCCTGCATGTGGCCTGCGGCGTGGCTCAAGGGGTGGCCCAGTACGGCCCACCTTCATCAGCACAAGCTCAATACCCTCGCGAGGGGCCAAGCCTCGCGGGGTGGACGACAGGAAGCCTCCTCAGGCACGGCCTCATCAGGCTAGCTCGCGAGGAGGCGGAGAGATCAAGGCAGGGTGCCTCACGAGGTGCCCATGACGCAAGCCATGACGACCAAGGGCTCCAGGCGGGCGCCAGCCCGCGCAGTGTCCTCATTTCCTCTTTGGTGCAAAGGAGGCAAGCGCAGGCGAGAGCATCAAGCAAAGGCAGCCGTTTCGGTGCAACAAGACCAAGACCAACACAACGGCAGGAAGGAGGTCATCGTGGAGCCCAAGCCAGCATCATCGACAGAGCCTTTGGCAGGCGAGGACCAACTTTAGTCAGGATAAGTGTACTAGATGTTCCCCTTCAAAATGGCCAATTGTTGGCGCCCTTCCTGCTCAATATTTGGGAAGAGGCCCAGGGCCTTTGCCTATAAATAGGACCAGCCACCCACAGGGTAGAGCCATCCGGAATCCGGAACAGAGCTAGAGATCAAGCAATCTAGAGAGAGAGAGAGAGCGACCGAACTCCCCCTAGCAGTTCATCGCACCGGCCAAGAACAGACCCTCGCGAGGCTGTTCTTCCTTGTATTGTTCATCATCAGCCCCTGAGGCAATCCACCACACCACACACTAGAGTAGGGTATTACACCACAATGGTGGCCCGAACAAGTATAAACCTTGTGTCCCTTGTGTTGTTCTTTGTGTAGTTTTAGATCCTTGCGAGGCGACGAGGTGCAGGTAGGTAGGGGGTGAGATCTCCGCGTGCACCCCAGAGATCGGACCTAGAGGGTCTGCCGGAACCCGAAATCCGACATATGTGATGAACTATTACCTATTCATGGGAAGTGTATGATAAAAGTATTATGTTTAAATTTGTTGTTATTATAATAATCAACATGATGCTTCTATGCCCGTATTTTGTTCTTATCGACACCTCTCTCTCAAAGTATGTGGACACGTTTTTCGATTTCGGTTTTCTCTTGAGGACAAGCGAGGTCTAAGCTTGGGGGAGTTGATACGTCCATATTGCATCATGTTTTCTTACTGTTATTTACAATCACTTGTGCGCGTCGGTCCTAAACAAATGGTTTTTAACCCCTTTCACGACGGCATTTGGAACCGTTGCTAAGTGAGTGTGTGCGATATGGTATCCTTCCCACAGGACCCAGAAACCGTCGGGGATATGGAGTAGTGATCCAGAGGCCTTCCAAAATGTAATCGTGTGCGATGCAGCACACACTAAATTCTTTCGCACGTGTGGTATCGGTGATTAAGCATTTCTAATGACGTAGTGAAACCATACGGTCTGTCGTAACGAACCATTTGGAAATGAGTATGTAAGGCACACGGGCCAACATTTGAACTGTGTGCGATTTGTGACCCATCGCAGACGAGTTTTCTGCGTAACTCGTCTGCCATGCTAGACTCCATCGCACACGTTTGCCAACAATTACCGTCTGCGATAATGTTCTATCACAAACGGTTCAGGAGCCCCTTCACACACATACAAGTGCTGCAGACCGTTTGTGATTTGTTGGGTATCACCCACGGTTGCCGCAAGAGTGACGTGTGCTTTTCGTTTGGGATCCCACACGTTTCTTGAAAAAATTACGACTGGGATTGTATTTTGCATTGGGCACGGTTTACTCCCAGTTCTTGTGTGCAATAATGTGATATCACAAACGGTTCTGGAGACCCTACGCACACGTCGTAGCACTGCAAATCATTTGCGATCTGCTGTGTATCCTCGACGGTTCCGCTATGATTGACGTATGCTTTCCGATGTAGACCGCACACACTCATTTAGTTGAACCGTGTGCGGAGCAATTGCCAGGTTAACAAAATATCCCATTTTGAATCGACACACAAAAAGCAAATTCGCCACAATATTCAGTTGAACAAATAAAAAAAAATATCCCATTTTGAATTGGCACGCAAAAAGCAAATTCGCCACAATATTCAATTGAACAAATAGTGTCCACAGGAAGAACATTCATCAAATTTTGCAACAATTGCAATTGAACATATGGTAGCTAAATTCCAATGATTTGTCCACACATATATGCATTACATAATTAATCATAGTGTATGAAATACGAAGACCTCATTAGATGGAAAACAATGGATCCATGCGTTATATGTTTAGCGGCTAACTCTTACTCAATGTTTCAGGAGAACGCATGCTAAAATCTTCATTATTACCAGTGGGATTGATGTAGTGATCTAGGAAGAAGTCGCTGATAAATCTCCGAACCATCAGCAATTCACCAGCCGGGAGCAATTCAGGGGTCCTCAGATTTAAGATGAGCTGCAGTATTTTTAAGATTAGAATGTGCCATATGAGTGGAGTAGAAGATATTAATTAAGATAGACTTACTAGTACTAATTCACGAGGATCATCACAACTATCAGCAGATTTGCAGATGCAGATCATGTGTCTGTAAACATAGTATCCACAAAGGTTGGTCCCCGCTTCTTGCTGAGTACACTAAAAAAAATTTGTACAAAATTAGTCATGTATTTGTCCTGTTAGGAACAACCTAACCGGTGTTAGATGTATTATTTTTTCTTTGGACAAAATAGAAATAGGTTTATTTAGAAGCTTGAACATTTGACTAGCATAAGGAAAGGTATTTGCATACTGTTGGATAAATTTTCCGAAAATAATGGATTTCGGTGTGTTACCGAAGAAACGATCTCGTGCTGCACAGGTTGTTCCGTCTTGGACAGGTTCCCTGGTTTCGTTTTCCACAATGTGAGCACACTGTAAATGATGATGAATTTTGACAACATCAATTATTGAACCAGATATGAATGCAAATTAATTTCAACATCATAGAATTCAATACCTATCCAAGAATTGCTGAACATGCGTCAGATCCTGAGCGTTTATTGACTCTCTAAGAGAATCGATTTAGTAAACTGTGTTCTTGTTTGGAACAATGAATACCAATATCTAGTTATTGCTACATATTAAGAAAGCCATGAACTTATGAATGAGCTCAAAATCTGAAAGACAATCGGTGTATGTGTGGTTGTTTACTTGACTTACCGTTCATGATATGGCCAGAGAAATGATTCTGCATGGGACGTGTTTTCGAAGATACGGACTGCCGTGTTAACGGCCCAGTCCGTCGGTCCTTACCATCTAATGTTGTGCCATTTGCTAATGCAGGATCTATGAAATACACACTCTCCCTTTTTCTTCTCTGCGCGTTCAATCCCCTGAGAGGAATAAAAAGCAGTTAGTTGTTTATCATTTACAGCCTTGTATGGAGAAGCTGATCAGAGTTTGTTAAGTACTTACAAAATCAGGCATTTAACAAGAGTGGCATCGAGCACGTTGAAGTTGAAGAAGAGATGTAAGTCCCACAAACTCACATTGATGGAACCAGCATCGTGTCGGAAATGATCTCTATTGTAGTGGACTAGCAAAGCATGATGACCTGCTGACATTTGATCCATGCAATATAAATGTAACTCGCGGCAACTGGAGCTGCACTCATCAAAGTATTCACCAACAAGAAATGGCTGGCCATGGACGTAATAGCATGCTTGAAGTACATCTACTTTACTTTTAGCAAGCAACAATTCTACTTCTTCATCATCCATGGCGTCAGCAATAATATTACTCCCGGATTCGAACAAGTTGTTGTTAATTTGGTTCTCGGCGATGAGTGCTTTAAGTAAGAGGCAATCGTTCTCTTTCCTCTTCACTCTCCCGCTGTGCTTCCTCGTGGTCATGGGTGTAGCCTTTTTGGCTACTTCCTTCTTGGTACTTGAAGCATTTCTGGCAGAACGTCTGGTTGGTTGCAAGGTAGACTGCCGAGCAGAGGGCGAATCTTGGACGGACTGCTTAGCAGACGGTTTATCTATGCCAGACCGCTGAGCTGGCGGTGCTGCTGAGACGGACTGCTGGGCTGTAGGAGCAGAGGCATCGGACTGCTGACCATGTGTTGAAGCTATGTCGGGTTTCTGCGCAGGTGGTGCCAACTTGTCGGTGTGCTGAGGAGGCCGTGCCAACGTGTTGGTTTGCTGATCAGGAAGTGCTGACACATTGGTATGCTGATCGCGCACCTGCGGACCAACGGAGTGGTCAGCAGTCGGTTTTGGACCTACAGACTGCTTATCACGCGGTTCCGAAGCATCAGACTGCTTAGTAGTCTGTTCCACTAGGTTGGTCTGCTGAGGATGTGCTGCAGCTAGGTCTCCCCCCGCTGCTTCAGCGGCCGGCATCTGAACCGGTGGTGCATCATCAGCAGTTGTAGGCCTTGCCACTGGCTGCTTTGGGGCGGAGGATGACATGGCGTGTACGCCAGAAAGTCGGGTCGGCTGATCACAAGTTGATGCATCAGCCCGCGAGAGTTCTGGCAAGGAGAGCTTCATCGGTTGAGGGGCGACAGTGGTTGCCCTTGGCAGGGCTTTAGGAATCTCATCGATGAACTCTATTTCCTTCCGTGACCACTAGATGTGATGTAACAGTGTTTCTCCCAAGGTCCTTTGCTCATTGAAGTCTCCTAGGACATTCTTCAGGGCAAATTCATTGAATCCAGGCTTTACTTCACTCACGTAGCACTTCACACAGCCCGGCTTCAATGGCACATTGTCCAAGAAGAGGCCATCTTCCAAGAAGGGTGGCAAATCCAGGTTGTTGCACATTTTAATGTACCTTCATAATGTGTAAGCATGCCCTTCAGTCTGTCTTTCATTCCAGATAGATCAGATATAGCATCATCATGAGTAGCTGCAGTCTCAGTGTCGCTGGGGTCAGCTGATGCACAACTACGCTTGTGCAGTGTTGTCGCGCAATAAGCAGCATCCTCCATGCCCGCCTCCCCTCCCATCTGCTGGATATCTATCGGTGTTAGAATCTTCTGCATCATCATTGACTCCTCAACATCCTTTCGAACAGCCGGATAAATCTCCTTCTTCAACCTTTCATACAATGCATTTTGCTTCATTTCACTCCTCGCTTTTGTCATGATGAGCCTCTCTTCTTTGCTGAGTGTGAAAGCCCTCTTGTGCGGGACATTAACACCTATACCCCTTGCACGGCCAGGGGGCTCTTTTGTGTCCAGAGCAATGGATAGAATGTCACATGGCCCTGAGTTCCTGTAGAACCTTCCAGGGATCTTGGAAGCCTCTAACATCACTTCATACAGTTTGGCATCACGTGTGTCTTCAAAGTAATAAGTTCCATGATCACGCCTCTTTGCATGTGCCCGCAAGTAGTCTCTGGCGCGTTCGCCCCTGATTTCACTAAAGGCCGGATTCCCACCCGCCGCTACTGCTTCTTTGTCCTCATGTTCCCATATCAGTTTCATGTCGTAGTATCCTGCCACATCCATACGGTGGGGGTGTATGTTCTCTTCTGAAGTTCCAATTGCTTGAAACTCTTCTCAGCAAACTCTTTAGTTGCCCTGACCCTTTTGAATTCTGCCCAGTCTTCCTTTGTAATTTGGGGGTATGCGGGGATTGGGTCCTTGCCTTCACTCAAGTACTTCTTGTACATCACGTGCTTCCAGTTTCTCCAAGCATCCCTAGCCTTCTTCAGTGCAGCGTGTTCCACCTGCATTCTCCTCTGCTCTAGAATGTTGAAGTGATCCATGATCTCCTGGACTATCCTTCGCCGTGTTTCTGTGTCAGCCTTCCGAAACCCCGGCAGATTAATGTTGAGCCTTGCCCTGCCAACAAATCCACACACACTCCTGAACCTCCTGTGTGCTTTATCTGGTTTAGTTGGAGCCTAGGACTTTAAATCAATCTCGGTTACTTCATATACACCTTTAGGCTGGTGTGTGGGCTTCCTTGGAGCGTTCCTCCGTGTCCTGGCCGGAAGGGTAATTGCTGCAGCTCTATCCCGTTCAACACTACTTGATCCCTCACAATCTGCTGAAGACCTAGGGTTGTCCGAATCAGATGAAGATACATGGCCTGAATGAGTGATGTCGCTGCTACTCGGCATCTACAGAGAACACATGCGGAACTCACGAAAGGAGGATAAGCATAAAACTAACAACTTGGTATCAAGCTTTCTAAACATGCCATGCAATAATTTAGAAAATGTACGGCTAATTTGTTAAGTTTGTGTGACTCGGGCGCCCGCGATCTGTAAATAGGTAGTAACTTACTGGAACAAATACAACTTATATGTAGTAAGGAAGGTAGATGATGAACATATATACGCTCTCCGTTATTTTATAGCCAATTTGGGAACATACGGAACGAAATTGGAAGAGGGATTGCGAGGAAATATGCCTCACCGTGATGGAGAGCAATAACTAACAGGCTTCTTAATGCAAACCCGGCCGGACCATAGGAGAGGCAAGGGTTACTGCATCGATATGCTCGAGGGTGGCTGGCGAGCAAACGAAGACGGCGAGGCGCGGGCCGCCGCGTTTTGGGAACGGCAGTGGAGGTAGGCTTGACGCCGAAGAGCGGGCACACGGCCGGGGTGAGCATGGCAGCGCCGGAGAAGGTTCTGTTGTGGATCTGGGGGCGGGGCTGGCGATGGAGATTGGGTGGACTAGTTGAGTGAAACGCGGGCGGACGGTGGGGGGTATTGGCGGCATAGGTGAAAAGGGTGAAAAATATCCCCGGTCGCCGCGCGCGCGGAAAGGCCTATGCAAACGGTTGCCTCTAAGCGCTCATGTGCACAAAAAGAATAATTTCGTTTGAAATGAAGACGTACTAATTTTGAAATGAAGACGTGAGTTCATCGTTTCGCCTCTAATTTTTTTCCACATAAACCAATCACAATTTTACCACGGGTTTGATTTGCTGGCGCATTTCAGGTCTTGTGCTATATGTAAGACATTTTTTGGCACTTACCATGCATGTTGGCATATAAATCAATTCCTAGCCGGACTGCATTTCCTGAAAGGGATGAGGAGTGTCATTCGATCTGTGAGCATCCAATGGTGCAGACGTATGATCCGTGGGGTTTGGGTTCTGGCCAATCAGAACGCACGACTCAGATCACGCGCGCAGCAAGGGGGGCATCGACCACAGTTTGGTAGGCACACGGCTTTCGTGTGTGAACCATGTGCTATTTTGTAGCGACCAAACCTCAAACAGTCTGATCTTTGTGCATCAGTGTCATCCCTGGATCGAATATGCTGACACGCACAGTACTTGAAGGATTTATAATAGAGTAGCAATCACACACTTATTACATCGAATGTCTCAAAAGAGAACTTATTACAATAAATATGGCTTAAGGCCATCTAAAATACGATAACAGCGAAAGGCTTGGAAGATAAAGTGAGTCCATCAACTCCAACGGCATCACTGAGTGAAAGATCACGACCTAAGGCACCTTACTCGTCGTCTGAAAAGTCTACAACATGAACGTTGCAGCCCGAAACGGGTCAGCACATGGAATATACTGCCAATGTAACACATAGAGAGTAATGAACAGAATAATGCTATCACTACAGGCATATATGGCTGGTGAAAAGCTCTATGGTTACAGTTTTGCATAAAGCCAATTTTTCCCTACAACAAAGGAATAAAATTTATTTAAATATCATGGTGGTTGTTAAACATTGAGAAGGTTCACCCAACTCAATCCCAATTAAGCATCATCATTAAACCCAATCAAATTATATTAGAGTGATGAGATCCTCATGATAATCCAAGAACTAGATACTCAAAAACGTCCATAACCGGGGACACGGCTAACCATGATTAGTTTGTACACTCTGCAGAGGTTTGCGCACTTTTCCCCACAAGACTTGAATACATCCATGGTCGGAGAAACGAGACACGGTCTTTCTGAAACAATAACTCTTTACTCTGGGTGGACAGTTACGCCTACTTTCCCCTACATCTGCTAGCCCACCACTGAAAGAGGTCTTGCAACATACCCAACTTTGCTAGAGCCCATAATAGCTTGTGGCTGCACACGGAAGTTTCTAGCATGAACAATCTTATGATCACTTTGAGCCTAGGTGGCGGTCCATAGGAGAATCACACGGTACCCAGGATTTCCAAAAATACAAGCAACATTGGTTTCCCCAGGTGCCTCAATCCACCCAGATGTGTATTAAAGTAGCCACCTTAAGTTAACCATTAAGTAACAATACTCACATATGTCATGGATACACTCACCCAATCCACGTCTACAAGCATAGCATAGCAATATAAGCAACGTAGAAGTAACTCCCAAAGGTTTGATAATAAACAGGACAATAGGTACTACCTCATCTACTTCCCAAAATCCATATATTAATCAGATCCTAACTATGCAGTTGTTTGAGGATTGATCTAATGCAATAAAATTGGGTAGTAAAGAGGTATGATCAAAGTGTTACTTGCCTTGCTGATGATCCGTGAAACATAGAGACTCGTAGTAGCCCGCTTCGCACTCCGGGTACTCTATCGCAAATAAACAAACAAGCATATAATAAGCACTCAACTAAAAAGCACGGGTAAAACTCAATTAAGAGATCTAACCAGAAATTTCAACTTAAGACTCCGGTTTGCAAAAAGAATCAACTCAAATGAAGCAACGAAACTCAAACTGTGAAAGAAACAAGCTCCGTTTACTAATTTGGACTTAAGTCAAATTTTACAGTAGCAAAAAACTTGTTTAAGTTGGTTAAACAGAAAGAGGGATTCGAGACAAAACTCTAGGCGCTTGAATCGCCTGATTCCGATAAACGAGCGAAAAGATAAACTAAAATGAAAACCTGGGCAGAAATCACGATCGGAAATAATCGCGGAAAAACCCTAGAAAAAGAAAAACTGGCGAACAGGCTAACGAACGAGCATTCGCTGTCTCCGACTAAAAGGTGAAAATCGTTCGTTAAAACAAATGAACGAACGGGCGTTCGCTAAATAACTAAATCGAAAAAAATAAAACCGATCTATATAAATAAACCGCGGGTTCTTAAAAAAACCGTGTGGTTTTCCGAAGAAAACCGGCGGCGGCTGGCGGCTCCAGCGGTTACCTCGGCGGGACGGCGGTGGCGGGTTCGGGTGGTGGCAGGATCGGGTGGGGCGACGGGGCTGGCGGCGGCGCGGGGCTCCGGTGGCGCGGGCGACGGGCGGCGGCGGCGACGGCTGGCGGCGGCGGCGGGGCTAGGGTTAGGGTTTGGGGCGCGGGGTGGCGGTTGGGCTCGGGTGGGCTGGGGGTCGTGGGGTGGTGGCTTATAAGAGGGGGCCGGCCTGGGGAGTCCTGTCCGGTTACGGCCCGGAGTGGGTTTCGCTTTTTTTAAATAATTCCACGCCGAAAAACAAAGAAAAGAAATACTAAACGGACTCCAAAAATCCTAAAATAAATTTTCCCCGTCCACTAAAAATATAGCGGGCAAAGTGAATATTTATTTGGGCCTCTAATGCAATTTTGAAAAATGCATATTTTCCCTAATTCAAATAAAATAGTGATTAAACTCTGAATAAAAATCTTATTTGATTTTAATATTAAATCTCCAATATTTCTTTATTTTGGGAAAGTCATTTTATCCCCTCTCTTTTATTTTTATAAAAGAAATATTCAAAGAGAAAATAATTAAAATCAAACGATCCTCTTTCCAAAATTTGAGAAAAACTCAAATATGAAAATAACGAAATCCCCAACTCTCTTCGTGGGTCCTTGAATTGCGTAGAATTTCTAGGATCAAGCCAAAATGCAATAAAATATGATATAGAATGATGATCTAACATATAACATTCCAAATTGAAAATTTGGGATGTTACAAACCTACCCCACTTAAGATGAATCTCGCCCTCGAGATTAGGGTTGGCTAGAAAATAGGTGAGGGTGATCCTTCTGTAGGTCTTCCTCTCGTTCCCAGGTGGCTTCATCTTCGGTATGGTGGCTCCACTGAACTTTGCAGAACTTAATGACCTTGTTGCGTGTGACTCGGCTGGTAAACTCGAGAATCTTCACTGGTTTCTCCTCGTAGGTCAAATCACTATCCAACTGAATCGCTTCCAGTGGCACTGTATCTCTCAGAGGAATATCGGCCATCTCTGCATGGCACTTCTTCAACTGGGAAACGTGGAACACATCATGAACTCCTGACAATCCTTCGGGCAACTCCAACTTGTAAGCAACTTCTCCCATGCGTTCCAAAACTTTGTATGGTCCCATAAAACATGCTGCTAACTTTCCCTTAACTCCAAAACGCTTAACTCCTCGAAGTGGGGACACTCGAAGATAAACTCTGTCTCTGACTTCGTAAACTGTCTCCTTGCGTTTAGAATCCGCATAGCTCTTCTGCCTGGATTGGGCTACCTTGGGTCTATCGTGAATCAGCTTACCTTCTCTTCAGACTCTTTAATCAAATCCGATCCAAACAACTGACGGTCTCCAACTTCATCCCACAACAACGGTGTCCTGCACCTCCTTCCGTACAAAGCTTTGAAAGGGGCCATCTTCAAACTGGCTTGATAAATGTTGTTGTAAGAGAACTCTGCATAAGGTAAATTGTCATCCCAACTAGATCCATAATCTAGCGCACAAGCTCTCAACATGTCCTCTAGAATCTGATTGACTCTCTCGGTCTGTCCATCTGTCTGTGGATGAAAGGTTGTACTAAACTCTAGCCTGGTACCCAAAGTTTCATGCAACTGTTTCCAAAACTTTGAGGTAAACTGGGTTCCTCTATCTGATACAATGGTCCTTGGAACTCCATGCAGACATATGATCCTGGTCATGTATATCTTTGCCAACTTAGCACTGGTGTAAGTGGTCTTCACTGGGATGAAATGAGCTACCTTCATCAAACAATCGACTACAACACATATCGAGTCATAGCCTGAACGGGTCCTGGGCAATCCCGTGATAAAATCCATGCCTAGCTTATCCCACTTCCATTCGGGTATCGACAATGGCTGCAGCAATCCTGCAGGCTTCTGATGCTCTGCCTTTACTCTCTGACATACATCACAAACTGCTACATACTCCGCAATATCCTTCTTCATTCCGGTCCACCAGAAACTATCCTTCAAATCTAGATACATCTTGGTATTTCCTGGGTGAATCGAATACAGGGAATCATGGGCCTCCTGCAGAATCAACTTCCTGATCTCCTGATCATTGGGCACATATACGCGGTCCTCAAACCATAAGGTATCATGCTCATCCTCACGAAATCCCTTGTCTTTTCCTTTGCTCATCATTTCCTTTATCTCGGCAATCTCCTTGTCTGTCTTCTGGGCTTCTCTGATCTTATCCATCAAAGTAGACTGAATCTCCAATGCTGCTACATAGCCTCTCGGAACTATCTCCAAACATAGCTCGTGAAGATCCTCTGCTAACTCCTTGGGTAATTCTCCGGTCATGAGTGTGTTGACATGGCTCTTGCGGCTCAACGCATCGGCTACTACGTTAGCCTTTCCGGGATGATAATGCAACCTCATATCAAAATCCTTAATGAGCTCCAAACATCTCCTTTGCCTGATATTCAACTCCTTCTGCGTGAAGATATACTTCAAACTCTTGTGATCCGTGTACACCTCACAATGGTTTCCGATGAGAAAATGTCTCCTTGTCTTCAACGCATGCACTACGGCTGCTAACTCCAAATCATGTGTAGCATAATTCAGTTCATGGGGTTTAAGCTGTCGTGAGGCATATGAAACAACTCTTCCCTCCTGCATAAGCACTGCTCCAAGTCCTCGACGAGAAGCGTCGCAATACACTTCATAATCCTTGCATTGATCTGGCAGAATCAACACTGGTGATGTAACCAAACGTTTCTTAAACTCCTGGAAACTGGCCTCACATTCCTCAGTCCATTTGAACTTGGTGTCCTTCTTCAACAACTCCATCATGGGTTTTGCAATCTTCGAGAAGTTCTCAATGAACCTCCGGTAGTATCCTGCGAGTCCAAGAAAACTCCGGATCTCTCCAACTGACGTGGGTGCTTCCAAATTTGTCACAGTGACAACTTTGGTGGGGTCTACTGCTATTCCTTCTCCGGATATAACATGTCCGAGGAATCCAACTTCCTTCAACCAAAACTCACACTTGCTGAACTTGGCGTATAATTGATGTTCTCTGAGCTTCCCAAGTACCAAACGCAAATGCTCCTTATGCTCCTCTTCATTCTTCGAGTAGACCAGAATATCATGAATGAACACCATGATGAACTTATCCAAAAACTCCATAAACACCTTGTTCATCATGTTCATGAAATAGGCAGGTGCGTTAGTCAGACCGAATGGCATAACGGTATACTCATATAGCCCGTACCTTGTGGTAAAAGTTGTCTTGGGTATATCCTTCTAACGCCCCGAATCTGATGCGCCAGGTGTCTTCCAGTTATTCATTGTCATTGCCATGTCATTTGCTTGCGTGTTGCACTTTGCCATGTCATCATCTGCATTTCATTTGCATGTTTTCTAAAACTTGCATCCGTTCGGTTTCCCCCGTTTCTCTCCGTTGTCCGTTCTGAGCACAGACACACTCGCACGCGCCCGTTGCACCTCCCAGTTCTTGTTTTGTGAGCCGCCGAAAACCATTCTCTAAATGGGCCGAGATTTGCCGAGTGGCCTTGGTATATCACCGGTAGATCGCCAGTCAAATTTTGTTCCATTTGGAGGTCGTTTGATGCCTCAATGGTTAACCGAGATAACCGAAACCCCCTTTTCTCTTGCAGCCCAGCACCTCTTCACACAGCCCATCTAGCCCATCTAACTCCCCTCCATGCTCTCCGCCGTTTGATCACGATCGTGTGGGCGAAAACCGCACCTCATTTGGACACTCCTAGCTCCCTATGCCTATAAATATGTGCTCTCCCCGAAAATTCGCAGTCCAAACCCTAGTATTCTTCATCCTCGCACCACCGGACACGTCCGCGCCGCCACCCGACATGTCCACCGCCCACAGCCACGTCGCCCGGACCAATCCGGGGATGCCACGTCATCACCCGCGCCTCTCCTCCACCACGTGGCCCGCTGAGCCCGCGTGCGGCCCGCCATGGGCCGGAGCGAGCCCGACCCCGCCGCCGCCTGGCGCTCCCCGCCGCCCGGGAGCCCGCCGCCCGTCCGCACCCCGCCGTGGGAACCTCCTCGCCGGAGCGGCCATTCCGGTCACCGCCAGCCACCTCTGACGCCAGATCCGGGGGCCCCACGCCCGGATCTACCCATTCCCAGCCTCCCCGATGCCTGCCGGAGTCCCATGCTACCCCACCGTCGCTGTTGACTTCCGTCGGAGCCGCTCTGTATGAGGAATGGAGTTCCCCCGATCTGGATCCCGTTTTCGCGCTGGTAGTTTTTCACTAAATCCTCAAAAAACTATTTTATGTTGCCTTGTTCATCCTGCCATAATTTCTTGGGTGTTACTCCGTTTTGCATGCATGATATATAGAACTGTTCATTGTGAGATGCTCTTCATTTCATTCCATTGTGGCATGCTTTTTTGTGTCCATCTTGATGCCCTAATCATCGTCGCAAAAGTGTTATATGATGTTTACTGTTGTATCTGCTGATTGTTAACATCATTTGTGCATCTTGTGAGTGCCACAACTTTGACTCTGTTGATGCTATGTGATGATCTTGATATGCCCATGTTCTTCTCTTCATGATTTAAATGTTGGTATGCTTTGCATTCATGTTAGGGTGCATTTTGATATCTTAATCCCTGTTGCAAAAGTGCATGCTGTTGTTAACTGCTGAAAACTGTTATAACTTGCTATTTTGTCATTTTCGTTGCATTTTGTGTGTGCATCCTTTGAGCATGATGTCTACATGTTTTAAGAAGCATATTTATGCCATATTTCAGGGTGCAATCCATGTATTTTTATATTCCCTGTAGTGAGTGCATCAAGCTTGTGAAGTGAGCTACTTGCTGTTAACTTTCTGTCAAGTCTGTTTCTGTCATATCATGATGCTATCTTTGCTTGAGGCTACCAATTAATTCATGCATAATCTGGAGATGCTTAGTTGACATGTTTTGTTGCCCTTGTTATTCTACATCATTACATGCCTCTTGATGCCCTATATATGTCCTGTAGCATATGTCTGCATTACCATTAACATGCCTATATGTTGTTCCAGATTTCTCTTAACTTCATGATGTCTTGTTGTGAGTTTGTTTTTGAGTGATCCAGGCCTCTTCTGGAGATACTCCAATTACATGTTTTGACTTATGCTATGAGTTCTTTGTTCACATGCCATGCTTGCTAATTTTGGATGTCATATACCTCTGTTTCATGCTTGCAAACATGCTATCATAATGTTGTTGTTTTACACTTGCTGAAACTGTTTCAATATTCAATCTTGTCATGTTGGTTCCTACTAATCCATTAGTCATATGTATATGATGCCATGACATTATTTGCTCTTTGTTATGTGTAATTTGATGCTATGCCCTTGGTTACTATGTTTACATGCTGTAGCTTGTCTCTTTATTGCTCTCAACTTGCCATCATATTTACTCGGCTCATGCATATGTTGTTGTGTTATAAATTTGCATTTTGCATTGATCATATTGGTTTAATCTTGATGCCTATGAACCTGAACCTTTAATGATATTTGAATTATGTTACCTGTATATGAAGTACATGTCCAGTTTATGCTCATATGATTCCTGTAGCATGTTGTTTTGATGTTTGCAAAGTGCCTACTTGCTGTTTTGGGCAGATTGTTATAACTTGTTTGGAGTGTATGTGTTGCACCGTTGCTCCGTTTTGAGCGTGCTCTATATGAAACTTGCTTGATTTTGCATGTAGTTTCATATTATCATGTTGAATACTTGTTTGAGAGTGTTTGCTTGATATTTGAATGCATTTTGCATCAATGCCATGTTT
>LR880970.1:500057395-500069749 GCA_904067115.1 Aegilops sharonensis
ATTGTTTTGAGATATAAAGGTGGTAATGTTAGAGTCATGCTAGCTGGGTAATTATGAAATTGAGAAATACTTGTGTTAAAGTTGGCAAGTCCCGTAGCATGCACGTATGGTGAACGTTGTGTGACAAATTTGAAGCATGGGGTGTTCTTTGATTGCCTTCCTTATGAGTGGAGGTCGGGATCACGCGATGGTTAACTCCTACCAACCCTTACCCTAGGAGCATGTGTAGTAGTACTTTGCTTCGAGGGCTAATAAACTTTTGCAATAAGTATATGAGTTCTTTATGACTAATGTGGGTCCATGGATTATACGCACTCTTACCCTTCTGCAATTTGCTAGCCTCTACGGTACCGTGCATTGCCCTTTCTCACCTTTTGAGTTGGTGCAAACTTCGCCGATGCATCCAAACCCCGTGATACGATACGCTCTATCACACATAAACCTCCTTATATCTTCCTCAAAACAGCCACCATACCTACCTATTATGGCGTTTCCATAGCCATTCCGAGATATATTGCCATGCAACTTTCCACCGTTCCATTTATTATGACACGCTTCATCATTGTCATATTGCTTTTGCATGATCATGTAGTTGACATCGTACTTGTGGCAAAGCCACCTTTATAATTCTTTCATACATGTCGCTCTTGATTCATTGCATATCTCGGTACACCGGCGGAGGCATTCACATAGAGTCATATTTTGTCCTAAGTATTGAGTTGTAATTCTTGAGTTGTAAATAAATAGAAGTGTGATGATTTCCATTATTAGAGCATTGTCCCATGTGAGGAAAGGATGATGGAGACTATGATTCCCCCACAAGTTGGGATGAGACTCCAGACTTTATGAAAAATAAAAGAGGCCAAAGAAGCCCAAATAAAAAAAGGCCAAAGAAGCCCAAATAAAAAAAAGGGGAGAAAGAAAAAATGAGATAAAAAGAGAGAAGGGACAATGTTACTATCCTTTTACCACACTTGTGCTTCAAAGTATCAACATGATCTTCATGATAGAGAGTCTCATATGTTGTCACTTTCATATACTAGTGGGAATTTTTCATTATAGAACTTGGCTTGTATATTTCGATGATGGGCTTCCTCAAAATTCCCTAGGTCTTCATGAGCAAGCAAGTTGGATGCACACCCACTTAGTTTCTTTTGATGAGCTTTCATACATTTATAGCTCTAGTGCATCTGTTGCATGGCAATCCCTACTCCTCGCATTGACATCAATTGATGGGCATCTCCATAGCCCATTGATTAGCCGCGTCAATGTGAGACTTTCTCTTTTTTTGTTTTCTCACATAACCCCTATCATCATACTCTACTCCACCCATAGTGCTATGTCCATGGCTTACGCTCATGTACTGAGTGAGGGTTGAAAAGGCTAAAGCGCGTTAAAAAGTATGAACCAATTGCTTGGCTGAAACCGGGGTTGTGCATGATGGGAGCATTTTGTGTGACAAAAATGAAGCATGGCCAAACTATACGATTTTGTAGGGATAAGCTTTCTTTGGCTATGCTATTTTGATAAGACATAAACTGCTTGGTTAGCATGCTTGAAGTATTACTATTTTTATGTCAATATTAAACTTTTGTTTTGAATCTTATGGATCTGAATATTCTTGCCACAATAAATAAGATTACATTGATAAATATGTAGGTAGCATTCCACATCAAAAATTCTGTTTTTATCATTTACCTACTCGAGGATGAGCAGGAATTAAGCTTGGGGATGCTTGATACGTCTCCAACGTATCTATAATTTTTTATTGTTCCATGCTATTATATTATCTATTTTGGACGTTTAAAGGGCTTTATTATACACTTTTATATTATTTTTGGGACTAACCTATTAACCGGAGGCCCAGTCCAAATTGTTGTTTTTTTGCCTATTTCAGTGTTTCGCAGAAAAGGAATATCAAACTGAGTCCAAACGGAATGAAACCTTCGGGAGAGTGATTTTTGGAACAAACGTGGTCCAGAGGACTTGGAGTGGACGTCAAGAAAGAAGCAAGGAGGCCACGAGGCAGGGAGGCACGCCTGCCCCCTGGGCGCGCCCCCACCCTTATGGGCCCCTCGCAGCTCCACCGACCTACTTCTTCCTCCTATATATACCCATATACCCCGAAAACATCCAGGGGCACCATAGATAGGGAGTTCCGCCGCCGCAAGCCTCTATAGCCACAAAAAACCAATCAGGACCCTGTTCCGGCACCCTGTCGGAGGGGGGATCCCTCACCGGTGGCCATCTTGATCATCCCGGCGCTCTCCATGACGAGGAGGGAGTAGTTCACCATCGGGGCTGAGGGTATGTACCAGTAGCTATGTGTTTGATCTCTCTCTCTCTCTCTCTCTCGTGTTCTTGATTTTGCACGATCTTGATGTATCGCGAGCTTTGCCATTATAGTTGGATCTTATGATGTTTCTCCCCCTCTACTCTCTTGTAATGGATTGAGTTTTCCCTTTGAAGTTATCTTATCGGATTGAGTCTTTAAGGATTTGAGAACACTTGATGTACGTCTTGCATGTGCTTATCTGTGGTGACAATGGGATATTCAGGTGATCTACTTGATGTATGTTTTGGTGATCAACTTGCGGGTTCAGTGACTTTGTGAACTTATGCATAGGGGTTGGCACACGTTTTCGTCTTGACTCTTCGGTAGAAACTTTGGGGCACTCTTTGAAGTACTTTGTGTTGGTTGTAGATGAATCTGAGATTGTGTGATGCATATCATATAATCATGCCCACGGATACTTGAGGTGACATTGGAGTATCTAGGTGACATTAGGGTTTTGGTTGATTTGTGTCTTAAGGTGTTATTCTAGTACTAACTCTAGGATAGATCGAACGGAAAGAATAGCTTCGTGTTATTTTACTATGGACTCTTGAATAGATCGATCAGAAAGGATAACTTTGAGGTGGTTTCTTACCCTACAATAATCTCGTCGTTTTTTCTCCGCAATTACTGACTTCAGAGTGACTCTTTGTTGCATGTTGAGGGATAGTTATATGATCCAATTATGTTATTATTGTTGAGAGAACTTGCACTAGTGAAAGTATGAACCTTAGGCCTTGTTTCCAACCATTGCAATACCGTTTGTGCTCACTTTTATCATTAGTTACCTTGCTGTTTTTATAATTTCAGATTACAAAAGCCTATATCTACCATCCATATTGCACTTGTATCATCATCTCTTCGCCGAACTAGTGCACCTATACAATTTACCACTGTATTGGGTGTGTTGGGGCACAAGAGACTATTTGTTATTTGGTTGCAGGGTTGTTTGAGAGAGACCATCTTCATCCTAGGCCTCCCACGGATTGATAAACCTTAGGTCATCCACTTGAGGGAAATTTGCTACTATCCTACAAACCTCTGCATAGCCTCCAAATTCCCTCGTGTGGCACTCACATTGGGGGAATGCGGATGAGTGGTGCTGATGGTTTCGGTGTGGCTGCTCCTGCTCGTATCGCCGCCACGACGGCGGTCGCCGCTGAGCACTTGCCTAAGGTCATCAGAAGGCAGGTGTACTACGGATCTGAATCGTCCTGTCAGGTTCCAATCTATCCCGATCTATTTTAGCACGTCCAAAATATAGCTCCTTGCTGAATCCATCCTGAATGACCCCTCCCCCAGGAAAGCGGTTTGCCGCCGGATCCGGAGCATGACTCCAGACTCCCGCAACACGAGTTCGACTCCGAGTTTTGCGCCACCCAGAAGTACCAAAAGTTGAGTTGTGTGCACGGGCACACTCTCGCTCGACGTGTATGCACGGAGGGATTTGACATTGGCAGGCGGTTTCTCAGTTGCCCGTTAGAGGTTAGTGCTAATTAAGTTCATCATTTTACTTCAGTTAATGCCACTGCTCATCTAGAATACTATTTTACATTGCCAGGGATATGAGGCTTGTGCCTTTGTTAACTGGATGGATGAAGAACGGCATGGCAGGGCTCGGAGTGTTATCGCCAAGCTCGCAGAAGATAACATAAAGCTGAAGAAGAAACTGGCTGATCTGGAATGTACAATCAGTACGATGAAGCAAGAAAGAATCAATCATAGGCAGCAGATGAAACAAAGAGACAAGAAGGAACTAGCATGTGTAGTTGTGGTTGTCGCATTAGCCATGTTCTATGCGCTATTTGCAATAATGATTAGGGGTTTTGTTTGATAGTATTGCTAAAGCACATCTAGATGTGCTCTAAGTAATGCACATCTAGGTCCTATGCCATTGATGTTACTCAAAGATTCGTGCAGATATTTTCTCTGTCTTTTTTCTTTTCCTTTCTAGTTTGATTATTACTAGCTTTATCAATAAGAAGAGCTCAATGTATTGCTTGCCAATTGTCCTACTCCGTTCGTATTGATACCGTGCATAATCCCAAAACTCGTTCCTTGTTTTTTGTCCTGGAAAAGGAAACCAGCCAAATAGCCAATAGGGTTCCTGCGCAACCCTGGGAATTTGGAGCGACTGGGTACAAATAATTGCGGTTGATTATATCAGCGGTTAGATAATACGTCAACCCCCACTTCAATCCCCGCTTCAATTGGCAGTTCCTCTTCTCTGCATACCCCACTTAAGTGTCCACCATCTTCATCGTCCCCGGCAGACCGTGCTACACACTAGCACACACTCTGTAGCCATGTCGAGCGACAGCGAGGACGATAGTTCGGCCAGCAGTTTGGCGCCCGATGATAGGTCAGCATCGGAATCATCCCGCTCGTCTTCCATGAGTCCGGCGTCGAGCCCAGACCTCGATTATATCCAGTTCATGGAAGGGACGCCGCCTCCGGAGTCGTCAGATGACAACCAGACGGACGAGGAGTGATAATCCCCAAGTGCAGGGAATCATCGTAGCAATTCCCAAAGGTGGAAGTGATAAGTATGGAGTGTCGAACCCACAAGGAGCTAAAGGTAAGATCAATATTCTCTCAAGCCCTATCTGCCACTGATACGACTCTACGTACACCGAACGTTTGCTTCCAACTAGAAACGAGAAATAAAACTACGTTGTGGGTATGAAGAGGATAACTTTGCATGATATCGAAGAGCTAAAATATAAAAGTAGGTGATGTTATCATAAATTTAGAATATATTACTAAATATTATAAATAGTGAGTGTGGAATAATGATGGGTCGGTGTGCGGATTTATCCTAGGCAATTGTTAACAAGACCGGTAGTCGTCATTGCAATTTCATATGAGCGAGAGGCATAAGCTAACATACTTTCTCTTCTTGGATCATATGCACTTATGATTGGAACTCTAGCAAGCATCCGCATATACTAAAGATCATTTAAGGTAAAACCCAACCATAGCATTAAAGCATCAAGTCCCCTTTATCCCATACGCAACAACCCCCTTACTCAGGTTTATGCTTCTGTCACTCAAGCAACCCACTATAAGCGAATCATGAACGTATTGCAACACCCTACAGCGGGAATCCCTCACGCTTGCGCGACACGGAGGGCACAATAGGACAACACCAAAATAAAACATACAACTCATACCAATCTATATCATCAATCAACCCAAAGACAAAAGATATCTACTCAAAACATCATAGGATGGCAACACGTCATTGGATCATAATATGTGGCATAAAGCACCATGTTCAAGTAGGGATTACAGCGGGGTGCGGGAGAGTGGACTGCGTAAAAGAGATGAGGATGGTGATGTTGATGAAAACGATCACCGCGGCGATGATTCCCCTCCCGATGGCACTCCGGCGCCACCGAGAGAGATGAGGAGAGGTTCTCCCCCTTGTGCTTCCTCCTCCATGGCCTTCCCCCTGGATGGGGAGAGCTTCCCCCTCTAGTCCTTGGCCTTCATGGCGATGATGGCCCCTCCGAGATCCTTCCCCATGGCCTTCGGTGCTGATGGCCCCCTCCGGCAGGGTGCCAGAGAGGGCCTAGATTGAGTTCTCGTGGCTACAGAGGCTTGTGGCGGCGGAACTTCCGATCTAGGTTATTTCCCGAAGGTTTCTATATTTATAGGAGGAGTTGGCATTGATTTCACGTCAGGGGGGCCCTCGGGGAGTCCACGAGGCAGGGGGCGCACCCCAGGGGGGTGAGTGCACCTCCCATCCTCGTGCGGCCCACGGGACTCCCCTCTGGTAGATTTTTTTTCCAGTATTTTTCATATTTTCCAGAAAAAAACTCCGTTGATTTTCAGCGTGTTCTGAGAACTTTTATTTCTGCACAAAAACAACACCACGGTAGTTCTGCTAAAAACAGCGTCAGTCCAGGTTAGTTCTAATCAAATCATACTAAAATCATATAAAACTATTGTAAACATGGCATGAATACTTCATAAATTACAGATACGTTGGAGACATATCAAGGAGCCATCGGAGGACGAAGAAGAGGATGACGATGATGAGGAGGAGGAATGGTCGAACGAGGAGGAGGAGGACGACGACAGCAACGACGATGACGACGGCGGCGGCGATGAAAAGCCAACGGTCAGCGGCAAGAAGTGTCCTCGCCAAGACGATGTCGCCGGGCCATCCAACAACAACAACAACAACAACAACAACAACAACAACAACAACAACAACAACAACAACAACAACAACAACAACAACAACAACAACAAGGACTAAATTAAGCAGACTGTATATATCTTTGTTTATCCTGTCAATCTCATCGCAGACTGTTAGTAATATGTATTTGACAGAGATCTTCTACATTATCGCCCACAGGTTGGTTTGTTGAACTGCGTGCCCTGAGGAGCACACAATTCACAAAAAAAGACCATATGGGTTGTCTATAATGATCGCACACAATTCTGATTACTAACATGTTTGTCGGGTATCACACACATATTATTACGCCGAATCGTTTGTGTTCACCTCAATCATCGCAAACGGTTCATCGGAGTGAACTGTATGCCGTATATCGCACACACCTTGATCTGGTTGCCCGTTTCTATTGTTCTGCCTCATCGCAAACAGTTCGTACAGATCAATCGTATGCCCTTCATTGCACACGCAACTAAAATCTGAACAGTGTTTGACGTCTCATTCATCGCAAACGTTTTGCACCTTTTTTGACTGTTTTTTACATCACCGTTTGCGATTAATGCATGCACACAGTTTCCTCAAAGGTTCTCTGATCGTATTTTCGTGTTAGCGGCATCCTGCAGTAGTGAATGTTTTAATCCATAATAATGCTTTTTGGAGTAATTCTAATGCCTTTTCTCTCATAATTTGCAAGGTACACACCAAGAGGGAGAATTCCGGCAACTGGAAATCTAGACCTGAAAAAGCTACATCAGGCCACCTATTCTGCACACAACTTCAAATGAGCTGAAACTTCACGAAGATTTTTTATGGATTATTTAAGAAATATTGGAGCCAATAAATACCAGAGGAGGGCCACCAGGTGGGCACAACCCACCTGGGCGCGCCAGGCCCCCCTGGTGCGCCCTGGTGTATTGTGCCCTCCTCGGTCCACCTCTGGTGCCCATCTTCTGGTATATAAGTCATTTTGACCTAGAAAAAATCATAATAATACTTTCGGGGTAAAGCGCCACCGCTCGAGGCGGAACTTGGGCAGGAACACTTTTGCCCTCCGACGGAGCGATTCTGCCGGGGGAACTTCCCTCTCGGAGGGGGAATTCATCGTCATCATCATCACCAACAACTCTCCCATCTTGAGGAGGGAAATCTCCATGAACATATTCACCAGCACCATCTCATCTCAAACCCTAGTTCATCTCTTGTATTTAATCTTGTTACCGGAACTATAGATTGTTGCTAGGGGTGACTAGTAGTGTTGATTACATCTTGTAGTTGATTACTATATGGTTTATTTGGTGGAAGATTATATGTTCAGATCCATTATGCAGATTAATACCCCTCTGATCATGAGCATGTTGATGATTTGTGAGTAGTTACATTTGTTCTTGAGGTCACGGGAGAAATCATGTTGCAAGTAATCATGTGAACTTGATATGTGTTCGATATTTGGATAGTGTGTATGTTGTGATTCCCTTAGTGGTGTCATGTGAACATCAACTACATGACACTTCACCATATTTGGGCCTAAGGGAATGCATTGTGGAGTAGTAAATAGATGGTGGGTTGCGAGAGTGACAGAAACTTAAACCGCGGTTTATGCACTATTCCGTGAGGGACCGATTGGGTCCTAGAGTTTAATGCTATGGTTAGGATTTATCCTTAGTACTTTTCTCGTAGTCGCGGATGCTTGCGGGAGGGTTAATCATAAGTAGGAGGTTTGTTCAAGTAAGAACAACACCTAAGCACTGGTCCACCCACATATCAAATTATTAAAGTAGCGTACACAAATCAAACCAACATGATGAAAGTGACTAGATGAAATTCCCGTGCACCCTCAAGAACGCTTTGCTTATTATAAGAGACTGTTTTGTCCTGTCATTTGCCTCAAAAGTATTGGGATACCTTGCCACATACTTATTGTTACTACTTTTACTTGCTCGTTACAAATTATCTTGCTATCAAACTACTCTCTTCTCACAATTTCAGCACTTGTAGACATTGCCTTACTGAAAACTACTTGTCATTTCCTTCTGCTCCTCGTTGGGTTCGACACTCTTACTTATCAAAAAGAGCTACAATTGATCCCCTATACTTCTAGGTCATCAATCATCCTGCTCTACGGCAAGCTCGATGGGGTGGTCGGCGTCTTCGGCATTATCCGGGGTGTCGTTGTCTCCGGTGCCGGTATTACTTTCTTTTTCCTGTCGCGACCGTGAACGGCGCCGCTGACATCGACGGTTCGGTGGTACCTCGACGGGCTTGTCCTCGATCGGATCCTGATTGCCATCATCGTCCTCTTTGGGTGTATCCACCATGTACATGTCGTATGTAGAAGTGGCAATCCAACGCCCGGTGATAGGCGGGTTTTGGCCTGGTTCGGCTCCGGCATCGTCGTCCATACCGTCGATGTCTTCGGAGGCATAGTCGAGCATGTCGGTTAAGTCTTCAACAGTGGCTACCAAGTGGGTGGTGGGTGGGACGTAAAATTCCCAGTACTCAGCCCCTAGTTCGGGCTGGGCGCAATTCGGAGGTGATACCTCTGTGATGGCGAGAGATCGCATTAAGTCCAAGGCCTCGTTTAGGAGTGAAGGCCGGACGGGGAACCAAGCTCCTGCGGAGCTGGGCATGGTACATGACACATGGCCGTGCTCAATGGATGCAGACCTTGAGAGTTCGGATCTACCTCCAGGGGCGAGTTCGGCTCTCCAATGACAGGGAGAGTCCTGCTTGATTCCAGGCTTGTCGAAGATACAGTCGCCTCCGGGGCTTCAGCGAAGAGCTCCGTAGTCGGAGAGAGTCCAGTGGGTTTCAAACTCCCATCTTCGGATGAGGGAGTCTGCTCTGGATCTAAGGCCAGGGCAGGGATTATTGCTGGCTCTCACACGAGGTCAAATAGCGGATTCGACGGGTTTCCTTCTTGTAGGTGAGGAGCGGTCGGGGCCGAAAATCCTTCGAAGATTAAGTCTCCTCAGATACCAACGACGTAATTCAGGTTCCCGAATCTGATCTGATGACCGGGGGCATAGCTGTCGATCTATTCAAGGTGACCAATTGAGTTGGCATGTAGGGCGAAGCCGCCAAACACAAAAAGTTGTCCGGGAAGGAAAGTTTCCCCGCAAACGATGATCAAACGATCCATCGAGCCTTCTCGCGATGACACATCGTAACTCTCAATGAAAGCACCAATGTCGGTGTCAAAACCGTCCTATCTCGGGTAGCGTCTCCCGAACTGTGCGTCTGAGGATCGAAGGTAACAGGAGACAAAGGGGACACGATCTTTACCCAGGTTCGGGCCCTCTTGACGGAGGTAAAACCCTACTTCCTGCTTGATTGACTTTGATGAGTATAGGGGTTACAAGAGTTGATCTACCTCGAGATCGTAATGGCTAAACCCTAGATGTCTAGCTTGTATGATTTCTGATAGCCTCTATGGACTAAACCCTCTGGTTTATATAGACACCGGAGGGGCCTAGGGTTGTACAGAGTCGGCTTGCAGAAGAAGGAAATCACACACCCGGACGCCAATATTGCCACCCATGCATAGGAGAGTCCTACCCGGACACGGGGGAAAGCCTTCCACCTCGTATCTTCATGGCCGATCAGTCCGGCCCATATCACACAGCCCGGACACCCGAGGACCCCTTAATCCAGGACTCCCTCAGTCGTGGTTGTGCGTTTTGTAATATTTCTAGTTAGCCTGCTAGTGGAGGCGCGTCTATCGAGTTAGTGGAGGCATGCCCTGTGTTATTTGAGTCAAAGTTCTGTCTCTCGTTGGAAAATGTTTCCTCTGACACGTTCGCTCGGAGAGGCACATGTACGATGTTATTCAGGGCACGGTCGTGGCTTTCTTTTGAAATGTTTCCTTCACTGCTTCGCTCAAAGAGGAACATTGGTGAAGCTTGTTAGGTCACGGACCTTTTACAATAGAAGTCATGGTCGTTGCTCCGTTTTGGTATTTTTTCAGTTTAGTTGTCTGTGTCAGAGGATGGACCTTCTTTCGTTACATTGAGTCACAGTCGTGCTTCCCTGACACGTTGGCTTGGAGAGGCACCGGTGTTAAGCTATCGAGGGGATGGTCCTATGTTAACTGGTGGCGTACTCGTGTGTGTGTGTGTGTTTTGTTATTTTTTTCATCTTAGTTGTCTATGTCAGAGAGGCACGTTCTATGTGGATAGGAGGCACGGTCGTGCCTCTGTGACCCCATTATTCTAGGTGAGTCATTTACCAACTTCGTCAGATGCTTACGAACAAACAACATTGTTCCTCTCTGTTCCAAATGTTTCTTTTATTATGTCTACTCAAAGTGAGTGGTGTTCTGGTACAAGGAAGTGATATCTTGAATATCATATTTACAACTTATTTTGGAAAAATACGATTTTTATTTATAATGTTTGTTGTTCAGGATTTGAAGACTTGAACATTTGAACGCACAACTGTGTTTAATGGGATCCATAACAGATATCTTGGACTGACATAAAAATAGTTGAAACACTGTTGTTGTGATGACATGAGTCGAAATAGCTCAAACAATGTCCGGATGGCTCCAACTAAATTAAGGCACAATTAAGCAGTAGCCATCTTCTCCCAACTCTTCTTTCACGCTGGATATTGTATTGCTCGAAGACGATGCTCAGTGCCTCAAATACATGGCATGTGTTGTAGTTGGATGTCATCATTTTGAAAGTTAGTTCTTCTCTCATCGGTTTCTCATAGATCTGCAAACACATAATAGAACAAACTAATAAAATTTATTGTAAAACATAATGCACACCTGGCTCGGATGAATGCATATTGATGTATTGTCAATGAGAGTGAACTTACACTATTGATAAAAAATGAATTATTGTTGAAACTAATGAGCGGCATCAAATGCATGATGTAAATACCACTGTCATCCCTAAAACTTGAGAGCATTATGTTACTGGTAGAAGCTGAACAATGGATATTGGATATGTAGTAGAACAAAAAATGGATGGTGAGGTAGAGCTACAGTTACAAGAAACTCACTCTCTTTCTGAGTTACATACACTCTGCACAAGTTTAACATGAAATGAGGCTATGGTGTGCGGATGGGTGTTGTAAGCAGAATGGTAGGCTCCCTTGAAGTTTTCAATGACAATATCTGAATGTTCCTTTATACCATCGCAATTGATATATGAACACATAATTTCGAAGCGACGCATTGCATGATTCATGATGATGAGGTAGATAAAATGTGGTTTCTTTCTCACAGGTATTAAGATCTAAAATAGTGAATAGGAAATAATATCAGTGTAACAACAAAAACTGGTAGAAATGAAGACAAACACTGGACAAATAGAGTGAGTAGGGTCAACTCACGATGTTACATTTGTTGGGCAGCTTGTACCCAACAGTTTTTCTACAATGTGTTCCTTCAGTAGTTCGGTGCTTGCCCCTAGAACTGTAAAATTTTCCTGCAGCAAATTTAAGTTGTGTCACTCAGCGTGGTAGTAGTAGTAATGTGGTTTATTATTATTATTTATGAGAAGCAAGAACTTACAGAAGCGTCCATGTACATTATATGCTTGTGCAAATTTGTTGGTGGTCTGTTACACTGTTCTTTCATCAGAAACGTTGAGTAAGCGTCGACCACGAATGTGTTGATATATCCGTAGATCTCCATTGACAAACCTAAAGTTCGATGATCGGCCCAACGTCGTTCGACGTAGAATATCCTCTTGCTGCCAAACAAATGCATTTTAAATCGTATGATTTTCTTATTTAACATCAGAGGTGATGAGTATTCAATTAGAGTAATACAAGAATCGAGCCGAAACACTTGAATATGATAGCTTCAGGCAGAATACATTGC
>LR880970.1:500088857-500100043 GCA_904067115.1 Aegilops sharonensis
TCGAGGAGTTGATGATGTACGGTCACGGCATCGAGGGCATGGGGTTCTCCCATATTGAGGTGTCAGACATCCCATCGCCGACCCTCTCGCTCCTGGTGGTAGTGTCGATGGTGGGTGAGGGTGTGGCCTCTCCTGAGATGCTCGAGGCCGAGCTCAACCACCTTTGGCACTGCCAATGGGACGTAGGTGACCCCGACCTTCGGTACCGAGTTCATTGTGGTCTTCCCCGACGCCATTAGCCACGGCATGTGCACTCATAGTGCTGAGATCACCTTGGCGCTCAACAAGCTTGTGGTGGACATCTCCGAACCGGTCCATGACCCCAAGTCTGTTGTGGTCCTGGATACCGCATGGATCCTCCTCTCCGGTCTCCCCGACATTGCGAGGTCCAAGCGTGTCACCCGCCACATGTCTCAGATTCTTGGCAATGTGGTCGTGGTGGATGAGCTCTCTCTTCGCAAGGAGGAGGAGGTCTGCGTCAAGGTCAAGACTCTTGACTCCTCCAAGCTTCGCGCCACAGTCCAGATTTCTTCAACGACCAGGGTTACGACATCAAGATCGCGCCAGAGCCCCTGAACCACGTGGGCCGCCCCCGCTTCTCCGACGACGACCACATTGGGGACGGCCCTAGGGGAGACGGCGAGTACCAGACATTGGCCCCACTCGCGGCACTCGGACGAGGATGGGGACTACTCCAACGACAGCAGGTCCTCCTCTTGTGACCCCCTGACTCCGGCCACCGGTCGGGGCGGGCTGCTGGCAGGTTGGACCCACGGCGCTCGGCTCTCCCCGGTTCCCGTGGCATCTCCGGTCCTCTCGGCTGGGGACAGTGACGCGTCCAGTGTGGGCATGGTGGTCATCCCGGCCTCCTCGCCTCGCTCGCCTGTCACTTCTCCGGTCTCCGCCTCCCCGGCTCACGGCTCCAGTGCTGCTCTCGAGGCTCTTCTCCCGCCTCCATCCGTCGGCTTGGTGGACTTCGTCACCTCTCCCGAGCCCCCCTCGCGCCCCCCGCAGGCGACCCCCCTCGCCTTGGCCGCGCCCGTATCCGACAGGTTGCCTGCGGGTGAGGTGCCCCTCCTGGCCTGCATCTTCGATTCGGGATCCCCTCGCCCGGCCCCTGCTCCTCCCACGCCGACGCCCGACGTGATGCCAGTGGTTTCGGTGAGGGCGCCTCTCCTGGACAGCGCCCCCGACCCAGGACCTCCCCGTCCGGCTCCACCACCCGTGCCAGCGTCCCTCCCCTCCGCCCTCGTCCCTGCTGGATCTGAGTCTGTGCTCCTCCTGCCCTCCCCGCGCAGCTACGTCTGAGCTAAACTTGGATATGGAAGTATTCTTTCGTTTAGGGTGAAGTAAGACCAAGCTCATGAGCTTATTATCCTAGGTCGTAACAAATTAGTTGATAGTGATAGGATCCCTTTTTTTGGCGTGGCCGTGTCGGTGATGGAGACCTCGGTGGTGACCACCCCGGTGGCCTCCCCCCATCACCCGCCACGTTCCGCCGCGTAGTCCAGGCGGGGCAGGTCGGCTTCGACCCCGGTGATGGCCTCTCGCCGCAGTGCCCAAGTCGACGCTGCTCGGCTGGCTGGTAGCCCGGCTCTGCCCATCCCCGAGCGGGCGGAGCTCCGGGTCGCTGCCCGGAACCTCAAGACATGTACCTCATCCCGCCCTGCCAGTTCTTCAAATTGCGCCTTCTCTGCTCTTGAGTCGACCCCGCTAGGCCACCTGACCAAGGTGGCACCAGATTCAGCGATAGTCTTCAGGGGGGAGGTCGGCCCCCCTTAGTCCAAATCGAGGTGATCCGTGCCCGGGAGATCCTCGATGGGAAGCTGGTGGAGACTGGCGCGTGGTTCACCGCCCCAGCCCGGTTGACCCCCCCTCCCACCCCGCCCGTTGCCAGTCGTTCCACGACGGCAGTGGTTGAGATCCGTGGCCGCAACTGCTCCCGTACAGCCGCCCTTCGCGCGCAGAGCGCCTCTCTCGTCCTGGGGTCAAGCAGCCCCTTGATGGCACCATGATGCGGACGCTATTCTGGAACATCCGCGGTTTCGGCCAAGATGGCCGACGCGCCAGCTAGTAGAGTACATGTGAGACGAGCGTATTGACATTGTGGCCATCCAAGAAGCCATGCGTACGAAATTTTTGCTTCCGCGCTCGAGTGCTTGAGCCCCCATCTATTTGCCTGGCACTAGCTCCCTTCTAGTGGGACCACCGGCCATTCGGGTGGCATCCTTCTAGGCATGAAGGATGCCACCTTTGAGGTGGGAAGTATGGACCGTGACGAGTTCTTCGTTAGTATGGAGATCTTCGAGCGGGCCCTTAATTTCAAGTGGGAGATCATCGTCGTCTACGGTCCCGCTGACCACCGTCGCTCGACGACCTTTCTCAAGCTTCGCCAAAAGGTCTCGACCGCCCAATTGCCTGTGGTGGTCGGCGGCGATTTCAACCTCATCCGCTCCATTGAGGACAAGAGTAACAACCTAGTCAACTTCCCGCGAATGTAGATGTTCAATGACTGCATCGCCAACCTCGGTCTCCGAGAGTTAGATAGGGATGGTGCCAGGTTTACCTGGACCATCCGTCAGGCGGATCCGACGCGATCAGTCCTGGATCGCGTCCTAGTCTCCCATGAGTGGGAGATGCGATGCCCCTGGCCTCCCTCTGAGCCATCGCCAGGATTGGCTTTGACCACGTCCCGCTGCTTTTGTCCTCTTGAGGACGAGCGCCCTCCCGTACCCCCGCGGTTCTGCTTCAAGACCTTCTGGCTTACCCAGGCTGAATTTGTCGAGGCCATCTGTGACCGCTGGCTGGAGAACCGTGCACACCCCCACTGGACCCCATCGGCTGTGGACTCCTGGCAGTTCTGCGCCAAGCGTTCTCGCCAGTTTATGAAGGGTTGGGGCGCCAACTTGGTTGTGATCTATGTGAGCGTAAAAAAGCCCTTCTTGTCTCCATCCAGGCTCTTGACCTTCGGGCCGACTCCCCGGGCCTCTCTCCCGAGGAATGGCTTCTGCGCTACGATCTGGAAGATCAGCTCTCAGTCATCTACTCTGATGAGGAGGCCTATTGGCGGTTGCGTGGTACCCAGAAATGGGTCCTTAAGGGTGATGCGAACACCGCTTATTTCCAGGCCATCGCCAATGGCGGGCGTCGCCGCAACACCATCCCCCTCCTGTGGGACGAGGCATCTCTTGCAGCTCCTTCGCGACATCCACGCCCACGTTGACGGCTTCTATAAAGCCCTTTCCTCTGCCCCCCGTCAGGGAGGTCTTGCCCTGGCCCCAGATTTTTGGGTCGACCATCTTCGTGTCTCCCCTATAGAGAACGCGGCCCTTACGCCCCCCTTCTCTGAGAACGAGGTCTGGGCTGCCATCAAAGGCATGAACCCATGGTCGGCCCCGGGCCCTGACAGCCTTCCGGCCAAGTTTTTCCAGACCTTCTGGAATGTGATCAAACCAGAGATCATGGCCCTCTTCGATGAGTTCTACGTGGGCTCCATTGACCTCTCTTGCCTTAACTACGGGATCATCTGGCTCATCCACAAAGTTCCCGGGGCTTCTGACATCCGGCAGTTCCGCCCCGTTACGGTGATCAACGTGATTTTCCGTATTTTGGCGAAGGGGTACGCCAATAGGGTGACCCTGCTTGCTGACCGCATTACCCACCCCAACCAATCGGCCTTCATTCAAGGCCACTATATCTTGGACAGGGTGCTAGTCTTTCATGAGGTCCTTCACGAGGTCTGCTCGAGACACCTTAAGGCGGTCTTCCTGAAGATTGACTTTCATAAAGCCTACGACACGGTATGCTGGTCCTTCCTTCGGGAAGTTTTACTCCGAAAAGGTTTCGACGACCGTTGGGTCACCCGTGTGATGCAAATGGTCTCTTGTGGTCGAACTGCTGTTAACATTAACGAGGAGATCGGGCCCTACTTCCCCACCCTTTGTGGGGTTAGGCAAGGCGACCCCTTCTCCCCCTTTTTGTTTAACATGGTGGTTGACGCCCTTGCCTTCATCCTCGACAAGGCGAAGGCTGCAGGCCATATTCGTGGGATCACACCTCATCTGGCTGGTGGCTGTGGGATTTCACTCCTCCAGTATGCCGACGACACCATTACCATGGTGCAAGGCTCAGACGCGGATATCACCAACCTAAATTTCTCCTTCTCTGCTTCCAACAAATGTCCGGTCTCAAGATCAACTTCGACAAGAGTGATGTGATGGTGACGGGCTACTCCCTCGCCGAGTGCCAGAGCATCGCCAACCGGCTCAACTGCCGTCTGGGTTCCTTCCCCATGACCTACCTGGGGTTTCCCATTAGTGATTCCTGGCTCTTTGTCGCCGATTTGTGGCCGACGGTGGCCAAGCTCCGTATTGAGCCCCGACAGGGTAGGTGGTTGTCTAAGGCGGCCCGGACGATCCTCGTCAACTCCTCTTTGTCGAGTTTGCTTCTGTTCCTCATGAGTTTCTACAGCCTCCATGAGACTTTGCATCACGAGATCGCCAAGGTACGGGCTAGATTCTTCTAGGCAGGCGACAATAATAAACAGAAGTACCACATGGTCAGCTGGCCCGACATCTGCAAGCCGCCTGACCAAGGTGGGCTCGGGATCATGTGCTCCAAACGCATGAACATCGCCCTACTGTCCTGATGGCTCTGGTGCATCACGCAAGGGCAAGGTGGGCTTTGGCTTGACCTCATCCGGAGCAAGTACTTGCATGGACAACCGCTAGCCTTCTGTCAGCGGTCTGGTGGATCCCAATTCTGGCAGTCCATCGTCCAGCTGCTCCCGGTTATCCGCATCGGGACCTCCATCTCGGTGGGCTCCGGTGAAGCCACTTTGTTCTGGTTTCACCGGTGGGCTAGGGACATCCCCTTGACCGCCCGCTTCCCCGACCTGTTCTCTATCGCGGTTGAACCTAGGATTTCCGTCGAGGTCACCCTTATTGACTTAAGGCGCCTCGCTTTCTGGAGGCCATTTGGGCTTCCGGATCCTACGGTGTGGCACGAGCTGCTCGACTGCATTGCACTTCATGAGCCTGATGTGGATCTTGCGACCGACAGTATCTCCTGGTGTCTGGAGCCCTCGGGCGTCTTCTCCACCAAGTCCCTTTACCGGGCCATTGCACCCTCCACCGCCGCTCTGCCCCTCACTGCGGTGTGGTCCATTCGCCTACCTCTGAAGATAGGATCTTCATGTGGCAATGAATCCGTGGCCGGACTCCTTCCGGCGTGGAGGTCCACAAGCGGAATGGCCCGGGTAACAGACTTTGCCCCCTCTCGCGACTGACGAGGACTCCAATCACATTTTTCTTCTCCTGTGTGTCCGCCCAATTCCTATGGAGCTGCTTTCGGGAGGCGGTTGGCGGTCATTGGTGTAACACCAACTTCCCCGACCTATTCTTCGAATTACAAGCCTCCCCCAGAGCACTCGCCACATTAGGTGGTTGGAGATTGGGGTCCTCGCCTGGACTCTGTGGACGGTCCGCAATAGACTTGTGATCCAGCGCATTCCGCTCCGACGTGCTACTGGCGCCCTCTTCAAATTGTGTGGTTATTTGCAGCTTTGGCGGTTGCTTAGCCACCCCCAGGGTCGAGGTGCCATCACCTCCTTCATCGCCGACCTTCGCTCGACGGCATTCCGCTTGATGCTGCCGCTTCCTCCTCACCCCGAGCCGGATTAGACGCCGTATTGATTTCGCCGCTTCGCCGCTTTGTTGTTTTCTTCTTTTTGGGGCTTTTTGAGTTGTGCCCTCAGCAGAACCTTCGTACTTTCTTTCTTGCTTTCTCGTGGTTGTGTGTGTGCGGTGTGAACTTGTGTGTACTCTGTGGCTCTGGTGGTTTGCTTTATACATAAAGCGGGGCGAAAGCCTTTTTCGGTAAATAGCTGATCCCAAGCTCGGGTAAAGGAGGGTCGTGATAGACTTGATGAGCCAACGTCAAAACTCGGCCACTCTTATGGAGATAAACCCAAAAGAAAATGGTTGGGGCGTAACCCTCTCAGTGACGCACCATATCGGAATCCGGGTATGGTGTCAAATGGGCAAGGGCCGAACCATTACCCCCTGGTGACGCGTCATATCTTGATCTGGATACGGTGGCAAGTGAGCAAGGATCGGGTCATCACATCCTTTGTGGCGCGCTACATCGACGCCCGGGTGTAGTGGAAAATGAGCAAGGTTCTTCGCATTTGACTCAATGAGTGCGAAGAGCCGAGCCTAGGAGGATCCGCTTAGGTAGCTGGATCGTAGGGTCCCTTACAGGTAAGCTTCGGGAGCTGATTGATACAACGATGAGGAGAGGTGTTGATATCCTTTGCGTCCAAGAAACCAAATGGAGGGGACAAGAGGCGAGGGAGGTGGAGGATACCGGCTTCTAGTTGTGGTACACGGGGAAGAATACAAGCAGAAATGGAGTATGCATTTTGATCAACAAGAGCCTCAAGTGTGGAGTGGTAGATGTCAAGAGGCATGGGGACCAAATTATCCTGGTGAAGCTGGTAGTTGGGGACTTGTTTCTCAATGTTATGAGCGTATATGCCCTGCAAGTAGGCCACAATGAGAACACCAAGAGGGAGTTCTGGGAAGGCCTGGAGTACATGGTTAGGAGTGTACCTATTGGCGAGAAGCTCTTCATAGGGGTGACCTCAATGGCCATGTGGCTACATCTAACACAGGTTTTGAAGGGGTGCATGGGGGCTTTGGCTATGGCATTAGGAATCAAGAAGGAGAAGATGTCTTAAGCTTTGCTCTAGCCTACGACGTGATCGTAGCTAACACCCTCTTCGAAAAGAGAGAAATTTAGTGACTTTTAGTAGCGGTCAACACTCTAACCAGATTGATTTCATCCTCTCGAGAAGAGGAGACATGCGTGCTTGCCTAGATTGTAAGGTGATACCTGGAGAGAGTGTTGTCCCTCCCTCGGCATAAGCTTGTGGTGGCTAACTTCCACTTTCAGATTTGTGTCCAGCGGGATAAGCGTGCCAAAGTCGCTAGAATGAAGTGGTGGAAGCTCAAGGGGGAGGTAGCTCAGACGTTCAAGGAGAGGGTCATTAAGGAGGGCCCCTGGGAGGAAGGAGGTGATGTAGACAATATGTGGATGAAGATGGCGACTTGCATTCGTAAGGTAGCCTAAGAGGAGTTTCAAGTGCCTCGGGGTTGTAGAAGCGAAGCTAAAGATACCTGGTGGTGGAACGATGATGTCCATAAGGCTATTAAGGAGAAGAAAGATTGTTTCAAACGCCTTAACCTGGATAGGAGTGCAGACAACACAGAGAAGTACAAGGTGACAAAGAAGGCCGCAAAGCGAGCTGTAAGTGAAGGAAGGGTCGGGCATATGAGGACCTCTACCAGTAGTTAGACACGAAGGAAGGAGAAAGGGAAATCTATAAGATAGCCAAAATCCGAGAGTGAAAGACGAGGAATGTCGACCAAGTTAAGTGCATAAACGACGCAGCAGACCAGCTCCTGGTGAAGGACGAGGAGATTAAGCATAGATGGCGGGAGTACTTCGACAGGTTGTTCAATGGGGAGAATGAGAGCTCTACCATTGAACTGGATGACTCATTTGATGATACCAGCAGGCGTTTTGTGCGGCGAATTCAGGAGTCTGAGATCAAAGAGGGTTTAAAAAGGATGAAAGGAGGCAAGGCGATGGGCCCTAATTGTATCCCCATTGAGGTGTGGAGAGACCTCGGAGACATAGCGATAATATGGCTAACTAAGCTTTTCANCGGCTTCTAGTTGTGGTACACGGGGAAGAATACAAACAGAAATGGAGTATGCATTTTGATCAACAAGAGCCTCAAGTGTGGAGTGGTAGATGTCAAGAGGCATGGGGACCAAATTATCCTGGTGAAGCTGGTAGTTGGGGACTTGTTTCTCAATGTTATGAGCGTATATGCCCTGCAAGTAGGCCACAATGAGAACACCAAGAGGGAGTTCTGGGAAGGCCTGGAGTACATGGTTAGGAGTGTACCTATTGGCGAGAAGCTCTTCATAGGGGTGACCTCAATGGCCATGTGGCTACATCTAACACAGGTTTTGAAGGGGTGCATGGGGGCTTTGGCTATGGCATTAGGAATCAAGAAGGAGAAGATGTCTTAAGCTTTGCTCTAGCCTACGACGTGATCGTAGCTAACACCCTCTTCGAAAAGAGAGAAATTTAGTGACTTTTAGTAGCGGTCAACACTCTAACCAGATTGATTTCATCCTCTCGAGAAGAGGAGACATGCGTGCTTGCCTAGATTGTAAGGTGATACCTGGAGAGAGTGTTGTCCCTCCCTCGGCATAAGCTTGTGGTGGCTAACTTCCACTTTCAGATTTGTGTCCAGCGGGATAAGCGTGCCAAAGTCGCTAGAATGAAGTGGTGGAAGCTCAAGTGGGAGGTAGCTCAGACGTTCAAGGAGAGGGTCATTAAGGAGGGCCCTTGGGAGGAAGGAGGTGATGTAGACAATATGTGGATGAAGATGGCGACTTGCATTCGTAAGGTAGCCTAAGAGGAGTTTCAAGTGCCTCGGGGTTGTAGAAGC
Organism: Aegilops sharonensis; assembly: GCA_904067115.1. Lineage (NCBI taxonomy): Eukaryota > Viridiplantae > Streptophyta > Magnoliopsida > Poales > Poaceae > Aegilops > Aegilops sharonensis. The sequence continues at coordinate 500,097,385 of LR880970.1, forward strand.
GAAGAAGCTAAAGATACCTGGTGGTGGAACAATGATGTCCATAAGGCTATTAAGGAGAAGAAAGATTGTTTCAAACGCCTTAACCTGGATAGGAGTGCAGACAACACAGAGAAGTACAAGGTGACAAAGAAGGCCGCAAAGTGAGCTGTAAGTGAAGGAAGGGTCGGGCATATGAGGACCTCTACCAGTAGTTAGACACGAAGGTAGGAGAAAGGGAAATCTATAAGATAGCCAAGATCCGAGAGTGAAAGACGAGGGATGTCGACCAAGTTAAGTGCATAAACGACGCAGCAGACCAGCTCCTGGTGAAGGACGAGGAGATTAAGCATAGATGGCGGGAGTACTTCGACAGGCTGTTCAATGGGGAGAATGAGAGCTCTACCATTGAACTGGATGACTCATTTTATGATACCAGCAGGCGTTTTGTGCGGCGAATTCAGGAGTCTGAGATCAAAGAGGGTTTAAAAAGGATGAAAGGAGGCAAGGCGATGGGCCCTGATTGTATCCCCATTGAGGTGTGGAGAGACCTTGGAGACATAGCGATAATATGGCTAACTAAGCTTTTCAATCTCATTTTTCGAGCAAACAAGATGCCAAAAGAATGGAGACGAAGTATATTAGTACCAATTTTTAAGAACAAGGGGGATGTTCAGAGTTGTACTAATTACCGTGGAATTAAGCTGATGAGCCATACACTACTGGAGCCATACAATGAAGCTATGGGAGAGAGTCATTGAGCACTGCTTAAAAAGAATGACAAGCGTAACCAAAAATTAGTTTGGTTTCATGCCTGGGAGGTCGACCATGGAAGCCATTTTCTTGGTACACAACTTATGGAGAGATACATGGAGCAAAAGAAGGACTTGCATATGGTGTTCATTGACTTGGAGAAGGCCTACGATAAGATACCGCGGAATGTCATGTGGTGGGCCTTGGAGAAACATGAAGTCCTAGCAAAGTACATTACCCTCATCAAGGACATGTACCATAATGTTGTGACAAGTGCTCGAACAAGTGATGGCGACACTGATGACTTTCCAATTAAAATAGGACTGCACCAAGGGTCAGCTTTGAGCCCTTATCTTTTTTGCTTTGGTGATGGATGAGGTCACAAGGGATATACAAGGAGATATCCCATGGTGTATGCTCTTTGCGGATGATGTGGTGCTAGTCGATGATAGTCGGACGGGGCTTAATGGGAAGTTAGAGCTATGGAGACAAACCTTGGAATTGAAACGTTTTAGACTTAGTAGAACTAACCTAGTACATGAGGTGTGGTTTCAGAACTACTAAGCACGAGGAGGAGGAGGTTAGCCTTGATGGGCGGGTGATGCCTCAGAAGGACACCTTTTGATATTTGGGGTCAATGCTACATAAGGATGGGGATATCAATGAAGATGTGAACCATCGAATCAAAGCCAGATGGATGAAGTGACATCAAGCTTCTGGCGTTCTCTGTGACAAGAGAGTGCCACAAAAGCTAAACAGCAGGTTCTATAGGATGGCGATTCGGCCTGCAATGTTGTATGGTGCTAAGTGTTGGCCGACTAAAAGGCGACACGTTCAACAATTAGGTGTGGCGGAGATGCGCATGTTGAGATGGATGTGTGGCCACACAAAGAAGGACCGGGTCTGGAATGATGATATACGAGATAGAGTTGGGGTAGCACCGGTTGAAGAAGCTTGTCCAACATCGTCTGAGATGGTTTGGGCATATTCAGCGCAGGCCTACAGAAGCTTCGGTGCATCGCGAACGGCTAAAGCGTGCTGATAATGTCAAGAGAGATAGGGGTAGACCTAACTGGACATGAGAGGGGTCCGTAAAGAGAGATCTGAAGGACTAGAGTATCGCCAAAGAACTAGCCGTGGACAGGGGTGCGTGGAAGCTTGCTATCCATGTGCCAAAACCAGGAGTTGGTTGCGAGATTCTTATGGGTTTCCGCTCTAGGCCTCTAGCCTACCCCTACTTGTTTGGGACTAAAGGCTTTGTTGTTATATCCATCTCACTGTAAAAATAGGATAGGTTCGATCTATGGTCATCGAGGGCCTCCTAGAAGGATCTACTAAATTCATCGAGTTGTACTAAAGAATTAATGCTTTCCGTGAAATACTCTACATTCCACAGTTGCAAAATTAAAGGACTTACTATTTTGATGTCCAAGCCATGGCTTCCTGCATAGTGGAGATTGTCCAGTTTTACGAAGTCTATTGCCTGAACACGAACAACAAAAAACAAACAATTACGTTAGGTGACCATAAATGTATAAATCACTGTAAAAATAATATAGGTTTGATCTATGATAATACCTTGGGTACGGATCTCCCAGTCAGGATTGAAGTGGGGAAGTACTTCGCAGTGACTTGGACGGTTCGGCGAATCTGGTTATTTATATTAAGAATTATCAGTTAAGCACATCAATAAGCATGTCAGTATTTGGTGTGTTTATCAAGTATACTTGCCTCCGGGGGCATAAACGCCATCGAAGGATTGTTTACTTTTGGTGCAAGGGTACCGTCATAGTCCAAGAATAACATGATAATCTTCCCATCTGCCTGAGCTATGATATCCTTGAAGAAATCAATAGCGGAAGGTAGAACCTGCAATACATGAAGCATCACAAAATTGCTTTCCATAAGCCACTCACCGGATAATTAAGAA
>LR880970.1:500121946-500136659 GCA_904067115.1 Aegilops sharonensis
CGCCCCGCCTCCCTCTCCCCCACCTCCTTCCCCGCGTTCCTGTCCACTCGCTCGCCCCCCGCAGGCGACGGGCGGGCCCCTGCCGCTCCCTCTCCTCCGTTCCCCCTCCCCGTCCCTCTCCCTCCCTGCCGCCGCCGGCTTGTTCCGCCGGGCCCTGCCCGCGCGGCGCTGGCGGCGGCGGGCCGTTCCTTCCCCGTGCGCGCGTTGGGGGGCGCGGGGAGCCCCTGACGGTGGCGGTGCTGCTCGGCCGGTAGCGGTGTGGCTCGGCTGCGATCCCGTGGGCCACGGGTGCCCTTGGCGCGGCGACGCGGTGGTGCTGGCGGCTGGTGGTGCCCGCTCGGCCCTACGGGCGGTGCTGGCTTCGTTGGCAACGTGCTGCAGCGTGGGGATAGGGACTGTCCGGACCCATGTGGGTCCGGCCGGGCCGTCGGTGTCTGGCAAGTCCCTGTCGCCGCGTCCGGTCGGCTCCGCGAGAGCAATGGAGGTTGTCCCCTCCCGCCGATCGAGTTGCGGTTGCCCCCGTGGCCGCTGTCTCCTTTCCCTCCCCCAGGTCTCGTGCTGGCGGCCCCAGTGAGACGGCGATGTTGGTTCAGTGACCGTGGTGGCACAGGCTGGTGGGCGGTGGATTTGGTGGTGCATTACGGAGTGTCCGGGGTGGTGGTGGTTGTTTGGGTCGGGAGAAATCCCTGGCGGTTCGTCCGGCTCTGACGCGGTGACGCCGGACCTTCCTGAAGGGCGTCGGGTATACCCCTTCCCCACTGCCCTCCGCGTACCGGGGGAAACCCTAGGATTCGTTCAGGCAACAGCGGCGGCACCGTCGCATTCCTTCTTGAAGGTGTTGCTTGGTACGCGACGCTCCGGAATGCTAGGAACGCGGTGGTACTTCTCCGGAGGGTGCAGCGGTTGCCGATCTTCGTCGCTTAGTTGATCTGCTGGTGTCGGCATTTGTTTCTCTTTTCTTTCTCTTGCTTTTTTCCTTTTGGGCTTGGTTGTGCTGCAGCCCCAGCAAGTTGGTTGTATCGGTTGGTGCTTTATAATATAAAGCGGGGGGAAACCCTTTATCGTAAATTGATTACAGAGCTGGTTATAATAGTACAGGAGAGAGGCACGTACGATTGGGCTGTGTGGGGGTCCGGCTGGTTCCTTGTCCTGGGAAAGTGGGGATAGCTAGTTCAGTAGGCTAGCGTAGCTGGAGGCCTGGAGCAGTGAAAAGACACGGATTACTTTTTCCTGTTCAGTTTAATTAGCAGCACTTTCTGAAAATGCCAGAGAGCTTTCGAGGCGTTTTCTAAAAGTGCCGTGGAATGTCTAACTTTCGGAGGCGTTATGGTAAAACGCCTTAATTAGACTTCGCCTTCGTGACTACCTCTAGCGTTCTTCCTAAGCGCCGTCAAACAGATTTGAAGGCATTCTATACGCTTATGGAGGCATTTTATAACGCCTCGTAACACCAGCCGTCTTGTAGTGTCATTGACTCGTTGTGAGAACTTAGCAGTGCTACTACTGGTATGGTTCTCCCAACCAGACACCAATGTGTGAAGTAAGAAGAATGAAACTTAAGGTCCAGCATACCTTGCAGCGAGTGCAAGTGCAAATGATGGGTAAAGTTCACCCATCAGCACTGGCCAACCCAGTTAGGAAGGCCCTGCTCTAGGTCATGGCAAAAGGTGAGACGGCCCAGGGCCCAGCCAAAATAGGGCCCCATGATATCGTCAGGGGCAGAGTCAGGAAATTTGGCCAATGGGTTCACTCATTGACTCATTATGAGAACTTAGTGTGAATTCCAATTTTACACCCTCTTAGAGTGCAAGACATACCGGCTGGATGAAATTATAAAATAACATTTTTTAAATTATATAGTCACTTGTTTACGCATCGTGAATTTGAGTGGAGGCTCAACTGAGACATCTCTTGCAACTAGAAGCATTTGTATCACCACCACGTCGAAAAGAGCATATGACTTGCCTGAAGTTCTCCTTCACATGGCATAAAGAGGTTCAATATATGCACTTGAAAGTAGTGCTAATACTACTATGGTTCTCCCAACCAGACACCAAAATGTCTGAGGTAAGAACAATGAAACTTGAGGCTCAAGGACCCTTCAAAAAGAAACTTAAGGCTCAATGTACCTTGTAGGTAGTGCCAATGATGGTAAAGTTCAACCCATAAGCACGGCGAACCCAGTTAGGAAGGGCTGGCTCTAGGCCATGGAAAGAAGTGAGACGGCCCGGGGCCCAGCCAAAATATGGCCGCATGATGTGCACATATCGTAGTGTGTATAGCTATATGGGGGAACTGCACTACCACTATCTTTTTTCGAGAAAACTACCTCGGTAAATTTGAGTGGAGACTCGACAAAGACATCTCTTGCAACTACAAGCATTTGAATCACCACTGCGTCGAAAAGAGCATATGACTTGAATGAAGTTCTCCTTCACATAGCATGAGGAAAAATGACACTAAGGTCCAATATATGCATCTTGCAAGTAGTGCTAATACTGGTATGGTTATCCCAAGTATGGGTGATCTACTGGCAAGGCGTTCAAATACCATCCTTCTCGGTCTTAAATAAAGGAAAAACAAAGTCAACAGCATATGCAACTATGATAGGTTTTCTACACATACAAAGTATAACATTATTACTTCTAAGATGATATAAGTATCTGCCCAAAAAACAAAAAAGAGCATAATCAAACAATGGGAAGGACGAAGCATGTATTACCTTGGTGATGAACTGGTGAATTACCCTTGGCACCAAAGCCTCCCAAACCTGTGGACCAAATCTACTCTTAGTATACATCACCAATATAATAATAAAAATATATTCTATTATGGACAGCTATCTTGGAAATTTCTACCTGCATGTGATGGGCTCAATGAACAATTTGCACTCATGCCAAAATGATTAAGGGCACCATTGTTTGGGCTACACAGATTCTGAGAATCAGCCGTTACTGTGGATTCCTGAGAATCAGAAGGAGAATGTTCAATTACCCTGCTGTTGGACAGCTGTAGGAATTGTGAGTGTTGCAAAATGTCTGTGACACCCATGAATGCTGACTGCTGAGTATGGTGTTTGTTTGATGATTAAGAGCAAATTAGCTGTTTTTGTCTGAGTTAAACTGAAATGACACGTATGTACAATAATTACGCACAAATTAACTGATTTGGGCTCGGTTAAGTAAAAATTAGCANTAATACTGGTATGGTTATCCCAAGTATGGGTGATCTACTGGCAAGGCGTTCAAATACCATCCTTCTCGGTCTTAAATAAAGGAAAAACAAAGTCAACAGCATATGCAACTATGATAGGTTTTCTACACATACAAAGTATAACATTATTACTTCTAAGATGATATAAGTATCTGCCCAAAAAACAAAAAAGAGCATAATCAAACAATGGGAAGGACGAAGCATGTATTACCTTGGTGATGAACTGGTGAATTACCCTTGGCACCAAAACCTCCCAAACCTGTGGACCAAATCTACTCTTAGTATACATCACCAATATAATAATAAAAATATATTCTATTATGGACAGCTATCTTGGAAATTTCTACCTGCATGTGATGGGCTCAATGAACAATTTGCACTCATGTGAAAATGATTAAGGGCACCATTGTTTGGGCTACACAGATTCTGAGAATCAGCCGTTACTGTGGATTCCTGAGAATCAGAAGGAGAATGTTCAATTACCCTGCTGTTGGACAGCTGTAGGAATTGTGAGTGTTGCAAAATGTCTGTGACACCCATGAATGCTGACTGCTGAGTATGGTGTTTGTTTGATGATTAAGAGCAAATTAGCTGTTTTTGTCTGAGTTAAACTGAAATGACACGTATGTACAATAATTACGCACAAATTAACTGATTTGGGCTCGGTTAAGTAAAAATTAGCAAAGTTTGAATCATTTAAGACATGTTTTTACTAGAAATGTCATGATGGTGAACTAGAAAGTCCAATCTATTGCCTCACGAGTTGCTTACATATACAACATATCATCCAAAAGATGCACCAACCATCATCCTACAAGTAAATATGTAAAAATCGACTCGACCCCCCAACAAGGCATTAGCTATTGCCTCACGAGTTGCTTGCATGACTGTGTCATCACCAACCACCAAAGTTTTTATGGCATAATCAATTTTATGGCGACTGACCCCCTTCATAACTTACTAATACTTATGGCGTATGGCAAGGCGACATCATAGATGCAATCTAACCTTGTATCATAGCAAATTAAATCACTACTTCATAGACAAAATCATTGATCCATGAACAAGATTAAATAAACAGAAGAGACACCAGCCAGCAGCCACTCCCACTAGCACATGGAAGAAACTGCAATGCGTTAGCTCTACATGGAAGACACTGACCAGCGTCCATCATAATAAAACACACTTAGCAAACATCGGCAACAACATTACAACAATCCTCGACCATATCTAATCATGGACAAACATCAAGAAGTATACACAGCAAACTCGAGAAAATAGTCCACTAACAAGCACTTGTTGTCACTATGAGTTTGCTGTCACACATACTCCTCACCTTCTTCGGAGAGATGGAGCAGGAGGTCGAACGTCGAAGAAGTGGAGCAGGAGGTTGGGGAGGCCGGCGGCCGGCGGTAGAGGGCGAATTGCGGAGGAGGAGCTCAGGCTCGGGGAGGTCAGAGAAGGGGATCGGAGGGGACAGCAGAGATGGGAGAGGAGATCGAGTCTCAGTTCATTCAACATACCCTAACAGGTGTCGCGCACACGCTTAACTAGTACTCGGCTCTCGGGCCAACACACTCGCTCACAGCTATTACATGGGCCTCGGCCCAACACCACCGTGGTGCACTGTTTTATTTTTGTTGGAAAGAAGTATAGTTTTCACCCCCAAATCCATCTCAATGTATCCATAACCCCCCAAAGTCAATTTTGGTATGATTTTAACCCTGAAAATGTCAATACCGTTTTAATCAAACCCTGACTGGTTTAGTGTCACATCAGAAGCGGTTTTGCAAGGTGGTTTTCATTTACTTGTTGATTACTTGGCGCTGGCGTGTCACTGCATACACTGCTCTTGCTGTAACTAGCAGCCACGGACAAAAATTCCCCAAGTTCTCTGCCATCTCGTTCGAACCCTAAATCCCAGTCACGTTCGTGCTCTTGAATCGGCTCCACTCCATGACCTCATCTGCAAGCTTCTCAGCGAGCTCCTCTGCCGGCCGCACGTCATATTCCGCTGGTACGGCGGCGGCGGCGGCGCAATCGCCGGTGCCATATCGGCAGGGTCCGCTGCATTACGAGCCCCAAAACTTGCGCGGCTGCAGAGTGGAAGCACCCTGATGTATTTCCTGGAGTGTGAAGAACCCAGCGCGCATGTGCTACAATTGCGGAAATCGAAGGTGTGTTCTTGCTGATTTTTCTGGGAGGTCTTTCCATTGTTTGTTGAGTTCAATGAAATGTCAGGGTGTGGACCGCAGGTTCTTTGAGTGGCATGACGATCCAAATACTCCATTTCTGAATTCGCTGGTTGGTGACTTGCGTGATATTGTGTATCATCTGAAAACAGAGAAGAAACAGTTGGCAGAATCTTGAATCTAAGTTGAAGCTCTCATGGACAAGGCTGTAGATGTGGAGATGGGCATGAGGTCTTTTGTGCATGAGATGCAGTTCAAGAACGCAGCAGAAGTAGAAGAAGAAATGCATAGGAAACTGGAAAGATTTAGAAATGTTGTTCAGAAAATTGAATAATTTAGAAATGTTTGTGGAGTTCAAAATTTTGTATGTTACTTCTTGTTTGTAAGCAACTTCATTTTGTCCAGTACTGGGTGTTTGTAAGCAATTTCCTTTTGTTCAGTACTGGCTTACAAAGTAGAAATTTTTTGCTATCTGATTTGCTATGTGACTGTAGACCAACTGAAGGAAAACATGCTATCTTCAGTACTGGCTTACACAGTACAATCTTTTGCAATCTGACTATAGATGATCTGAAAGAAAATTTTAATATCTATTTAAGTGATAGTACAAAGAAGTGACAGTGCATGTTCAGTACTAGCTTTCTTTCTTATATATGTACAACAAGCAACACGTCTTGTGCATTTTGAGTGATAGTAAATAACAACGGATTGATAGATGATCTTGTGCATTTTCAGTGACAGTAAATAACAACGGATTGGTAGATGTTCCAAAAGATCATAGAGTACATGAGCACAATTCAGAGTACTTGACAGCAACAGAAAAAAAAAGCAGGAAATTTCAAATGGATGGTCCTTTCTTGCTCTCTAAGGCCTTCTTGTATGCTGCCAAGTTGAACACACAATGCTTGGGAACATTGGGTTGTGAGCTGCTGCTTGTTCCCCCATGTGTGGATTTCATCTGGCTGATTGCTGGCTGTGAACCACCAACATTTGTGGATTTCCTATGCATGCTTGAGTGTTTCGCCCTTCCTGCTTGGCTTGCTCCAGCTTTTGACTTGCCCTGCTATGTGAAGATTGTGAAATATAAGATATTATGTTATAGAAATCAGGAACTCATGGTAAAAAAAATAAGAAAATAGTTACAAAAAATATACCATTGATTGCTTAACATTTTGCCCTGCTTGCTTGGCTGGGACATCAGGAACTCCTGCTTGTGACTTGCCCTGCCTGCTTGGCTGAGAACTTGTTAAATTTTCAATGAGCACAGTTTTCTTTATTTCCTCCAACTTCCAACTTGGATTTGATTTTATGAGCCTACCATATCTCTTTGCAATGACAGTAGAGGTAACCAGTTTATTGTCTCTTCGAGGAATGCAGTTGTGGTCATCTATAAATGTGGAAACTTGCATCCATTTGTTTATAGATGTTTTAGATGCATATATCATCCACTTGCATCCAGGCCAAGTACAATGTGCCCTCACCTTGTTGTTTTCATCTTTTGTAAAGCCTATATGCCTATGTGTTTTGATACCATAGTTTATCAGTGCTTTCTTCATTTGAGTTCTCCCTCTGAAAACCATACCTAGCTGAAAGGAAGGGATTTCTGCCTTGCTATCAAATCTTTTCAATTGACTTTGTTTCCTCAACAGGCTTGTCCCTCCCTCTCCATCACTCTCTTCATCATATGAGCAATCATCGTCTGACTCAAACTCATCCACATCATTGCCTCCATCCAAATCTTCATCACCAGATGCACCTTCAATGACATTGTCATCTTTGACTACAGGACCAACTCCCTTCCCTAGTTTCTTAGCCCTTTTTTGCCTCCTAATTTCTCTTGCTAGTTTTCTCACCTGCTCTGCTTCCGATTCTTCAGCAGAGCTGCACTCATAGCCAGGTTCATAGTCCAGGTCACTCTCATCCTCACCCTCCTCATCTGCATTTTCCATTGGAGCTCTATTTAGTTTATTAACCCTCCCGGGTGCTTCTGATGCATCAACTTGTGCTTCAAATGCAGTAGATGTTGTTTCAGTTGCAGCTGCTTGTGCTTCAGTTGTAGTTGTTGTTGCTTCAGGTGGTGGTGTTGTTGTTGCTTCAGGTGGCACCGTTTGACTTGTAGAACTTCTCCTGACTGGCAACTTAGCAGGTCTACTAGTAACTGCTTTAGGGGAGGATTTTGCATTTGCTTCTTCTTCTGCAGCACTAGCCATATGTGTTAATATCATCTCATCAACAACATCTGTTCCTACAAACTGCACATCAATCAATGGCATTCTTGTCCCTCTATGCCCGGAGTAAGTTTCACCAACAGTAACTGTGACCAAACCTTCATAACTATATGCAGTCTCCCTCTGACATGTGTCCTCGTGCTCAAAATGCTCTTGAATTGCTTCCATAATGTGCAGATCAGACTCACCTACATGCTCCAACTCCTCCACATAAATGTCAGCAAAATCACCATATGAAATTGCATTGTCCACTTGTGCAACTGAATCATTGTCTTGCAGAAAAAGAAGTCCATTTGACAGGTTTTCCCCTGGAACTAACCAGTGCAGCTTGTAGGTATAGTTTCCTTTGCAGTGACCTCTTTCTACTTGATGCAAATCTTCAGCATATAAACACAATTCTGCATAACTTAGCATGACTCTTGGAATAAACATCTCTGCTTGTATCTCTCATGGGTAATCAACATGTCCATCCTTCCTCACAAAATAGCTGAGGTAATGGAATCTCACATACATGTAATCAAGTGGATCGGGAGGATCCAAAGAAGCTGCAAATTCAGAGATATTTCTGGTTAGCTGTATAGTCCAATTATTCAGTCAAATTATAGTCCAAGTAACTGACAGATTCCAAATATTCAGACCATCTTTCCTCTCAAATACAAAGTTAAATGCAGAATCGACGTGCAAGTAACTAACAAAGTGCAAATATTCAGTTAAATACAAAGTTAACATTTGTTCGGTCAAATACAGAGTTAATACAGAGTTATAATTCTGTATAAATCAGAGTTACCACTATCGCCTAGCCAAAATGCAGTCAAAATCGCTATACTCAGTTATTTCAACCCAATCATCAATGAATCTATATAAAAGAACCTACTTTCTTCCAAAACATCTGGCGATCATCCACAAAATAGAGCCTTTTTTCATATATACGAACGACATCAGGAACAACCACACATGTTGTCACGAAGCAGGAAGAATAGCTTGACGGACGAACATACCTGCGGCCATAGCTTCAATCCAATGGATATGGAGTCGCCGCGGTTGACGACGGCGGCCCAACCGCCGTCGACGGCGATGTAGCCCTAACAACTTGATGGGCAGTCGCACACTTTCTTTATTCCATGCGAAATTGACGGCCAGGGGCTAGCGATTGACGGCGGCAGTCGAAGGCGGTCGTTGATGGCGGCCGTTAACGGAGAAGGTGGGGGGGGGGTGTGGCGGCGGCGGCAGCGACGACGGTGGCTGGGGTGCTTCTGCTTCGGGCGAACAGGGGAACAAGGCGAACAAGGGAACACTAGAACTTAACCGCTCGACCAACTGCCACGTCACCAACACATATGTGCCAAATCACAATCCACCTTGCAAAACCGCTTCTGATGTGACACTAAACCAGTCAGGGTTTGATTAAAACGGTTTTGACATTTTTAGGGTTAAAATCATACCAAAATTGACTTTAGGGGGTTATGGATACATTGAGATGGATTTGGGGGTGAAAACTATACTTCTTTCTTTTTGTTGTGAAAGCCGTGGTGCACGGGACGGAATTTTCTATTCGCCGCACGTTGGGGCAAATTGTCCAGGTTTCGCACAGGGAGATCGAGGGAACGTTCCAGCTGCGCCAGCCCATTTAACCGTTTCAACGCGCCCGGTTTTGGGAACCTTCTAGAGGTGCCCAACCGGTTTTTTCTGGTTTTGGGAAACTTCTAGAAGGTTCCTAATCCGGGTTTTTTTCTTGTTCTGTTTTTTTTCGCTTTTCCTGTTTTTTTCTCTCCTTTTTCACTTTTCTGTTTATTTTTCTTTTGTTTTTATTTTGTTTTTTCACTTTCCTTTTTTTATTTTATCATTTTCAATTCTATTGTTTTCTTCAATTTATTATTATTTTTAAAAATCATTGTGTTTTACTGTTTGTTCATAAATCCAAAAAATGTTCAGAATTTGAATCCCATAAAATGTTCCTGTTTTTCAAATTTTGTTCACGTATTAAAAATTGTTCGAGCATTTCAAAAAATGTTCAGATATCAAAATTGTTCAATCGGTTTTCAAATTTTCAAGAAATGATCTCTTTTTTCAAAATTTGTTTGCTTTTATAGAAAAACGAAAATTGAAAATATGTGAGACTTTCTCTTTTTTTGTTTTCTCACATAACCCCTATCATCATACTCTACTCCACCCATAGTGTTATGTCCATGGCTTACGCTCATGTACTGAGTGAGGGTTGAAAAGGCTAAAGCGCGTTAAAAAGTATGAACCAATTGCTTGGCTGAAACCGGGGTTGTGCATGATGGGAGCATTTTGTGTGACAAAAATGAAGCATGGTCAAATTATACGATTTTGTAGGGATAAGCTTTCTTTGGCTATGTTATTTTGATAAGACATAAACTGCTTGGTTAGCATGCTTGAAGTATTACTATTTTTATGTCAATATTAAACTTTTGTTTTGAATCTTATGGATCTGAATATTCTTGCCACAATAAAGAAGATTACATTGATAAATATGTTAGGTAGCATTCCACATCAAAAATTCTGTTTTTATCATTTACCTACTCGAGGACGAGCAGGAATTAAGCTTGGGGATGCTTGATACGTCTCCAACGTATCTATAATTTTTGATTGTTCCATGCTATTATATTATCTATTTTGGATGTTTAATGGGCTTTATTATACACTTTTATATTATTTTTGGGACTAACCTATTAACTGGAGGCCCAGTCCAAATTGTTGTTTTTTTGCCTATTTCAGTGTTTCGCAGAAAAGGAATATCAAACTGAGTCCAAACGAAATGAAACATTCGGGAGAGTGATTTTTGGAACAAACGTGATCCAGAGGACTTGGAGTGGACGTCAAGAAAGAAGCGAGGAGGCCACGAGGTAGGGAGGCGCGCATGCCCCCTGGGCGCGCCCCCACCCTCGTGGGCGCCTCGCAGCTCCACCGACCTACTTCCTCCTCCTATATATACCCATATACCCCGAAAACATCCAGGGGCACCATAGATCGGGAGTTCCGCCGCCGCAAGCCTCTATAGCCACCAAAAACCAATCAGGACCCTGTTCCGGCACCCCATCAGAGGGGGGATCCCTCACCGGTGGCCATCTTCATCATCCCGGCGCTCTCCATGACGAGGAGGGAGTAGTTCACCCTCGGGGCTGAGGGTATGTACCAGTAGCTATGTGTTTGATCTCTCTCTCTCTCTCGTGTTCTTGATTTGGCACGATCTTGATGTATCGCGAGCTTTGCCATTATAGTTGGATCTTATGATGTTTCTCCCCCTCTACTCTCTTGTAATGGATTGAGTTTTCCCTTTAAAGTTATCTTATCGGATTGAGTCTTTAAGGATTTGAGAACACTTGATATACGTCTTGCATGTGCTTATCTGTGGTGACAATGGGATATTCACGTGATCTACTTGATGTATGTTTTGGTGATCAACTTGCGGGTTCAGTGACTTTGTGAACTTATGCATAGGGGTTGGCACACGTTTTCGTCTTGACTCTTCGGTAGAAACTTTGGGGCACTCTTTGAAGTACTTTGTGTTGGTTGTAGATGAATCTGAGATTGTGTGATGCATATCATATAATCATGCCCACGGATACTTGAGGTGACATTGGAGTATCTAGGTGACATTAGGGTTTTGGTTGATTTGTGTCTTAAGGTGTTATTCTAGTACGAACTCTAGGATAGATCGAACGGAAAGAATAGCTTCGTGTTATTTTACTATGGACTCTTGAATAGATCGATCAGAAAGGATAACTTTGAGGTGGTTTCATACCCTACAATAATCTCGTCGTTTGTTAACCGCAATTACTGACTTCAGAGTGACTCTTTGTTGCATGTTGAGGGATAGTTATATGATCCAATTATGTTATTATTGTTGAGAGAACTTGCACTAGTGAAAGTATGAACCTTAGGCCTTATTTCCTACCATTGCAATACCGTTTGTGCTCACTTTTATCATTAGTTACCTTGCTGTTTTTATAATTTCAGATTACAAAAACCTATATCTACCATCCATATTGCACTTGTATCACCATCTCTTCGCCGAACTAGTGCACCTATACAATTTACCACTGTATTGGGTGTGTTGGGGACACAAGAGACTATTTGTTATTTGGTTGCAGGGTTGTTTGAGAGAGACCATCTTCATCCTAGGCCTCCCACGGATTGATAAACCTTAGGTCATCCACTTGAGGGAAATTTGCTACTGTCCTACAAACCTCTGCACTTGGAGGCCCAACAACGTCTACAAGAAGAAGGTTGCGTAGTAGACATCAAGAGGATCGATGGTGATGACGATGGTGATGATTTACCCCTCCCAGAGGGATGTTTCCCTGGCAGAACAGCTCCGCCGGAGCCCTAGATTGGTTCCGCCAAGGTTCCGCCTCGTGGCGGCGGTGTTTCGTCCCGAAAGCTTCCTCCTGATTTTTTCCAGGGCGAAAGACTTCATATAGCCAAAGCAGGGCACCGGAGGCCTGCGAGGTGGCCCACGAGGCAGGGGGCGCGCCCAGGGGGGTACGGCACGCCCTCCACCCTCGTGGACGGTGGGTGGCCCCTCTCTAGTATTTTCTTCACTCAGTATTTTTTATTAATTACAAAAATAACTTCCGTGGAGTTTCAGGACTTTTGGAGTTGTGCAGAATAGGTCTCTAATATTTGCTCCTTTTCCAGCCCAGAATTCCAGCTGCCGGCATTCTCCCTCTTCGTGTAAACCTTGTAAAATAAGAGAGAAATGGACATAAGTATTGTGACATAATGAGTAATAACAACCCATAATGCAATAAATATCAATATCAAAGCATGATGCTAAATGGACGTATCAGCGAGCTTTGATGAATTTGTCATCATCTTCTGCTTCACTCTTGCGTTTTGATTGATCAGCAAGCATATCGAGCCATGAACCTGAAGGAAATATGCCCTAGAGGCAATAATAAATTTATTATTTATTTCCTTATATCATGATAAATGTTTATTATTCATGCTAGAATTGTATTAACCGAAAACATAATACATGTGTGAATACATAGACAAACATAGTGTCACTAGTATGCCTCTACTTAACTAGCTCGTTGAATCAAAGATGGTTAAGTTTCCTAGCCATAGACATGAGTTGTCATTTGATTAACGGGATCACATCATTAGGAGAATGATGTGATTGACTTGACCCATTCCGTTAGCCTAGCACTTGATCGTTTAGTATGTTGCTATTGCTTTCTTCATGACTTATACATGTTCCGGTAACTATGAGATTATGCAACTCCCGTTTACCAGAGGAACACTTTGGGTACTACCAAACATCACAACGTAACTGGGTGATTATAAAGGAGTACTACAGGTGTCTCCAAAGGTACATGTTGGGTTGCCGTATTTCGAGATTAGGTTTTGTCACTCTGATTGTCGGAGAGGTATCTCTGGGCCTTCTCGGTAATACACATCATATAAGCCTTGCAAGCATTGCAACTAATAAGTTAGTTGCGAGATGATGTATTACGGAACGAGTAAAGAGACTTGCCGGTAACGAGATTGAACTAGGTATTGGATACCGACGATCGAATCTCGAGCAAGTAACATACCGATGACAAAGGGAAAAACGTATGTCGTTATGCGGTTTGACCGATAAAGATCTTCGTAGAATATGTAGGAACCAATATGGGCATCCAGGTTCCGCTATTGGTTATTGACCAAGAATAGTTCGCGGTCATGTCTACATAGTTCTCGAACCCGTAGGGTCCGCACGCTTAAGGTTTCGATGACAGTTATATTATGAGTTTACATGTTTTGATGTACCGAAGGAGTTCGGAGTCCCGGATGAGATCGGGGACATGACGAGGAGTCTCGAAATGGTCGAGACGTAAAGATTCATATATTGGATGATATGTTTAGGCCAAGGGGTCAAGCCCATGAGGCTTTAGGTCGGTGCAAAAGGAGTTTTGCAGAGGCCAGGGGGCCAAACGCCGGAGACCCTGGCGTCTGGCCCTGGGCCAGACGCCGAGGCCCATGGCGTCTGGGCCAGACGCCAAGGATTGTGGCGTTTGGTCCTGGAGTCCGAGTGGGACTCTTGCCTTTCGGGCAAAACCGACTTTGAGGAGGCTTTTGCTCCAAGTTTCGACCCCGGGGCTCAACATATAAATAGAGGGGCAGGGCTAGCACCAAAGATACAACAATTGATCCCTTGGATCTCTTAGCCGTGTGCGGTGCCCCCCTCCACCTTATTCCACCTCGGTCATATCGTCGCGGAGTTTAGGCGAAGCCCTGCGCCGGTAGAGCATCATCATCGTCACCACGCCGTCGTGCTGACGGAACTCATCCCCGACACTTTGCTGGATCGGAGTCCAGGGATCGTCATCGAGCTGAACGTGTGCTGAACTCGGAGGTGCCGTGCGTTCGGTGCTTGGATCGGTCGGATCGTGAAGACGTACGACTACATCAACCGCGTTGTCATAACGCTTCCGCTTACGGTCTACGAGGGTACGTGGACAATACTCTCCCCTCTCGTTGCTATGCATCACCATGATCTTGCGTGTGCGTAGGAAAATTTTGAAATTACTACGTTCCCCAACAGTGGCATCCGAGCCTGGTTTTATGCGTAGATGTCATATGCACGAGTAGAACACAAGTGAGTTGTGGGCGATACAAGTCATACTGCTTACCAGCATGTCATACTTTGGTTCGGCGGTATTGTGAGATGAAGCGGCCCGGACCGACATTACGTGTACGCTTACGCGAGACTGGTTTCACTACTGCGAGCACTCGTTGCTTAAAGGTGACTGGCGGGTGTCTGTCTCTCTCACTTTAGTTGAACCGAGTGTGGCTACGCCCGGTCCTTGCGAAGGTTAAAACAGCACCAACTTGACAAACTATCGTTGTGGTTTTGATGCGTAGGTAAGAACGGTTCTTGCTCAGCCCGTAGCAGCCACGTAAAACTTGCAACAACAAAGTAGAGGACGTCTAACTTGTTTTTGCAGGGCATGTTGTGATGTGATATGGTCAAGACGTGATGCTATATTTTATTGTATGAGATGATCATGTTTTGTAACCGAGTTATCGGCAACTGGCAGGAGCCATATGGTTGTCGCTTTATTGTATGAA
>LR880970.1:500143309-500156723 GCA_904067115.1 Aegilops sharonensis
CCGATCCAGATGACTCTAAGTCTCAATCTGGATACATATTGAAAGTGGGAGCAATTAGCTAGAGTAGCTCCGTGCAGAGCATTGTAGACATAGAATATTTGCAAAATACATACGGCTCTGAATGTAACAGACCCGTTGACTAAGCTTCTCTCACGAGCAAAACATGATCATACCTTAGTACTCTTTGGGTGTTAATCACATAGCGATGTGAACTAGATTATTGTCTCTAGTAAACCCTTTGGGTGTTGGTCACATGACGATGTGAACTATGGGTGTTAATCACATACAGATGTGAATATTAGTGTTGAATCACATGATGATGTGAACTAGATTATTGACTCTAGTGCAAGTGGGAGACTGAAGGAAATATGCCCTAGAGGCAATAATAAATTTATTATTTATTTCCTTATATCATGATAAATGTTTATTATTCATGCTAGAATTGTATTAACCGAAAACATAATACATGTGTGAATACATAGACAAACATAGTGTCACTAGTATGCCTCTACTTAACTAGCTCGTTGAATCAAAGATGGTTAAGTTTCCTAGCCATAGACATGAGTTGTCATTTGATTAACGGGATCACATCATTAGGAGAATGATGTGATTGACTTGACCCATTCCGTTAGCCTAGCACTTGATCGTTTAGTATGTTGCTATTGCTTTCTTCATGACTTATACATGTTTCGGTAACTATGAGATTATGCAACTCCCGTTTACCGGAGGAACACTTTGGGTACTACCAAACGTCACAACGTAACCGGGTGATTATAAAGGAGTACTACAGGTGTCTCCAAAGGTACATGTTGGGTTGCCGTATTTCGAGATTAGGTTTTGTCACTCCGATTGTCGGAGAGGTATCTCTGGGCCTTCTCGGTAATACACATCATATAAGCCTTGCAAGCATTGCAACTAATAAGTTAGTTGCGAGATGATGTATTACGGAACGAGTAAAGAGACTTGCCGGTAACGAGATTGAACTAGGTATTGGATACCGACGATCGAATCTCGGGCAAGAATCATACCGATGACAAAGGGAACAACGTATGTCGTTATGCGGTTTGACCGATAAAGATCTTCATAGAATATGTAGGAACCAATATGGGCATCCAGGTTCCGCTATTGGTTATTGACCAAGAATAGTTCTCGGTCATGTCTACATAGTTCTCGAACCCGTAGGGTCCGCACGCTTAAGGTTTTGATGACAGTTATATTATGAGTTTACATGTTTTGATGTACCGAAGGAGTTCGGAGTCCCGGATGAGATCGGGGACATGACGAGGAGTCTCGAAATGGTCGAGACGTAAAGATTCATATATTGGATAATATGTTTAGGCCAAGGGGTCAAGCCCATGAGGCTTTAGGTCGGTGCAAAAGGAGTTTTGCGGAGGCCAGGGGGCCAAACGCCGGAGACCCTGGCGTCTGGCCCTGGGCCAGACGCCGAGGCCCATGGCGTCTGGGCAGATGCCAAGGATTGTGGCGTTTGGTCCTGGAGTCCGAGTGGGACTCTTGCCTTTCGGGCAAAACCGACTTTGAGGAGGCTTTTGCTCCAAGTTTCGACCTCGGGGCTCAACATATAAATAGAGGGGCAGGGCTAGCACCAAAGATACAACAATTGATCCCTTGGATCTCTTAGCCGTGTGCGGTGCCCCCCTCCACCATATTCCACCTCGGTCATATCGTCGCGGAGTTTAGGCGAAGCCCTGCGCCGATAGAGCATCATCATCGTCACCACACCGTCGTGCTGACAGAACTCATCCCCGACACTTTGCTGGATCGGAGTCCGGGGATCGTCATCGAGCTGAACGTGTGCTGAACTCGGAGGTGCCGTGCGTTCGGTGCTTGGATCGGTCGGATCGTGAAGACGTACGACTACATCAACCGCGTTGTGATAACGCTTCCGCTTACGGTCTACGAGGGTATGTGGACAATACTCTCCCCTCTCGTTGCTATGCATCACCATGATCTTGCGTGTGCATAGGAAAATTTTGAAATTACTACGTTCCCCAACAGAACCGTCACCATCCTTTCTTTTACCTTTAATCTTGAGCAGAGTACCAAGGATGCTTTCACATACATTCTTCTCTACGTGCATGACATCGATGCAGTGACGTACACGTAGAATGTCCCAGTAAGGTAATTTCCAGAACACTGATTTCTTCTTAAACACTTGACCCTTGGGTGTTAGTTTCACCGTCAAAGGGGGGTTCTTGCCAAGCACAACATTAATTTTTTTAGCCATGTTGTGGACCACCTCCCCATCATAGGGTCTTGGGGCCGCACCTGCCTCTGTCGTACCATCAAATTCAGCTTTCATCTTTCGGTATGGGTGCGATTCATCCGCAAGAACCTACGATGACGCAAATACACTGTTTTGCACGAGTTGGGAAGTCTTCTGCTAGCTGTCCTATCCATACATGTGACACACCCTACATCTCCCTTTGTTTTCTGCCCTGATGTCTTGCCTAATGCCAGCATATCTTGAATGGTGTGCACCAGCATCGCATGTAGATCAAAAATCTCCTTTCTGTTAGCATCATAACATTTTACAGCAGGCGCATCTATCCACACTGTCAGAAGTTCTTCTACCAGTAGCTGAAAGTAAATGTCAATGTCATTTCTAGGTTGCTTCAGGCCTTGGATAATCACTGACATCGTAATGTATTTTTTCTTCATACACAACCAAGGAGCTAGGTTATATATGCACAGAAGCGTCGGCCATGTGCTGTGATTGGTGCTCATATCGCCAAAAGGATTCATCCCATCAGTACACTCCCCGAGCCTTATACTTCTAGGATCCTTGGCAAATTTTTCAAACTTGTTGTCGATTAATTCCCACTGAGCACCATCTTTCGGGTGCCACATAAACCTATCCGCAATTCACTCATCATGATGACACCGCAACCTATTTCCCTCTCTAGGGTTTGCAAACAAACACCTCAACCTTGGAATTAAAGGCAAGTACCAAACAACCTTGAACGGGATTCCTGTCTTGATCTCGTCATCCAATTTGTACTTGTCCTTTGCTCTCCTGCGCTTGTATCGTGCATGCTTGCATGTGGGACATGCACGCAAATCTTTGTACTCACCACGGTAAAAATATGCAATCATTCACACAAGCGTGTATCTTCTGTACTTCAAGTTCCAATGGGCAAAAAATTTCTTCGCTTCATTCATGCTTCTGGGGAGCACATTATCTTCCGGAAGAATTTCTTTGAAAATACCTAACATCTCTGTGAAGCCCTTGTTTGATAGACTATTTGCTGCTTTAAATCTGAGAAGCGCCAGGGTGGCACTCAACCTGGAATATTTCATTTTGCAACCTGGATACAATTCTTTCTTGGAGTCCGCATCAATGGTTGGCAGATATGAATCAAAGAAATGGGATGATATTTGAAGGGATACCTTGCACAATAAATGAATGCAAATATGATTTTATCATAACTTTCAAGATTACCATGTTGAGAGCAAAACCATCTCTGAAGGAGGGCATGTCATCTTGGATTGACAACATTTAGATTTATTTATTTAATTTTTTTCCATTTTATTTTGCTCTTCCCTCTATATCTGGTTGTCTCCCCATCAACCATTGTAAGGAACATTTATTTTTGGCACTCTTATTTATTAATGAAAAATGGCACACAGTAGGGTTTCGCCCTACTGTTCTATGGTAAAAAAAGGTTGGCAGATCCTTGTACCCAGTCATATCCTTATCTGGGCCCTCGAAATCTTTAATCGTAGCAGCAAAATCTAGCATATCAAGATCATCGTCATCTGCATTGACGTCTTGGTTTTCTAGTGGGCGTTTCAACTTTCCGGTATTCCATTGGTAGCTTGACGCCTTTGCCCCGATGTTAGATTCAACATCCATGTGACACTGATCGGGTTTGGCATCTCGCTGCCTTGGGTATCTTCATCCATGACCTCCTCTTAACCGTGTCTGGTCCAACGTGTATATCCATCCATGAATCCCCTAGAGACTAAGTGCATCTGGACATCTGCAACTTCATGTGACTCTGTATTGGCACAATCAGTACATGGACACAGGATGTAATCCGCATCACCAATTCTCCTCTTTGTACTTTCAGCCAAATTCATGAACTCTGTCACGCCACTGATAAAATATGCGGTTTTCTGATTCTTCATCCATCGAGATCGTTCCATCTACAGCACACGGATGGTAATTAAAAACAAAACAACAACATTAACACACGGATTAACTCGTGCCCAAAGATGCGTGCATAAATCACAAGGTTTTATTTTCATAATTACTGAGGGCGCTCCATGTTGTTATCAGACGTGCAATGACAAAAATTAATGGCCAGTCAATTTACATGCAGAGTACTTGTACAACACTACCCTTACGAACTGAATAACTTAATTAAGCCACTCACGAAAAGAATACCTTAATTAATTAGCCGTGTGGCGACCTCCACCCAGCAGACAGAGAAGCGCGATGTGGCGGCACAGTTTCCCCATTTCCCCCAAATCCCTACATAGCCTCCAAATTCCCTCATGTGGCATTCACATTGGGGGAATGCGGATGAGTGGTGCTGATGGTTTCGGTGCGGCTGCTCCTGCTTGTATCGCCGCCACGACGGCGGTCGCCGTTGAGCACTTGCCTAAGGTCATCATAAGGCAGGTGTACTACGGATCTGAATCGTCCTGTCAGGTTCCAATCTATCCCGATCTATTTTAGCACGTCCAAAGTATAGCTCCTTGCTGAATCCATCCTGAATGACCCCTCCCCCAGGAAAGCGGTTTGCCACCGGATCCGGAGCATGACTCCAGACTCCCGCAACACGAGTTCGACTCCGAGTTTTGCGCCACCCAGAAGTACCAAAAGTCGAGTTGTGTGCACGGGCATACTCCCGCTCGACGTGTATGCACGGAGGGATTTGACATTGGCAGGCGGTTTCTCAGTTGCCCCTTAGAGGTTAGTGCTAATTAAGTTCATCATTTTACTTCAGTTAATACCACTGCTCATCTAGAATACTATTTTACATTGGCAGGGATATGAGGCTTGTGCCTTTGTTAACTGGATGGACGAAGAATGGCATGGCAGGGCTCGGAGTGTTATCGCCAAGCTCGCAGAAGATAACATAAAGCTGAAGAAGAAACTGGCTGATCTAGAATGTACAATCAGTACGATGAAGCAAGAAAGAATCAATCATAGGCAACAGATGAAACAAAGAGACAAGAAGGAACTAGCATGTGTAGTTGTGGTTGTCGCATTAGCCATGTTCTATGCGCTATTTGCAATAATGATTAGGGGTTTTGTTTGATAGTATTGCTAAAGCACATCTAGATGTTACTCGAAGATTCGTGCAGATATTTTCTATGTCTTTTTTCTTTTCCTTTCTAGTTTGATTATTACTGGCTTTATCAATAAGAAGAGCTCAATGTATTGCTTGCCAACTGTCCTACTCCGTTCGTATTGATACCGTGCATAATCCCAAAACTCATTCCTTGTTTTTTGTCCTGGAAAAGGAAACCAGCCAAATAGCCAATAGGGGTCCTGCGCAACCCTGGGAATTTGGAGCGTCTAGGTACAAATAATTGCGGTTGATTATATCAGCGGTTAGATAATACGTCAACCCCCACTTCAATCCCCGCTTCAATTGGCAGTTCCTCTTCTCTGCATACCCCACTTAAGTGTCCACCATCTTCATCGTCCCCGGCAGGCCGTGCTACACACTGGCACACACTCTGCAGCCATGTCGAGCGACAGCGAGGACGATAGTTTGGCCAGCAGTTTGGCGCCCCATGATAGGTCAACATCGGAATCATCCCGCTCGTCTTCCATGAGTTCGGCGTCGAGCCCAGACCTCGATTATATCCAGTTCATGGAAGGGACGCCGCCTCCGGAGTCGTCAGACGACAACCAGACGGACGAGGAGTGATAATCCCCAGGTGCAGGGAATCATCGTAGCAATTCCCAAAGGTGGAAGTGATAAGTATGGAGTGTTGAACCCACAAGGAGCTAAAGGTAAGATCAATATTCTCTCAAGTCCTATCTGCCACTGATACGACTCTACGTACACCGAACGTTTGCTTCCAACTAGAAACGAGGAATAAAACTATGTTGTGGGTATGAAGAGGATAACTTTGCATGATATCGGAGAGCTAAAATATAAAAGTAGGTGATGTTATCATAAAGTTAGAATATATTACTAAATATTATAAATAGTGAGTGTGGAATAATGATGGGTCGGTGTGCGGATTTATCCTAGGCAATTGTTAACAAGACCGGTAGTCGTCATTGCAATTTCATATGAGCGAGAGGCATAAGCTAACATACTTTCTCTTCTTGGATCATATGCACTTATGATTGGAACTCTAGCAAGCATCCGTATGTACTAAAGATCATTTAAGGTAAAACCCAACCATAGCATTAAAGCATCAAGTCCCCTTTATCCCATACGCAACAACCCCCTTACTCAGGTTTATGCTTCTGTCACTCAAGCAACCCACTATAAGCGAATCATGAACGTATTGCAACACCCTACAGCGGGAATCCCTCACGCTTGCGCGACACGGAGGGCACAACAGGACAGCACCAAAATAAAACATACAACTCATACCAATCTATGTCATCAATCAACCCAAAGACAAAAGATATCTACTCAAAACATCATAGGATGGCAACACATCATTGGATCATAATATGTGGCATAAAGCACCATGTTCAAGTAGGGATTACAGCGGGGTGCGGGAGAGTGGACTGCGTAAAAGAGATGAGGATGGTGATGTTGATGAAAACGATCACCGCGGCGATGATTCCCCTCCCGATGGCACTCCGGCGCCACCGAGAGAGATGAGGAGAGGTTCTCCCCCTTGTGCTTCCTCCTCCATGGCCTTTCCCCTGGATGGGGAGAGCTTCCCCCTCTAGTCCTTGGCCTTCATGACGATGATGGCCCCTCCAAGATCCTTCCCCATGGCCTTCGGTGCTGATGGCCCCCTCCGGCAGGGTGCCAGAGAGGGCCTAGATTGATTTCTCGTGGCTACAGAGGCTTGTGGCGGCGAACTTCCGATCTAGGTTATTTCCCGAAGGTTTATATATTTATAGGAGGAGTTGGCGTTGATTTCACGTCAGGGGGGCCCTCGGGGAGTCCACGAGGCAGGGGGCGCGCCCCAGGGGGGTGGGTGCGCCTCCCATCCTCGTGGGGCCCACGGGACTCCCCTCCGGTAGATTTTTGTTCCAGTATTTTTCATATTTTCCAGAAAAAATCTCCGTTGATTTTCATTGTGTTCCGAGAACTTTTATTTCTGCACAAAAATAACACCACGGTAGTTCTGCTAAAAGCAGCGTCAGTCCAGGTTAGTTCTAATCAAATCATACTAAAATCATATAAAACTATTGTAAACATGGCATGAATACTTCATAAATTATAGATACGTTGGAGACGTATCAAGGAGCCGTCGGAGGACGAAGAAGAGGATGACGATGATGAGGAGGAGGAATGGTCGAACGAGGAGGAGGAGGACGACGACAGCAACGAAGATGATGACGGCGGCGGCAATGAAAAGCCAACGGTCAGCGGCAAGAAGCGTCCTCGCCAAGACGATGTCGCCGGGCCATCCAACAACAACAACAACAACAACAACAACAACAACAACAACAACAACAACAACAACAGCAACAGCAACAACAGCAACAGCAACAGTAGCAACAGCAACAGCAACAACAGCAACAGCAACAACAGCAACAGCAACAACAGCAACAGCAACAGTAGCAACAGCAACAGCAACAACAGCAACAGCAACAGTAGCAACAGCAACAGCAACAACAGCAACAGCAACAGTAGCAACAGCAACAGCAACAACAGCAACAGCAACAGTAGCAACAGCAACAGCAACAACAGCAACAGCAACAGTAGCAACAGCAACAGCAACAACAGCAACAGCAACAGTAGCAACAGCAACAGCAACAACAGCAACAGCAACAGTAGCAACAGCAACAGCAACAACAGCAACAGCAACAGTAGCAACAGCAACAGCAACAACAGCAACAGCAACAGTAGCAACAGCAACAGCAACAACAGCAACAGCAACAGTAGCAACAGCAACAGCAACAACAGCAACAGCAACAGTAGCAACAGCAACAGCAACAACAGCAACAGCAACAGTAGCAACAGCAACAGCAACAACAGCAACAGCAACAGTAGCAACAGCAACAGCAACAACAGCAACAGCAACAGTAGCAACAGCAACAGCAACAACAGCAACAGCAACAGTAGCAACAGCAACAGCAACAACAGCAACAGCAACAGTAGCAACAGCAACAGCAACAACAGCAACAGCAACAGTAGCAACAGCAACAGCAACAACAGCAACAGCAACAGTAGCAACAGCAACAGCAACAACAGCAACAGCAACAGTAGCAACAGCAACAGCAACAACAGCAACAGCAACAGTAGCAACAGCAACAGCAACAACAGCAACAGCAACAACAGCAACAGCAACAACAACAACAACAACAACAGCAACAACAACAGCAACAACAACAGCAACAACAACAGCAACAACAACAGCAACAACAACAGCAACAACAACAGCAACAACAACAACAACAACAACAACAACAACAACAAGGACTAAATTAAGCAGACTGTATACATCTTTGTTTATCCTCTCAATCTCATCGCAGACTGTTAGTAATATGTATTCGACAGAGATCTTCTACATTATCGCCCACATGTTGGTTTGTTGAACTGCGTGCCCTGAGGAGCACACAATTCACAAAAAAGACCGTATGGGCTGTCTATAATGATCGCACATAATTCTGATTCCTAACCTGTTTGCCGGGTATCACACACATATTGTTACGCCGAATCATTTGTGTTCACCTCAATCATCGCAAACGGTTCATCGGAGTAAACTGTATGTCGTATATCGCACACACCTTGATCTGGTTGCCCGTTTCTGTTGATCTGCCTCATCGCAAACAGTTCGTACAGATCAATCGTATGCCCTTCATTGCACACGCAACTAAAATCTAAACAGTGTTTGACGTCTCATTCATCGCAAACATTTTGCACCTTTTTTGACTGTTTTTTACATCACCGTTTGCGATTAATGCATGCACACAGTTTCCTCAAAGGTTCTCTGATCGTATTTTCGTGTTAGCGGCATCCTGCAGTAGTGAATGTTTTAATCCATAATAATGCTTTTTGGAGTAATACTAATGCCTTTTCTCTCATAATTTGCAAGGTACACACCAAGAGAGAGAATTCCGGCAGCTGGGAATCTAGACCTGAAAAAGCTACATTAGGCCACCTATTCTGCACACAACTCCAAATGAGCTGAAACTTCACGAAGATTTTTTATGGATTATTTAAGAAATATTGGAGCCAATAAATACTAGAGGAGGGCCACCAGGTGGGCACAACCCACCTGGGTGCGCCAGGCCCCCCTGGCGCGCCCTGGTGTATTGTGCCCTCCTCGGTCCACCTCTGGTGCCCATCTTCTGGTATATAAGTCATTTTGACCTAGAAAAAAATCATAATAATACTTTCGGGGTAAAGCGCCACCGCCTCGAGGCGGAACTTGGGCAGGAACACTTTTGCCCTCCTCTGGAGCGATTCTCCGGGGGAACTTCCCTCCCGGAGGGGGAATTCATCGTCATCATCATCACCAACAACTCTCCCATCTTGAGGAGGGAAATCTCCATGAACATCTTCACCAGCACCATCTCATCTCAAACCCTAGTTCATCTCTTGTATTTAATCTTGTTACCGAAACTATAGATTGTTGCTAGGGGTGACTAGTAGTGTTGATTACATCTTGTAGTTGATTACTATATGGTTTATTTGGTGGAAGATTATATGTTCATATCCATTATGCAGATTATTACCCCTCTGATCATGAGCATGTTGATGATTTGTGAGTAGTTACATTTGTTCTTGAGGTCACGGGAGAAATCATGTTGCAAGTAATCATGTGAACTTGATATGTGTTCGATATTTGGATTGTGTGTATGTTGTGATTCCCTTAGTGGTGTCACGTGAACATCAACTACATGACACTTCACCATATTTGGGCCTAAGGGAATGCATTGTGGAGTAGTAAATAGATGGTTGGTTGCGAGAGTGACAGAAACTTAAACCCCAGTTTATGCACTATTCCGTGAGGGACCGATTGGGTCCTAGAGTTTAATGCTATGGTTAGGATTTATCCTTAATACTTTTCTCGTAGTTACGGATGCTTGCGGGAGGGTTAATCATAAGTAGGAGGTTTGTTCAAGTAAGAACAACACCTAAGCACCGGTCCACCCGCATATCAAATTATTAAAGTAGCGTACCCAAATCAAACCAACATGATGAAAGTGACTAGATGAAATTCCCGTGTACCCTCAAGAACGCTTTGCTTATTATAAGAGACTGTTTTGGCCTGTCATTTGCCTCAAAAGTATTGGGATACCTTGCCGCATACTTATTGTTACTATTTTTACTTGCTTGTTACAAATTATCTTGCTATCAAACTACTCGCTTCTCACAATTTCAGCACTTGTAGACATTGCCTTACTGAAAACTACTTGTCATTTCCTTCTGCTCCTCGTTGGGTTCGACGCTCTTACTTATCAAAAAGAGCTACAATTGATCCCCTATACTTCTAGGTCATCAATCATCCTGCTCTACGGCAAGCTCGATGGGGTGGTCGGCGTCTTCGGCATTATCCGGGGTGTCGTTGTCTCCGGTGCCGGTATTACTTTCTTTTTCCTGCCGCGACCGTGAACGGCGCCGCTGACATCGACGGTTCGGTGGTACCTCGACGGGCTTGTCCTTGATCGGATCCTGATTGCCATCATCGTCCTCTTTGGGTGTATCCACCATGTACATGTCGTATGTAGAAGTGGCAGTCCAACGCCGATGATAGGCGGGTTTTGGCGTGGTTCGGCTCCGACATCGTCGTCCATACCGTCGATGTCTTCGGAGGCATAGTCGATCATGTCGGTTAAGTCTTCAAAAGTGGCTACCAAGTGGGTGGTGGGTGGGACGTAAAATTCCCCATACTCAGCCCCTAGTTCGGGCTGGGCGCAATTCGGAGGTGATACCTCTGTGATGGCGAGAGATCGCATTAAGTCCAAGGCCTCGTTTAGGAGTGAAGGCCGGACGGAGAACCAAGCTCCTGCGGAGCTGGGCATGGTACATGACACATGGCCGTGCTCAATGGATGCAGACCTTGAGAGTTCGGATCTGCCTCCAGGGGCGAGTTCGACTCTCCAATGACGGGGAGAGTCCTGCTTGATTCCAGGCTTGTCGAAGATACAGTCGCCTCCGGGGCTTCAGCGAAGAGCTCCGTAGTCGGAGAGAGTCCAGTGGGTTTCAAACTCATCTTCGGATGAGGGGGTCTGCTCTGGATCTAAGGCCAGGGCAGGGATTATTGCTGGCTCTCGCACGAGGTCAAATAGCAGATTCGACGGGTTTCCTTCTTGTAGGTGAGGGAGCGGTCAGGGCCGAAAATCCTTCGAAGATTAAGTCTCCTCAGATACCAACGACGTAATTCAGGTTCCCAAATCTGATCTGATGACCGGGGGCATAGCTGCCGATCTATTCAAGGTGACCAATTGAGTTGGCACGTAGGGCGAAGCCGCCAAACACGAAAAGTTGTTCGGGGAGGAAAGTTTCCCCGGAAACAGCATCGTTGTTGATGATCAAACGAGCCATCGATCCTTCTCGCGACGACACATCGTAACTCTCAATGAAAGCACCAATGTCGGTGTCAAAACCGTCCGATCTCGGGTAGTGTCTCCCGAACTGTGCGTCTGAGGATCGAAGGTAACAGTAGACAAAGGGGACACGATCTTTACCCAGGTTCGGGCCCTCTTGACGGAGGTAAAACCCTACTTCCTGCTTGATTGACTTTGATGAGTATAGGGGTTACAAGAGTTGATCTACCTCGAGATCGTAATGGCTAAACCCTAGATGTCTAGCTTGTATGATTTCTGATAGCCTCTATGGACTAAACCCTCTGGTTTATATAGACACCTCACACCGGAGGGGCCTAGGGTTGTACAGAGTCGGCTTGCAGAAGAAGGAAATCACACACCCGGACGCCAATCTTGCCACCCACGCATAGGAGAGTCCTACCCGGACACGGGGGAAAGCCTTCCACCTCGTATCTTCATGGCCCATCAGTCCGGCCCATATCATACAGCCCGGACACCCGAGGACCCCTTAATCCAGGACTCCCTCAGTTGTGGTTGTGCGTTTTGTAATATTTCTAGTTAGTCTGCTAGTGGAGGCGCGTCTGTCGAGTTAGTGGAGGCATGCCCTGTGTTATGTTGAGTCAGAGTTCTGTCTCTCGTTGGCAAATGTTTCCTCTGACACATTCGCTCGGAGAGGCACGTGTACGATGTTATTCAGGGCACGGTCGTGGCTTTTGTTTGAAATGTTTCCTTCACTGCTTCGCTCAGAGAGGCACATTGGTGAAGCTTGTTAGGTCACGGACCTTTTACAATAGAAGTCATGGTCGTTGCTCGGTTTTGGTATTTTTTTCAGTTTAGTTGTCTGTGTAAGAGGATGGACCTTCTTTCGTTACCTTGAGTCACGGTCGTGCTTCCCTGACACGTTAGCTTGGAGAGGCACCGGTGTTAAGCTATCGAGGGGATGGTCCTATGTTAACTGGTGGCGTACTCGTGTGTGTGTGTGTGTTTTGTTATTTTTTTCATCTTAGTTGTCTATGTCAGAGAGGCACGTTCTATGTGGATAGGAGGCACGGTCGTGCCTCTGTGACCCCATTATTCTAGGTGAGTCATTTACCACCTTTGTCAGATGCTTACGAACAAACAACATTGTTCCTCTCTGTTCCAAATGTTTCTTTTATTATGTCTACTCAAAGTGAGTGGTGTTCTGGTACAAGGAAGTGATATCTTGAATATCATATTTACAACTTATTTTGGAAAAATACGATTTTTATTTATAATGTTTATTGTTCAGGATTTGAAGACTTGAACATTTGAACGCACAACTGTGTTTAATGGGATCCCTAACAGATATCTTGGACCGACATAAAAATAGCTGAAACACTGTTGTTGTGATGACATGAGTCGAAATAGCTCAAACAATGTCCGGATGGCTCCAACTAAACTAAGGCATAATTAAGCAGTAGTGAAAGCACAAGTGCTCCCTAGGTGGTTTTGGTAATTAATGTCAACATATCTCTTGTTGGACTAACACTTTTATCTAGTATGTTTCAGATAAGTTCAACAATGGAGTGGCATGGACTAAAGGATGTGGGAACTCCTTCAAGATGCTAAGGACAAAGGATTGGCTCAAGCTTCAAGCTCAAGACTCTTCATTTTACATTTTAGTGATCCAAGATCACATTGAGTCTATAGGAAAAGCCAATACTATCAAGGAGGGATGAGGTGTTGCTTAATGAGCCTCTTGCTTCAAGTGCTTAGTGA
>LR880970.1:500166397-500183954 GCA_904067115.1 Aegilops sharonensis
TGGAGTAGAAACTCCATTGGATACATGCAAGACATGAGCTTATGCCTAATCCTTGATATCTCTCCTATGATGGAAATCTTATGTCTTGGATATATTTGTATCTTGCATGTTATCTAACCCATGTAGGTACTTGGTTGAATCAAATTCCATGAGGTTGTAACCTACTCATATCTTGAGCAATCTCTACATCACCAAGTCTCTACACAAGGTGGTTGAAGCCAAGGAAGCACAAAACCATTTTAACATATCCTTTGACAAATTCTATGTTGAGCTTCATGATTGTCATTGTTGGATACACAAGTGCTCTTCCTTGCACGAACTAACCCATGTAGGTAGATGGACTCAAATTCCAAGTGGTGCTCCAAATTCTTGATGAGCTACATCAACCTTGAGCAACCCACACAAGTTCAACTACATGGACAACACCACCAACCAAGGTATGCTATTCCATCTTAGAGAAGCTTTACTCCAAGTCATGAGTTAAAGCAACTCGACAAGATGTGAATACATCAAGATGCTTAAACGAAAAATGGCAACCCCATTTTGAGCTTAAACGATGAGTATGACCTATGATCAAGTGATCTCACTTGACTCCTAAGTCAATATACTCTAACATAGGTGACTTTGTCCCCGACCATCTCTAGATGAAGTTCTCTTGTGTTCTTTTCTGAGTTTTTGCATTTGTCTCATGCATATGTGTTTCCCCTTTCAAAAAAAAAACTTCATCTAGATTTCTTTCTGTTTGCTCTGCATTTTCTGCATTCCAATTCATTGCATATCATTCAGTAAATTCCTTGCAAATCTTTGTGAGATATTATTAGTCAAGTGAGCTGAGGTGACAAGTGTTTTCTCTGCGATGAACTCGGTTACACCAAGTTGTTATTTTCGGTCCAACCGAAAACTTTCAGTACCACCGAAGCATACCACTCGGTGCCACCGATTTCACAACAGGAAAAACAGTTTGCCACTTATTCTGTGTTTCTTTTGATCCAGCTCCACTCAATGAATCTTGTCCTCTACAAGCATCACATTTTTATCATTGCTTTATGTTGTGACTCAAGGATCAAACCCATTCACGACAAATTCCAGAGGGGGAGAGAGAGATCACATTTTTTTATCAAGCCCTTCTTGGAAATTGATGTCAAAGGGGGAGAGAGAGATCACATCAAAGCTTATCACTTAAAGGGATCACATCAGAGAAGGAGAGAGAGATCCTTCAGGGGGAGAGAGAGATCTCCAGGGGGAGAGAATACTAGTAGAGAGTATTTCTCAAGGATCCCACATGCTTGGTGTTCAAGAGGAGAGATGCCACATGTCTTCTTGAGGGGAAAGACATGTTCATATGTGCTTATTTGCATTAGCTTGCATTAGCTCTGTTCATTTACATCTTTCAGCTCTGATTTTCTGTTCCCTACCTTCTCCCAGTATCCCATGCTAGATTCAGGGGGAGCAAGACATCTAAGGGAAAGAAATCATCTAAATTCATTGCATATCTTTACTCTTGGGGACATGTCTAATCCAATGTAGTACTTAATACTCACTCTCTACATGTCATCCCAGTCTTGGTATTCTTGTGGTTTCTTTTGTTTGCTCTGGCTAGTAGGTGCATCTGTGTTATCTAACCTTGTTTACGCAGGTTCATTCCATCCTAAGCCAACTCAAGACTACAAGGTAAGTATATGCGTCACAATCATGTTATGAGGAATTCTTATTGATGTACATACTATTTGCAAGAAGGACTCATGGGCATGAAGGTATTTTCTTTAATATTCTTTGCTCTGATGCATATGGCCAAGATACATGTAACACATTGCCTGCTCTATCATGGTTATGCTATCACATGCTTCTCTATTCCATATTCACATGATTGCATACATGTAGGGGGAGCCTATGCTTGTTACATGTCTTTCCAAAGCTTTACTTGCTATTCTTTATATCTTTATCTAAAGCTTTGATGTATGTTGTCATCAATTATCAAAAAGGGGGAGATTGAAAGCACAAGTGCTCCCTAGGTGGTTTTGGTAATTAATGTCAACATATCTCTTGTTGGACTAACACTTTTATCTAGTATGTTTCAGATAAGTTCAACAATGGAGTGGCATGGACTAAAGGATGTGGGAACTCCTTAAAGATGCTAAGGACAAAGGATTGGCTCAAGCTTAAAGCTCAAGACTCTTCATTTTACATTTTAGTGATCCAAGATCACATTGAGTCTATAGGAAAAGCCAATACTATCAAGGAGGGATGAGGTGTTGCTTAATGAGCCTCTTGCTTCAAGTGCTTAGTGATATGCTCCAAATACCCTCAACTACTTTCCCACTTCCACACATATGTCCTAAAACCTAAAGTCAAACTCGGCCCCACTGATTCTTCCTATCCGGCACCACCGAGTTTGGACGTCTTAGCCACTGCCACAAACCCTAGGCAAATCGGTCTCACCGATAGGGATCTTGGTCTCACCGAGATGGGATTGTAATCTCTCTGTGTATGTCCATTATCAAAATCGGTCTCACCGAGTTTGAGCAATCGGTACTACCGAGATTACAATGCAAACTTTCTGGTTGACTCATTACCAAAGTCGGTCCCGCCGAGTTTGAGTAATCGGTCCAACCGAGTTTGCCTGGCCAACTCTCTGGTTAGCTAATTACCAAAATCGGTCTCACCGAGTTTGTGTAATCGGTCTCACCGAGATTACGTTATGCCCTAACCCTAACCTTATCGGTCCTACCGAGTTGCATTTCGGTCCCACCGAAAATCCTAACGGTCACTAGATTTGCTGAATTGGTCCGACCGAGCTTCTCAATTCAGTCCCACCGAGTTTGGCAAATTGTGTGTAATTGTTAGATTTTGTGTGGAGGCTATATATACCCCTCCACCTCCTCTTCATTCGTGGAGAGAGCCATCAGACTGAACCTACACTTCCAGCATCCTATCTTTGAGAGAGAACTACCTACTCATGTGTTGAGGCCAAGATATTCCATTCCTACCATATGAATCTTGATCTCTAGCCTTCCCCAAGTTGCTTTCCACTCAAACCCTCTTTCCACCAGATCCAAATCCTATGAGAGAGAGTTGGAGACTATCATTTGAAGCATAAGAGCAAGGAGTTCATCATCAACACACCATTTGTTACTTCTTGGAGAGTGGTGTCTCCTAGATTGGCTAGGTGTCACATGGGAGCCTCCGACAAGATTGTGGAGTTGAACCAAGGAGTTTGTAAGGGCAAGGAGATCGCCTACTTCGTGAAGATCTACCGCTAGTGAGGCAAGTCCTTCGTGGGCGACGGCCATGGTGGGATAGACAAGGTTGCTTCTTCATGGACCCTTCGTGGGTGGAGCCCTCCGTGGACTCGCGCAACCGTTACCCTTCTTGGGTTGAAGTCTCTATCAACGTGGATGTACGATAGCACCACCTATCGGAACCACGACAAAAACATCCGTGTCTCCAATTGCGTTTGAATCCTCCAAACCCTTCCCTTTACTTTCTTGCAAGTTGCATGCTTTACTTTCCGCTGCTCATATACTCTTTGCATGCTTGCTTGTTATGTATTGAAAAAGTAAAACTTGTCCCTAAACTCCACTTAAACTTTAATAAGGTTAAAAACTGCAACTTTAGTACTTAGTGTCTAATCCCCCCTCCCTCTAGACACCTCTTCTCAAGATCCTACAAGTAGCCATCTTCTTCCAACTCTTCTTTCGCGCTGGATATTGTATTGCTCGAAGAGGATGCTCAGTGCCTCAAATACATGGCATGTGTTGTAGTTGGATGTCATCATTTTGAAAGTTAGTTCTTCTCTCGTCTGTTTCACATAGATCTGCAAACACATAACAGAACAAACTAATAAAATTTATTGTAAAACATAATGCACACCTGGCTCGGATGAATGCATATTGATGTCTTGTCAATGAGAGTGAACTTACACTATTGATAAAAAATGAATTATTGTTGAAACTAATGAGCGGCATCAAATGCATGATGTAAATACCACTGTCATCCCTAAAAATTGAGAGCATTATGTTACTGGTTAGAAGCTGAACAATGGATATTGAATATGTAGTAGAACAAAAAATGGATGGTGAGGTAGAGCTACAGTTACAAGAAACTCACTCTCTTTCTGAGTTACATACACTCTGCACAAGTTTAACACGAAAGGAGGCTATGGTGTGCGGATGGGTGTTGTAAGCAGAATGGTAGGCTCTCTTGAAGTTTTCAATGACAATATCTGAATGTTCCTTTATACCATCGCAATTGATATATGGACACATAATTTCGAAGCGACGCCTTGCATGATTCATGATGATGAGGTAGATAAAATGTGGTTTCTTTCTCACAGGTATTAAGATCTAAAACAGTGAACAGAAAATAATATCAGTGTAACAACAAAAACTGGTAGAAATGAAGACAAACACTGGACAAATAGAGTGAGTAGGGTCAACTCACGATGTTACATTTGTTGGGCAGCTTGTACCCAATAGTTTTTCTACAATGTGTTCCTTCAGTAGTTCGGTGCTTGCACCTAGAACTGTAAAATTTTCCTGCAGCAAATGTAAGTTGTGTCACTCAGCGTGGTAGTAGTAGTAATGTGGTTTATTATTATTATTTATGAGAAGCAAGAACTTACAGAAGCGTCCATGTACATTATATGCTTGTGCAAATTTGTTGGTGGTCTGT
The DNA here is from genome assembly GCA_904067115.1 of Aegilops sharonensis. Classification (NCBI taxonomy): domain Eukaryota; kingdom Viridiplantae; phylum Streptophyta; class Magnoliopsida; order Poales; family Poaceae; genus Aegilops; species Aegilops sharonensis. Next base: position 500,171,069 of record LR880970.1, read on the forward strand.
TACACTGTTCTTTCATCAGAAACGTTGAGTAAGCGTCGACCACGAATGTGTTGATATATCCGTAGATCTCCATTGACAAACCTAAAGTTCGATGATCGGCCCAACGTCGTTCGACGTAGAATATCCTCTTGCTGCCAAACAAATGCATTTTAAATCGTATGATTTTCTTATTTAACATCAGAGGTGATGAGTATTCAATTACAGTAATACAAGAATCGAGCCGAAACACTTGAATATGATAGCTTCAGGCAGAATACATTGCATTAGTAAAAAGAAGGAATCGTAAATTTACTGTAAGAGGAACAACCAACTCATTACCTACTATTTTGACCGATGGCTGGTTGTCGATGATAGTTTCATACACATCTCTCTCCTCGGTTGTAGAATCTCTTATTTCCAAAACTTGACAGTGTTAACAATGGTCATTCACTAGGTCAGTGGATCGAGTTTGTTCTAGCTAAGAATGATGTTGATGAGGATGGAAGACATGATCGTAGGAGTTCATTTGACCATTATTGAGTTGCAGATGGCCCTCATTATAATTGTTATTTCTTTGGACCATTGGGCCTTGTGGTTGTTGCTACATGTGCAGTGCTGGTGTACTGACAGTTGGATGACCGGTTGAGCTCGAAGGAATATCTGATGCTAAATGCTGCAAAGGATGGCTGGAATACTGCATTCTGTTGAACTGTGGTTGTAAGGCACTGTAACTTTGCCCATGAGACTCGCCTCTGCGTGGTTGCTGGTAGTTCTGCTCTTGAGGTTGGCGTTGTTGGCATCGCGGACCGCCGTTATTCTGAACATCATTGTGTCGGGAGTAGTGGACATTAGGGACAGTGGTTTGTTGCTGGTATTGTTTGTGACTTTGGTTGTCCATTGCATAAGGTGACTGCTGGCTACTGTGTGAACCGCCGTTATTTTGAGAACTAGGACGTTGGTAGAAGTGGATTTTGAAACTAGGAGCTTGTTGGTGGCAGTGTTGGGACAAAGCAGTTGCTGGCAAACTTTCGGACAAGACAGTTTGAGTTAAACCTGTAGAGTATGACGTATCAAAAGACTGTGAGAGGTGGCTACCGCCTGACATTGAGCCTGATCTGCTAGGCATAGGTGGCTCTGGATAGTTAAAAAGGGAAGATCTCGCTGATGAGCTTGAATTCTTGGCCAAGTGCGAGAGAGTATCAAGGCTGGCATTGTTGGGATGCTACTTGGCTACGAAAGGGTTGCTTCTTCTTTCGTTCAATGACCTTGTCAAGTTGTTCATAAATAGATGGGTCAGACCATATTTTATCATCATCAATGAATCCACAATCAAGGAGGCATCTGTGATTGTCAGCATGTACTGACTCATTGGTTGTAGTTTCTGTTGAATTATGTGGAGGCTCCAGTATCCTAACTCTTTTCTTAGGACGCGCCGTATTCTCTTTTCCTGGATCTTCTGACTGCTGTAAGGACCTCTTGCGAGCTGCCATTTGTGCTTCCGGTTTTGATGGATGTGCGCTTGTGGTAACAGGGACGCAGTCCGTGGGATCAATATGTGGTTGCTTGGTACATTGTTCATGTTCTTCTGCAATGACTTTGTCTTTTGCATCGATAGATGCGACAAGAACGAATGGAGCATCACTAGTGGATGGAAGTGTTTTTCCCGTGTCCAGTTTCGAGCCGAAACACTGGGGACGGGTACTGTAGGAGCAAGGGAGCAACTAGCTTTGGAGCGTTCAGTTTTAGCAATGTTCTTCTCATCTCTCAAAGTTGAAACAACATGGACCTTAGCTTCTGGCAGCGAAGAAGAACATTTTTCAGTAACAATGTGTAACTTTGGTGCAGGTTGGGATACAGTGAGGCTCTTTTTGTTGGTTGAAAAATTGTTGTGAGCGCTATCAGAACCACTGGACCGTGCAGAAAACTCAGATGAATTTTCACATGTTAGTATAATTTCCCCGCTCTCCAACATGTCAGATGTTGGCACGAAGGGCTCATGAACCGGCAAGCCATCAAGGCAGTTGTGCAGATGGTTATGCACATGATCTAGATGGATCTTGGCTTCTTCATCAATGTCCTCTTTGCTGTCGTCGATCTCGTTCACCTGCAGCAGAAACTTAATCTAAGTAGATGATTTTAGGAGTGAAGATAGATAAATTTGGGACTGATCCTTGTCATACGGATTCTGTGAGTCTGGGTTAGGAGTATCGCAGCAACCCTTTAAAATTTCCAGGGAGTATGATGTGGCGTGAAGGACACTGGTCGAGCCACTGCTAGAAGAACTTTGACTGCTTGTTCTGCTAGAACTGGGAAGTGAAGAATATGTTGAAGGGAGCGATGAAAAAGTTTCTTTTTCATTCGAGTTGTCTTGTTGCAAGTTACAATAAACGCCCCGGTCGCAGGTCTTGATTTCTTTTGCACTAAGATCCCTACCAAGAGAGAGGACCTTCTCCAATTTCTCCTCGAGAACTAGTTGAAACAGGGAGAAAAGTTTTGTGTATGTCCATTGGAGTAGGAGTACAATCTACGGGAGTTTGGGTTATGTGTGCTAAGGCTAGTTCTTGTGCATGTATAGCCAGGGTGCTATCTCCATCAACAGGTAGGACTACTTTATTTGAAGACCATGTTTTTACTCTGCTAGATACTGCCATCACCCCTCCAATTCAAATGACTGATAAATAAGGAAAGTAGTTGAATGTACAAACCTTGCATGAGAGATAGATGCAATAGATAGTGACGAGAAAAGAGGACATGAAATAGTTCACATATATATTGTTTAACTGAACAGGATAGGATGACATAATTTCACATATATGATGTCTATAAACAGGATAACATGACATAATTCAAAGATATGCTGACAAACTAAACAAGATGACATGAGATAATTATATGATGTCTTTAGTAAACAAGTTCACATGACATAATTCACATACATGTTATCTAAGTAAACAGGATGGCATGATAGTATTGACATATGTGATTATATACTAAGCAGATGTCATTCGCATATATGATGTCTGAACTAAGCACATGGTGTTGAATATTGTGTATATAATGTTTAAACTATGCAATGCAAGACACCATATGCATGATATGAGCAGTATAACCCTGACAAGTTAGATCATACACCTGGAGGGGGGGGGGGGTAGGACTGGTCATCCATCTCCGCATCCATCTCTGAGGAGCTAACTGGACCCAACAAGTGATCTGCTTCGCCAGGTAGCACTGTCTGCTCTGAAGACCTTGTTGTCACTCCAAATTTTCCATCACCCATTCAAATGGATGATTCACATGAAGAGTAGTGAAATGTACAAACATTGGCAAATGGAAATGTAATGAAAAAAGGAATGGCAAGGTATAATTCAAATATATGATGTCTGACTAAACATGATGTCATCACATATTTCACATACATTATGGCTGGATAAAAAAGACGAGATTGCATAATTCACAGATATGTTGTAGAAGCTAAACATGTGGCATTACAAAACATGTCTAAACTAAGCAGATAACACATATGATGTAAAAAATAAGCAATGCAAGGCAACATATGCATGATATGGCCAACATCATCATGCCAAGTTAGAGCAAACACCCAAGGGGTAAATAAGAGTGGTCAGCTCCCTCTGAATCCACCTCTGAAAAGCTATCTTCGACTGGATTGCAATCTGCAGGAGGGGAGGGTTTGCCATTGCACCCACCATGGAGCGATGTCTGCCTAACATTGTATTGCTGCGCAAAACTCTTCTCTTTTTCTCTACATGTTCAGTATGACTGTATACAATAACTGGCATGCATACGAAAAAATATAGTGAGATTATATAAGGAGATCATGCAAAAATCTAGAGTGATGATAACAACAAGTGGATAAATCCAAAAATAATGATAACAGTCTGATGATAGCTTTAATTTAATTTTGCTGTTTATTTCCCACCCAAGATGAACCAAATAGACATTACTCTAGGTGAACCACATATAGACATATATACTATTTATTGCTGCCTTGAAATGCGCCTCACAAACATTTTAAAACTCAAGATTGAAGTTTAATTTGGACCTGACTTGGAATTTAAGAGATGAACAAGATGATAAAGGGCGTGTTCTGATCTCCTCCCGCTCCACGCTTCACAAGCTCCTGAAGTAGTTTCGAGTCGAACGAAATATCAACGAGAAGCTAGCTTCAGGAAGCTACAATCGATCGCAGCACAAAAACGTGAAGCATAGTCGGCCCAGCTCCATGGATACAAAAAAATAGAGTTAGCCAATATTACGATGGAAGTGCCACCGCCAAATGAAGCTAGGCGAATCGGTACGCTCACCAAAACATATTGCTGGTTGTTCCCTCGATCGAATCGGCGGTACAGGGGTCGCTCCGTTGATGTCTAGCCCAAACCAGGCTGCCTCCAATGGCTCAACTAGAGCCCAACAAGGCCAGCAACCTTTCAGCTGGGCTTTAGCGATGGGAAAAGCTACGCATGACGCCGAACGCGTGGGAATCGCAAGGTGAAGCAAGAAACTGGCTAGGGAAGCTAGATTTGTGAAGTTTTGTGAGATTGGAAAAGGGCAAGACTTTATTTCATGGATATGTCTTTTACAATAAGGTGAGAACACGCTGGTACTATGCATGTGGAACCATGGAGTAAACATGCCAGTAGTAATTGGTTCAGAGTAAATCGTAGATAATATGTGTACAATAATGTTAACAAGAAAACATATCATCATATCTATTTAGTAATTGCTAAAATAAGAATCATTATATTATTTATATGGTGTCACTAATTTGGGTTGTGGCATGAAGCTTATAATATTTTATATGCTATGAAAATAGTTACTAAAATAGTAAAAATTAATTTAAATATTTCGTATGTACTTTCTACATGACTTTAGACAAAACAATATTTACAAAAGGTAAATAAACAATATTGTAATTTTCGTGCAGTAGCCCATGCAGTATTAATAATTGCTAGCCCATGCACGGGTTAAAAAAAGTTCTGTGATATTGGAGGAGATCAGAACACGCTGGTACTACTAGAGAAGCTAATGGCTTGGTTCATTTTCTAGCTAGATATATTGCTTGGATCGTCAGACTAACATGTACTCCTCGATGTAACCTTGCCAGACCGAGTCAATAAAAGTTCCACGAGGCTTTCCCGCAGGAAAAAAATAATTAAACTGAATAAATCGACACCCAGCGCTCTGAATGCAGCAATCCAATAGCGTAGAGCGGGCTGCCGTGCGACGGCGGCGCAAGACGCCGGAGGAACGGCTCAGAGTCGGCCCGGTCCCCGTCGCCATAGAATAGCGTATGAACCCTCTCCGCCACGTCGGATCCGTCCATCCTTCGCCCCCTCCGACCCTCTCCCCCCTTCCTTCCGCAGCGCACGGTGCCACACGACAGCATCCCGGCCAGCCGCGCGATGAACCAATACCGGGGAAGGAGGCCAGGTGCGGTGCGCAGCTCCGGGTTGCTCAGGCTTGGCACCGCAGCTGGGCTTTGCAAGGGCGCGCGGGGAGGCGGAACCGTCGTCGTCGGGTGGCAGGCGATGCGGCTGCTATCTTGTCTCCGCGCTGTGCACTGCTGCCGCCTCTCTACTCTGATGCTCTAATGCGCAGGGCTTGATGCAGTATGGGTATGTTCTTCTGTTATCTCACGACTTACTTTATTTTTCTTGAGATCTGCTCGCAGCAGTGGGGTTCTTGGTGAATTAATACTGTATGAACTTTACACATATGTGCTGTTACAGATGCACATTAACGGAGAAGAATCAGAAGCCTGCAGTTTGCTATGGTGAACAATCAGAGGTTGGTACAGAAGCTTTTAATGGAAACATAAACGATTGCATTTGAACCAGTTTCTTGTTCCATTTGACTAACATCTGAAGAAACGCCAACACCTCGAAAAGATCTTTAAGAACCAGTTTCTTGATTCCATTTCACGAGCATCTCAAGAAACCCCATCACCTCGAAAGGATCTTTAAGTGAATAGCTGGCTTCAGTGAGCTCGGGCTCCGTCTGGACGCGTATGCCAAATCCGTACCCCTTTTCACGGAGCGTCTGCTTGTAGGATAAATTATTAGTACCAGAACTTTAAGAGGTGGAAAGCATTTTAGATGATTTTTTTCAGTATCTCACCGAGAAAGCATTCTCGTCAGTAGTGTCATCTCCAATGTGTATTGCAACAACCTGCGAGCTTTTCACGCGGAGATGCTGAAGCAGGTACTGGTACAGATGATCCAGTGCATCGCCTTTGTTAAATTTCGCCTTTGGGCGTACCTCCCAGACCTGTAGAATTTCAACATATAAAATCCGATGTAGCCATTATTCCATAATGTCTAAAGAAAACATCAGTGATGGAATCCATGTAACTAGCATTAAAGCATGTAAATAAAGTAAGTTGATTGCAGAAAGGTAGTTCTGATTTGATCCAGAAATTCCATACAGTAGGGTCCTAGTTCTATGTAGTCAAATTTGAATGGCAAAAGCAACAACACTTTAGTGGCTGTACCAACTGCCACGATAGCATACCAATACTAATAAGGGTCCAATTGTTTATGATCGCAAATTAAAAGATGCAATTCAGAGTAAAATCTGGAGTTCTTCAAACCTACTATCTTTAACTGTGGGCATTCATCACTATACAGACAGTCCTGCATCCTGTTTGGAATGTCAGGGGCCTAAACGCCCCGGCTAGATGTAGCGCGGTGTTTCAGCTCTTCTCTTTGGTGGGTCAGAACATTGCTTGTCTACAAGAGACAAAGCTTGAAGTTGTAACTGATCAGCTTGTTCGCGAGTGCTTTGGTAATAGATTAGACGAGTGACCCGATTTCCCACGAGAGTGGTCATTTCCCCGGCATTCCCTCCCTTCCCCTCCTCTTGCGCCCCCGCGGGCGGCAGGGGAGGAACCCTAGGCGCCGGCGCCTCTCCTCTCCCCCTCCCCTCTTCCCGCTCCCGCCGCCGCCAGAGGGCGCGCCCGGGCGAAGCCCGGCCGGCGGCGGCGGCGGCGGCGGGGACTCTCACCCCCTTGTGCAGATGGGGCTCGCGCGGGCCGGCGCGGTCGGACCAGGGCGCTGCGGAGCGCGGGATGCGGCGGCGCGGCGGCGGCTCTGCGGGTGGCGCGGGGCTCTCCGGCCGGCATGGTGGGCTGCGACGAGGCGGGCTGTGCCCGGGGTCTGGATGCGGCGCCTCGGCCGGATCTGGCCCTGAGGCGGCGAGGGCCGCGGGCGGCGCTGTGGGCGGGCGGCCACCTCTGCCGGGTCCTCCCTGCCTGGTGGAGGTGGGGGATGGTGGTGCGTGCTGGTGGTCGGGGACGGCAGCTGCGACTTTGGCGGCGGCTCGGCCAGATCTGACTTCTCAGCGGTGCGGGCCTCGGAAGGCTTGGGCTGCGGGCGGCCGCGTCGACCGGGGCCATGTCGGCTGGTTGGGATGGCGGCGCAGTAGCGGTGGTTCGGCCCCCCTCTCCTGATGCTTGGGGTGCTTGGAGCTGTGGTCGGAGGCGTGGCCGGAGGGTGGAGCACGGTGGCTCGACGCTCCTCGTCTTTGGCTGGCCACGGTGGTTGGGGCGCTCCGGGGGTTGGCAGGATGCCTCCGGGTTTTTGCTGTTGCCAGGGGTGGCGACGGCGGCCCGACCCCGGTTCGAGAAATGGCGAGGTGGCTGCGGCGTGCCCGGCAGCCGCCGGTGGCTTTCCCCTGCCCTGTTTCAGCCGATTGGGTCCCATTCTCGCCCAAAGGGCTCGCCTTTCTGACAGTCGCGTCCGGTGGTCCGTGTGGAAGGAGGTGGGGTGGTCTTGGATGCCAGGGCGGCGGCTCTGGTGGTGGAAGCCCGGTGCTCGCGGGCGGAGGCCATGGCTCAGGTGCTGCTCGGTGGCCATGGCCGTGTGGGCGGCGTGGTGGTCGGGGGGATGACGATCAATGGTGGTGGTGCGGCTTCCGTACCTTTGCCAGGGGCAGTGAGCGTGGACCGGGGTGTAAACCTGCTCTGTCTTTGGGCAGTCCGGCGGCGGCGAGTTCGTCCCCTTCCTGAAGGCGTCGTCGCGGTCCTCATTGCCCGTCGTGTTGCTCCAGGGACCCTCGGTTCGGGCGGTGGCGGCACTCATGTGTCGTAACCTTCCTGAAGGCACCGCCTTGGAGCTCACGGTTCATCGTCTGCAGCTACATCTCTTCGCGGTGGCATGTTCACGGTTGAGGATCCCGGTAGCTCTTGTAGTGGCTGGGTGTGGTGTTGCTGCGTCTAGCGCCTATGTATCTAGCCTTGGGTGTGTGCGTGAGTTGTGGTGGCGTGTTTTTGTATCAGATTGTGGTTGGTGCTTTATATATAAAGCGGGGCGAAAGCCTTTTTCGGTAATAGATTAGACGAGTTCTGCTACCTCCCGACTTTGGGTACGTGTGGTGGCATCCTTTTCGCCTGGGACTCGAGGGTGGTCTCTCTGCTCAACATTCACAGAACAGAGAACACCCTGACGGCCCTGGTAAAATCGATGGTGGGCGACGTGTGGTGGCTGACCGGGGTTTACAGTCCACAACCGGGTCAGGAGAAGATTGACTTCCTCGCCGGAATAACGAAAGCTTTTTGACACAGTTGGCTGAGCATTCCTACTGGAAGTTCTCCGGAAGATGGATTTTGGCGACAAGTGGACTGCTTGGATTTGTGGTCTTTTGGTCTCGTCCTCCACCAGGGTTCTGGTGAATGGGGTTCCGAGCGGCAAGATTTTCAACGGAAGGATGACTCTCTGTGGCCGATGTTGTTCATCTTGGCCATGGAGACAGACACTGCACCATCTCTTCAGGTTTGCAGTCGACGCTGGTTTCTTGTCACAGTTGGCCCACAGGGGCGTGCCTCGCCGGCTATCGTTCTTTGCCGATGACGTTATGATTTTCTTGAGGATGGTGGAGGATGTACACGATTTTGGGGTGGCATCGGGGCTATGCATCAATCCGCACAAGTGCACAATTCTGCCCATCCGGTGCTCTGAGGACCACGTGGCCGTGCTCTCTAATGGGCTAGGCTGCCCGATCGGCACCTACCTGTGTGGCTAGGCTACCTGGGATTGTGGTTGACGCTACGCAAAGCCACGACAGTGCAGTTCATGGATTTGGTGGATTGGCTCAAGAGAGCGGATGGTGACCGACCTTGGACTGAATTTGATATCCCAATCTCGGCCGAGTCAATGGCTCTATACCAGGCTGCCACTTTTGTGGATGTACGGGATGGCAAGATTGCACTCTTCTGGGACGATCGCTGGCTCGATGGATGGAGGGTGCAGCCACGATCCGGCCTGGAACCGCAAACTCTGAGGACTTGCTCGCAACCATAGGGCTCACGATGTGGGAGATTTAGAACACATCGGAACACCATTGTGTTCGACGACGCCCGTCCGGCAGAGCTACGTGTCATTCAACGGATTTTGGAGGAGGGCAAAGGCTTGGGCTTTGGTGGGAATCTCGAAGGGCTGTGTAGGTGGGCAACTCAGGCCATATGTAATCGTGGACTACCTCACGGTGGACTTGTACTTCGTGTCTCGGGTTTCTAAACCCTCCCTTCTATGAAAAGATGATACGCGTTGCTTATGCCTATTCTGGAGAAAAAAAGAGAGCAACTGTTTACCATGTCACCAGAGGCCCGCTCAAGATCAGGGAAGTCAATCAAGACATTGTTCACCGTGTTTTCGACAAGTTCCCAGTCCTGCATACAACATCAAAGACACTTAAAATGTCAGACAAAGTTTATGAAATAACAAGGGTGCAAGAAAATTGAAGTTACCTTCTCGTCAACTACTCTGTAATGCACAGATACACAAAACTTGTTATTCTCGACCGATGCATTTTCGATCCCTTGTACTGCCTCCTTCAGACGCTCCGTGGCCTGAGTAACAAGAGGTTCCAGCTCGGGAAGTGGCTGGAAGTTTTCCGGTTGGCCTCTCTACAGAAATGGATATTTAAGACAATTTAGAATATAGTACATTTCAGAGTTTATCAACAAAAATTGTAAAACTAAAGGAGCCGTCAAACAGCCATCATGTCAACTGTAAAAGAGGCCCTTTTTACAGTTGACATGATGGATGTAAATAAGGAGCAACCATAATTTTTTTTAAATGACATTAGAAATGATTATAAAATAAAATAAACTCATATCATAAAAAAAATTTGAATGATTGTGGATCCACTCCAGCCGAATATTGATTATTGAATAATTAAATTCTTCAGTTCAAATCAAAGTTTTTGAGATCTTTCAAAAAGTGGATTAATCAAAGGAGGACAAAGAGAGAGTCCCATTCTACATGTCAATACTAAAAATGAAATTTCTAGTAAAGGAAAATCCGTCGACTTTATAAGTTGTGAGGGTTCAAGTCCCTCTATCCCAAATCCTATTTTATTCCTTGACTATATTATGCATCCTCTTTTTTTCAATGAATTAAGATTCATTAGAACTCCGCCTATGTTGTCTCAAAATAGCTGGTCCGATTTGCAAAAGAAGCCAGTGGCGCCTTGGTTACGAAGTTGTGACGAGAGGATGGAGAGCTCTGGCAAACCCGAAGGCGACTCGTCGGGCGGTGGCCCCCTCGCCGCCCCGTGGGCTGCTTTGCCGGGCGGCCCGCCGGCTTCGGCTCCGGCCAGCCTCCCTCCCGCCCCCGCCCCACCCCCTCCGCCGGCCCTCTCCCTGTCACGCTGCCCGCGTCGCCGGCCCCTGCAGCCCCAGGTTGGCTACGATGGGATGACCTCCTGGATGAGGGAGATCCCGAGGACGACACCCCGATGTCGCACCACGGCAGTTCTGCCCCCCTCTCCCCCGCCTACCCGGTGATGACCAGCGTGGACGACGGCTCCGGCCTCGTCTCGCGGTCGCCCCGGCCGGAGCCCTGCTCGCGCGCCCCTTGTCAAAGGTGCGGGTTTGAGGGATGGGGGTGGATGTCGTCGTCGTGCGTGGGGTGTCGCAGGCTGCTCTGAGCTGGGCTCGGCTCAGGCCTCGTCACACCCTTCCTCCGGCCTCCACCTCAGGCGTTTCCCCCGCCCCTGCCTCGTCGGACCGTCCATGGCCGCCGGCTGTTTCGCCTCCCCGCTTACGTCGCTCGCCATGTCGTTCGTCATCACGGCCTTCGCCTCGTCCGGTGTGCTCGGCCTCACCCGTGCCTCCCTCTGGTGACCTTGGCTGGCTCTCTCCGGCGTGCTTGCGGCGGCTCCCGCTTAGGGAGGGGAAACCCTCCTGGCCGGAGTTGCGCCTCGTCCCTAGGCCTCGCGCTGCTGGGCCGCTCTCAGCCGCCCCCCACCCGTGGGCCAGGTGGTTAGTCTGGGCTCGCCTGATGCTTCGCTCGGCCCCCCTCCCCCCCGCTCGTAGGCCGGTCCACACCAGCCCCGACCCAGGCACACTCCAGGCCGGCCTTCAATCCTTAGGGAGGCTTCATCTGGCCTCCCCTAGGGTTCACCCCCTTCTCTCCTAGCCGCCTCCATTGAATTTCCCCTGTCCTCGTCTCCGACACGCACCCCCTCCCTCCGCGCCCCTGCCCCCCCATGCGCCGCCGGCCCTCCACCCTCGCGCGGCCGTTCCCCTCCTCCCGGACCCAGTCCTCCTCATGCCTCGGGATTGGGATGACGGCGGCGCCCAGAACAAGCACCGGCTCGATGACCGCCGCGACCCTTCTCGCCCCTTGCCGGATGCTGTCCGTCGGAGGACGACCTCCGCCGTCAGGTCTCCTCCCGGGAGCCTTGTCGTTCTCCTGCCCGCATGGACAACTGCTCCTCGGGCCGCCGCTCGCCCGCCCGCGACGACTACCGAGGCCGGTCCGCTCCCATCCGCACGCTGCCGACCGACGCTCCAAGTGGTGGCGTTCACCCTCTCCGTCCCGTTGGAGGGACCGAAGTCCATCCCCGTCCACTCCTCCCTGCCCCGCCCAGCACCCCAAGCTGCTCCCGCGCCAAGCCGCCGCTACCAGCCGCCTCATGTGGCTGCTGCTGCCTCGGGCGCGGCAGCTGTTGCAGCAGCCCGCGCCCGCCAAGGGCAGAAAAGGAAGAAGCGCCGCGGCCAGGGTTGGGCTGCCACGACCCAGCCGGCTCCTGGCTCGCCTTTCGCTCCGACTCCCATCTCCGTCTCTGCTGAGGTGAAATGCTTCAACTGTGGCCTCCTTGGGCACTCTCAAGTCAACTGCCCCAACCCTCCCGGCTGCTACATATGCAAGGACCTTGACCACCCCGCGATCTTGTGCCTGGACCATCCGGTTCGAGGAGTTGATGATGTACGGTCACGGCATCGAGGGCATGGGGTTCTCCCATATCGAGGTGTCAGACATCCCATCGCCGACCCTCTCGCTCCTGGTGGTAGTGTCGATGGTGGGTGAGGGTGTGGCCTCTCCTGAGATGCTCGAGGCCGAGCTCAACCACCTTTGGCACTGCCAATGGGACGTAGGTGACCCCGACCTTCGGTACCGAGTTCATTGTGGTCTTCCCCGACGCCATTAGCCACGGCATGTGCACTCATAGTGCTGAGATCACCTTGGCGCTCAACAAGCTTGTGGTGGACATCTCCGAACCGGTCCATGACCCCAAGTCTGTTGTGGTCCTGGATACCGCATGGATCCTCCTCTCCGGTCTCCCCGACATTGCGAGGTCCAAGCGTGTCACCCGCCACATGTCTCAGATTCTTGGCAATGTGGTCGTGGTGGATGAGCTCTCTCTTCGCAAGGAGGAGGAGGTCTGCGTCAAGGTCAAGACTCTTGACTCCTCCAAGCTTCGCGCCACAGTCCAGATTTCTTCAACGACCAGGGTTACGACATCAAGATCGCGCCAGAGCCCCTGAACCACGTGGGCCGCCCCCGCTTCTCCGACGACGACCACATTGGGGACGGCCCTAGGGGAGACGGCGAGTACCAGACATTGGCCCCACTCGCGGCACTCGGACGAGGATGGGGACTACTCC
>LR880970.1:500196802-500208249 GCA_904067115.1 Aegilops sharonensis
CTAAAGAATTAATGCTTTCCGTGAAATACTCTACATTCCACAGTTGCAAAATTAAAGGACTTACTATTTTGATGTCCAAGCCATGGCTTCCTGCATAGTGGAGATTGTCCAGTTTTACGAAGTCTATTGCCTGAACACGAACAACAAAAAACAAACAATTACGTTAGGTGACCATAAATGTATAAATCACTGTAAAAATAATATAGGTTTGATCTATGATAATACCTTGGGTACGGATCTCCCAGTCAGGATTGAAGTGGGGAAGTACTTCGCAGTGACTTGGACGGTTCGGCGAATCTGGTTATTTATATTAAGAATTATCAGTTAAGCACATCAATAAGCATGTCAGTATTTGGTGTGTTTATCAAGTATACTTGCCTCCGGGGGCATAAACGCCATCGAAGGATTGTTTACTTTTGGTGCAAGGGTACCGTCATAGTCCAAGAATAACATGATAATCTTCCCATCTGCCTGAGCTATGATATCCTTGAAGAAATCAATAGCGGAAGGTAGAACCTGCAATACATGAAGCATCACAAAATTGCTTTCCATAAGCCACTCACCGGATAATTAAGAACAGGGGTTTCAAGAATTGACAGCAATTTTTTTACCACGGCGCCCAAAGGAGGAGGAGCGTGGGTCGCACTTGGAGCACCGAGAGCATTTTCCTCATCAGTGACGGGGGTCTCGGTTCTTGGTTCATCACCTGCACATTTAAAATATATCCAAGAGATCAGAATATAATAAGATGAAGAATATAATATTCTTAAAGCTGATACCAATACAAATAAAGGCATAAGAATTTATGAATCTGCTATTAGTTCTGTTTGCTTTGAATATTCTTGTAACAGTAACAAATGAAGCATCGTTACTGTTATAGTTTCTTCGTTTGCTCTGGATTAGAATTGAGTTGGCTAAATCACAAGCAAGTGCCAGTGAAGATCTGGGAAAGGTGCAGGCAGACACCAATCTCAAGCTGAACAAAATGACTCAGATGTTAGCAGTTCTGCTGGGAAATTGAGAGTTAAAAGGAGGAGAGGCTTCTGACTGAAGATCAAGCACACAAGGTAATTTCACACCAGCTAGTACTTCAGGACAGCCCCCATCACCTTGGGTACTGCTATGGAAAGCCAGCCCTGAATTTTAATGGTTCTAGTGGATGCTTGATTCCTGTGTATACCACTGCTGTGAGAGCAGCACATGGCCTACTAAATAACGATGCACCTCTGTTGAGTACCACCATGTGAATTTAGAAACTATTGAGAAGTGGAGGTTTTGACTTTAAAGCTGCAAATCATCAGCAAGAACAATTGCAAGCAGCTCAATTCAGAGAGCAAGTGCAAGCACTCAGCTCAGGAAACAGTTGCAGCTCAATTCAGAGAAAGGCCACTGCATAGGAGGTTTGCAGAAGGGCCAAGACTGGACTTCCCTGAATTTAGTGGGGAGCATGCTGGAGGCTGGATTAAGAAGACCAATAAATACTTTAAACTGGCAAAAAAAATGAAGAGCAAAAGGTGGAAGTGGCCACCTTGCATTTCACTGGAAGGGCTCACATAACGCAAAGGAGGCAGCAAGCTACTGAGATCATAAAGGAAAAGTTGCTCAAGGGACAAGCTAGAATGAAGAAGTGTGCTGACAATAAGAGAAAGGAGAGGGGATTCATAGTTGGTGATTGGTTCACCTCAGAATTCAGTCATATAGACACACCTCCCTGAGTTTACACAGATCTCTGAAGCTACATCCCGGGTGTAGGTTTATCGTGTGTGTTTTGTATATCTGCTGGAGGCTTCTCTGTGGGGGGGTCTGTCCCAGTTGAGATAAAGGGATGTTTTATGTGAACTTGTTGGCAGTTTAGATCACGTCTGATGCTTGTGTTGGAGGTTAGGTCTTAGGTGATCGCTGGGAGGGGGCTTTTCACAGTAATCATGCATCGTGGCTTAGTCCTTGCTGTTTTACTTTTCTAATTGTAACACTGTGATTTCTTTTAATAGAAATCACAGAGGGAGCTTCGAGGGATGTTGTTAGAGTACGTAATGGGCCTAATGGGCCCGTTAGTCTTAGGTTAATTAGAGATAAGGGTCGTTTGCTTATGGGTCAAGTAAGCCTTACTTGGGAGTTAAGTAAACCTCTCTATATAAAGAGAGGAGATGTATCAATCTAATCAAGCAAGAATTAAGAAGGAAATCCCTTCCCTCTTGCCCGGCCGTGGGCAAAAAGGCCCCCGGCCGGCCCTCTCACGCCCTCCTTATAGCAGCGCCATAACAATTTGGTATCAGATAGCTCAGTTCCGATCATGTCTTCGCCGCCGCTCACCCCATCGCTTCCGCTGCCGACCGTCACCACCGCGCTTCTGGCCATCTACACCGCGCCGCTGCCCTCCCCGTTCGCGCCGCTGGTCGCATCCTCCGGCGCCGCCACCGCACCACCGGCCGCCGCCTACACCCCGGAGGAGATCACCGGGGTCCTCAACGACCTCGTCACAGCCGTCCAGGGGATCCGGCTTTACCTGGCCAGCCCCTACGAGCCGCTGCCGCCCCTGCCGCCGACCGCCGCCATCGGGCCGCCGGCCCTGCCGGTGTACTCGCGGCATCCAGGGGCCTCCGCGGCGTTCGCTGGGACGCTGCAGCCCCAGCTGCAGCTGCCGCCGCCGCCTGCCGCCGCCCCGCAGTGGCCGACGCTGGCTCCCGCCGCGCCTCCAGCGCCCATCGCCGCACCCGCGCCGCCGTGGCAGCCGCCGCACCAGGCGGCCTTCGCCGCGCTCGCTGGGCCACTGCAGCAGCTGCTGCAGCTGCCATCCATCGCCACCACCGCCCAACCCTGGCTGCAGTGGCAGCCGCCGCTCCTGGCGGCCTCCGCCGCAGCAACCGCTGCGGCTGCCCGGTGCGCCACCGCAGCAGCCGCTGCAGCTGCAGCAGCCACCGCCGGTCAGCTCCGGCCCCGCATCGACCGCGCCGGCGGCAGTCCCGCTCCACCAAGTCCAGTCCGCGCCGTCGCCGTCATCACTTCCTTCTTGGATCGCTACCCGCCACGTGTCGGCGGCGGTGAGGCTGCAGGCTGCTGCGCGCGGCCTCCTAGCGCGTCGGCGTGTGTGGGAGATGCGTGGTCTATAGGTGCCGCTCCTCCAAGTTGCCCTTCGCTGCGCAGAGGACCTCGATCTCGTCCGCTACGCCGGGGATCTTGGGCATGTGGTTTCCCCCAAGGGCGGTGGGCCTACTGTTTTCCCCGCGGGCAGCGACCTCAAAGTCTGCGGCATCGGCGGTTGGGGGTGCACCCCTCCTCGTCATTCTCCATCGCGAGCCCTCCACTCTTCCCTGTGCGGTGCAGACCAACAGCCGTCCGGCAGGGAGAAGGCATGGTGTCACCGACAGCAGCGCACCGCGTAGCACCACTGCATTCCGCCACCGGCCGCCGCGAGGGCGCCTCTGCTGGTCACTCTTGCGACCACTTCCAGGTGGTCATACACATACACTCCTTTTGTCCAGGTGGTGTCCATGGGATCCAGGTGGCTGTTCACATGCACGTCCGACGTGCGGACGGTGTCCACTTTTGGTTAAGGGGTCCAAAATAAAGCGTCCCAGTCCATTTCAGGTTGAGAATAATAAAACAAGCCGAGATGTAAAAGGCTTATTTTTAGGTGTTAGGTTTGTGTTGCGTCGAGTCATGGTTATAAGTTTGTTAGGCTGCAGCTCGAGGACAAGCTGCATGTCCAGGTGGGGTGTAGTGTTAGAGTACGTAATGAGCCTAATGGGCCCGTTAGTCTTAGGGTTAATTAGAGATAAGGGTCGCTTGCTTATGGGTCAAGTAAGCCTTGCTTGGGAGTTAAGTAAACCTCTCTATATAAAGAGAGGAGATGTATCAATCTAATCAAGCAAGAATTAAGAAGGAAATCCCTTCCCTCTTGCCCGGCCGTGGGCAAAAAGGCCCCCGGCCGGCCCTCTCGCGCCCTCCTTCTAGCAGCGCCATAACAGATGTCAACTGCACCCTGTGTTCCATGTGAGTCAATATAAAAAGCATGTGGGAGCTAAGGTTATGCCCAGTCCTGAGTTACCACTGGTGGACTCTTGAGTCAACATCAAAGTAGCTCCAGAGGCCATTTTGACAGAAGGGCAATACCAAGAAACAATGAGCCAGTCAATGGTTGATCAAGTGGGTTAACTTATCAGGGTCAGCTTCAATGCCGGAGTTCATTAAGACTGTTTCCCAGGACAAGGCTGATTTCAGGGGAGGGGGAGATTGTCATCCCCTGCTCTGACAAGAATTTTGAAGCTCCAAATCCTGAGCGACAAAACGCTGCAATCTCTATGCAAGTCTTGTTCGTAGGGTCAGTTCTGAAATTATTTTTGAATGAGGCTGCACCCAACTAACTCCGCCTATGTGTCTTAACATAGCCGTCCCAAGCCTGGGTAAAGGAGGAGGGTTGTGATAGGCTTGGCGAGCCAACGTAAAAACGCAGCCACTCTTATGGAGATGAAACCCAAAAGATTTTTGTTGGGGCATAACCCTCTTAGCGACGCGCCACATCGGAACCCGGGTGTGGTGTCAAATGGGCAAGGGCCGGGCCGTCACCCCCTGGTGGCGTGCCATATCTTGATCTGGATAAGGTGGCAAGTGTGCGAGGATGGGTCGTCGCATCCTTAGTGGCGCGCTACATCGGCGCCCGTATGTAGTGGAAAATGAGCAAGGGTCTTCGTGTTTGACTCGACGAGTGCGAAGGGTAAGGAAGCTAGCCGAGCCTAGGAGGATCCACTTAGGTAGCTGGAACGTAGGGTCTCTGACAGGGAAGCTTCGGGAGCTAGTTGATGCAGCGGTGAGGAGAGGTGTTGATATCCTTTGCGTCCAAGAAACCAAATGGAGGGGACAGAAGGCGAAGGAGGTGCAGGGTACCGGCTTCCAGCTGTGGTACACAGGGACGGCTGCAAATAGAAATGGCGTAGGCATCTTGATCAACAAGAGCCTCAAGTATGGAGTGGTAAACGTCAAGAGACGTGGGGACCGGATTATCCTGGTCAAGCTGGTAGTTGGGGACCTAGTTCTCAATGTTATCAGCGCGTATGCCCCGCAAGTAGGCCACAATGAGAACACCAAGAGGGAGTTCTAGGAAGGCCTGGAAGACATGGTTAGGAGTGTACCGATTGGCGTGAAGCTCTTCATAGGAGGAGACCTCAGTGGCCACGCGGGTACATCTAACACATGTTTTGAAGGGGTGCATGGGGGCTTTGGCTATGGCATCCGAAATCAAGAAGGAGAAGATGTCTTAAACTTTGCTCTAGCCTATGACATGATTGTAGCTAACATCCTCTTTAGAAAGAGAGAATCACATCTGGTGACTTTTAGTAGTGACCAACACTCTAGCCAGGTTGATTTGATCCTCTCGAGAAGATAAGATAGGCGTGCCTAGATTGTAAGGTGATACCTGGAGAGAGTGTTGTACCTCAGCATAAGCTGGTGGTTGCTGACTTCCGCTTTCGGATTCGCGTCCAGCAGGATAAGCGTGCCAAAGTCGCTAGAACAAAGTGGTGGAAGCTCAAGGGGGAGGTAGCTCAGTCGTTCTAGGAGAGGGTCATTAAGGAGGGCCCTTGGGAGGAAGGAGGGGATACAGACAATGTGTGGATGAAGATGGCGACTTGCATTCATAAGGTGGCCTCAGAGGAGTTTGGAGTGTCCAGGGGAAGGAGAAGCGAAGATAAGGATACCTGGTGGTGGAATGATGATGTCCAGAAGGCAATTAAAGAGAAGAAAGATTGCTTCAGACACCTATATCTGGATAGGAGTGCAGACAACATAGAGAAGTACAAGATGGCGAAGAAGGCCGCAAAGCGAGCTGTCGATGAAGCAAGGGGTCGAGCGTATGAGGACCTCTACCAACGGTTAGGCTCGAAGGAATGTGAAAGGGACATCTATAAGAGGGCCAAGATCCGAGAAAGGAAGACGAGGGATATTGGCCAAGTCAAATGCATCAAGGACGGAGCAGACCAACTCTTGGTGAAGGACGAGGAGATTAAGCATAGATGGCGGGAGTACTTCGACGAGTTGTTCAATGGGGAGAATGAGAGTTCTACCATTGAACTGGATGATTCCTTTGATGAGACCAGCATGTGTTTTGTGCGGCGAATCCAGGAGTCTGAGGTCAAGGAGGCTTTAAAAATGATGAAAGGAGGCAAGACGATGGGCCCTGATTGTATCCCCATTGAGGTGTGGAAAGGCCTCGGGGACATAACGATAGTATGGCTAACCAAGATTTTNAGGAGGAGGGTTGTGATAGGCTTGGCGAGCCAACGTAAAAACGCAGCCACTCTTATGGAGATGAAACCCAAAAGATTTTTGTTGGGGCATAACCCTCTTAGCGACGCGCCACATCGGAACCCGGGTGTGGTGTCAAATGGGCAAGGGCCGGGCCGTCACCCCCTGGTGGCGCGCCATATCTTGATCTGGATAAGGTGGCAAGTGTGCGAGGATGGGTCGTCGCATCCTTAGTGGCGCGCTACATCGGCGCCCGTATGTAGTGGAAAATGAGCAAGGGTCTTCGTGTTTGACTCGACGAGTGCGAAGGGTAAGGAAGCTAGCCGAGCCTAGGAGGATCCACTTAGGTAGCTGGAACGTAGGGTCTCTGACAGGGAAGCTTCGGGAGCTAGTTGATGCAGCGGTGAGGAGAGGGGTTGATATCCTTTGCGTCCAAGAAACCAAATGGAGGGGACAGAAGGCGAAGGAGGTGCAGGGTACCGGCTTCCAGCTGTGGTACACAGGGACGGCTGCAAATAGAAATGGCGTAGGCATCTTGATCAACAAGAGCCTCAAGTATGGAGTGGTAAACGTCAAGAGACGTGGGGACCGGATTATCCTGGTCAAGCTGGTAGTTGGGGACCTAGTTCTCAATGTTATCAGCGCGTATGCCCCGCAAGTAGGCCACAATGAGAACACCAAGAGGGAGTTCTAGGAAGGCCTGGAAGACATGGTTAGGAGTGTACCGATTGGCGTGAAGCTCTTCATAGGAGGAGACCTCAGTGGCCACGCGGGTACATCTAACACATGTTTTGAAGGGGTGCATGGGGGCTTTGGCTATGGCATCCGAAATCAAGAAGGAGAAGATGTCTTAAACTTTGCTCTAGCCTATGACATGATTGTAGCTAACATCCTCTTTAGAAAGAGAGAATCACATCTGGTGACTTTTAGTAGTGACCAACACTCTAGCCAGGTTGATTTGATCCTCTCGAGAAGATAAGATAGGCGTGCCTAGATTGTAAGGTGATACCTGGAGAGAGTGTTGTACCTCAGCATAAGCTGGTGGTTGCTGACTTCCGCTTTCGGATTCGCGTCCAGCAGGATAAGCGTGCCAAAGTCGCTAGAACAAAGTGGTGGAAGCTCAAGGGGGAGGTAGCTCAGTCGTTCTAGGAGAGGGTCATTAAGGAGGGCCCTTGGGAGGAAGGAGGGGATACAGACAATGTGTGGATGAAGATGGCGACTTGCATTCATAAGGTGGCCTCAGAGGAGTTTGGAGTGTCCAGGGGAAGGAGAAGCGAAGATAAGGATACCTGGTGGTGGAATGATGATGTCCAGAAGGCAATTAAAGAGAAGAAAGATTGCTTCAGACACCTATATCTGGATAGGAGTGCAGACAACATAGAGAAGTACAAGATGGCGAAGAAGGCCGCAAAGCGAGCTGTCGATGAAGCAAGGGGTCGAGCGTATGAGGACCTCTACCAACGGTTAGGCTCGAAGGAATGTGAAAGGGACATCTATAAGAGGGCCAAGATCCGAGAAAGGAAGACGAGGGATATTGGCCAAGTCAAATGCATCAAGGATGGAGCAGACCAACTCTTGGTGAAGGACGAGGAGATTAAGCATAGATGGCGGGAGTACTTCGACGAGTTGTTCAATGGGGAGAATGAGAGTTCTACCATTGAACTGGATGATTCCTTTGATGAGACCAGCATGTGTTTTGTGCGGCGAATCCAGGAGTCTGAGGTCAAGGAGGCTTTAAAAATGATGAAAGGAGGCAAGACGATGGGCCCTGATTGTATCCCCATTGAGGTGTGGAAAGGCCTCGGGGACATAACGATAGTATGGCTAACCAAGATTTTCAACCTTTTTCGGGCAAACAAGATGCCAGAAGAATGGAGACGGAGTATATTAGTACCAATCTTCAAGAACAAGGGGATGTTCAGAGTACTAATTACCGTGGAATTAAGCTGATGAGCCATACATTAAAACTATGGGAGAGAGTCATTGAGCACCGCTTAAGAAGAATGACAAGCGTGACCAAAAATCAGTTTGGTTTCATGCCTGGGAGGTCGATCATGGAAGTCATTTTCTTGGTACGACAACTTATGGAGAGATACAGGGAGCAAAAGGACTTGCATATGGTGTTCATTGACTTGGAGAAGGCCTCTGATAAGATACCGCGGAATGTCATGTGGTGGGCCTTGGAGAAACAAAAAATCCCAGCAAAGTACATTACCCTCATCAAGGACATGTTTGATAATGTTGTGACAAGTGTTCGAACAAGTGACGTCGACACTGATGACTTCCTGATAGGACTGCATCAGGGGTCAGCTTCGAGCCCTTATCTTTTTGCCTTGGTGATGGAGGAGGTCACAAGGGAATACAAGGAGATATCCCAGTAATGGAGACAAACCTTGGAATCGAAAGGGTTTAGGCTTAGTAGAACTAAAACTGAGTACATGATGTGCGGTTTCAGTACTACTAGGTGTGAGGAGGAGGAGGTTAGCCTTGATGGGCAGGTGGTGCCTCAGAAGGACACCTTTCGATATTTGGGGTCAATGCTGAAGGAGGATGGGGGTATTGATGAAGATGTGAACCATCGTATCAAAGCCGGATGGATGAAGTGGCACCAAGCTTCTGGCATTCTCTGTGACAAGCGAGTGCCACAAAAGCTAAGAGCATCTCCAGCCGTTCGCCCCCCAGGGGCTAGAAAAAGCGCCGCTTGGGGGCAAACCGGCGATATTTTCACCGTGGGGGCGATCGGGGTCCCCAGCCGCCGCCCCTTGGTTGCCCCCAGATGCCTTTTTGTAAATATTTTTAAAAAGACATTCGGCCAAAATTCGGCAAACACGACATAGATTCGGCAAACACGACATAGTTTAGGCGTTCCACAGTTTTTTTCATAGAAAACATAAAATCTGCCGCGCCTACAAGCCGAAGAACTTGCTGAACATGGCGTAGTCGCCTCGTCGTCCTCCTCCTTCTTCACACGGCCGTCCCTGCTGGACCCCTGCCCGGGGTCGCTGTGGCGGGCTGGTTTGGCCGGCGGCGGCGCGTCGNGCTTCGAGCCCTTATCTTTTTGCCTTGGTGATGGAGGAGGTCACAAGGGAATACAAGGAGATATCCCAGTAATGGAGACAAACCTTGGAATCGAAAGGGTTTAGGCTTAGTAGAACTAAAACTGAGTACATGATGTGCGGTTTCAGTACTACTAGGTGTGAGGAGGAGGAGGTTAGCCTTGATGGGCAGGTGGTGCCTCAGAAGGACACCTTTCGATATTTGGGGTCAATGCTGAAGGAGGATGGGGGTATTGATGAAGATGTGAACCATCGAATCAAAGCCGGATGGATGAAGTGGCACCAAGCTTCTGGCATTCTCTGTGACAAGCGAGTGCCACAAAAGCTAAGAGCATCTCCAGCCGTTCGCCCCCCAGGGGCTAGAAAAAGCGCCGCTTGGGGGCGAACCGGCGATATTTTCACCGTGGGGGCGATCGGGGTCCCCAGCCGCCGCCCCTTGGTTGCCCCCAGATGCCTTTTTGTAAATATTTTTAAAAAGACATTCGGCCAAAATTCGGCAAACACGACATAGATTCGGCAAACACGACATAGTTTAGGCGTTCCACAGTTTTTTTCATAGAAAACATAAAATCTGCCGCGCCTACAAGCCGAAGAACTTGCTGAACATGGCGTAGTCGCCTCGTCGTCCTCCTCCTTCTTCACACGGCCGTCCCTGCTGGACCCCTGCCCGGGGTCGCTGTGGCGGGCTGGTTTGGCCGGCGGCGGCGCGTCGTCGTCACTGTCCTCGAGCACGATGATGCCTCCCTCCTCGCGTCCACGGCGGCGCACGGCTATCTCCTCCAGGGCGCGGCGCTGGCGCTCCATCTCCAGCGGGGCCCAATCTTCCCGCGCCCACTTCATGGCGGCCTCGTCATCGAGCCGTCATCGTGCTCGCTCTTCACGGCGGCGAGCCCCGGCTTTGTCTCGGCTTGACGAGGCGGGGAGGAGCCAAGGAGGAGGCACGGCCGCCCTCGTTGATGACAAGGGTGGCGCTGCGGGTGCGCCGACCGAGCGGCGTTTCCACGGGCTCGGCCTTGATCCTGACGAGCGCCAATGACCCGGAGGAGTGGGAGGAGGATCGGGAGGAGGAGGAGGACTCGCCAGCATTCGCCGCGGCAGCCACTAGCCGACACTCCGGCGCGGGGCCGGGGCCGCCGGGTGCTGGAGCGGCGGATCGTTGCCGCCCTCGAGGTACTCGAGGACGGCGTGTAGCGTGCGGCCGGGGGCGCCCCACCACAGGCGGCGGTCGTCGCTGTTGTTGCGCCCCCTGACCACCAACGCGTTGTTGATGGAGGCCAGCCGCTCCGCCTGCCGGCGTTTGAAGTACGCCGTCCACGCCTCATGGTTGCCGGCGTCGTACTCCGGGAGGGCCCGCTCCTCCTCTGACAGGGAGGCCCTCACACGCTCGATCTCGGCGTGGAAGTAGCCGGGGTGTTCGACGTCGGGCAGCGGGGGGACTGGGACGCCCCGGCGCTGAGCCTCCACTGCCCCGGCGCGCGCATGTTGGGGGGCGTCGGGTAGTTCGCCTCGTGGAGGTGAGCTTCCCACTCGTGTAGAGAGCGGCCGAAGCCGTTGGTCGCCGCCGCGTCGCCAGGGAACCGTTCACCCATCGGACTGTGTGTGTGCACACGGTGGCTAAACGGGGAGAGGGGGAAAGAAAGGGCGGCGGCAGCGAGAGAAGGGGGGCTGCGGGCGGGTGCTTCCACCGGCAAGGGAGGGGCAACTTTTATAGCGGCCGGGGGGGAGGGGGGGGCGGCAACGTGTGTACGCGTGGCGGGNGAAGGGGGGCTGCGGGCGGGTGCTTCCACCGGCAAGGGAGGGGCAACTTTTATAGCGGCCGGGGGGGAGGGGGGGGCGGCAACGTGTGTACGCGTGGCGGGAGGGGGCACGTCGCCGCACCGCGCCGCCCGTGAGGAATCAATGGAAGGCTGACCGGCGGCAGCCTTGCCATTGATTCCCCGCGAGAAACCGAGGCGATGAGGACAACGAGGCGCGGGGGTCGCTGACTCGGCGGGCCCGCCATTCTTTCATGCCAAAAACGATTGCCCCGGCGCCCCCCAGCGCGCCGGGTTTGGCCTGGGTCCGCCGGCGCCAGTTTCAGGCCTAACCGGCGAAAAACGGGTTCCTGGGGGCGCGACTGGACCGTTTTTTCAGCGCCGGCGCTAAAAAATG
>LR880970.1:500208454-500234159 GCA_904067115.1 Aegilops sharonensis
ACTAAAAGGCGACATGTTCAACAGTTAGGTGTGGCGGAGATGTGTATGTTGAGATGGATGTGTGACCACACGAGGAAGGATCGAGTCCGGAATGATGATATACGAGATAGAGTTGGGGTAACACCAATTGAAGAGAAGCTTGTCCAACATCGTCTGAGATGGCTTGGTCATATTCAACGCAGGCCTCCAAAAGCTCCGGTGCATATCGGACAGCTAAAGCGTGCGGAGAATGTCAAGAGAGGTCGGGTAGACCGAATTTGACATGGGAGGAGTCCGTTAAAAGAAACCTGAAGGATTGGAGTATCACCAAAGAACTAGCTATGAACGGGGATGCGTGGAAGCTTGCTATCCATGTGCCAGAGCCATGAGTTGATCGCGAGATCTTATGGGTTTCACCTCTAGCCTACCCCAACTTATTTAGGACTAAAGGCTTTGTTGTTGTTGTTTGCTGCACCCAACTCCGTGATGACAGTTTTCCTAGATGATGGACATCATTTAAAAGTGTAATGACACCCTTACCTGAAGACTCCTTCTGCGATGACCTTTTTTTCCTCCACAGAATAAACCAGGCGACGAGTGCCAGGATGAGCACCAGTGCAGCGCCAACCACACCGAAAACGATCTTCTCCTTCTTTTTCTTGTTCTTCTCCTTCTCCTTGTCATCTGCATACATTCAGAGAATATATTATTCAAAGTGAGAACTTTATCTTATCAAAAAGTAGTATTCATCAGCGCCAAAAACAAAAGTAGTATTCAAGATTTTCTTTTGTTGCCAGCTTACGTGTGAGTGCGTTGGACGTGAGTGTGGCAAAAGTCTGCATTGGCTTGCCGTTAAAGAACTTGTGGAGATGGAACTGGTAGCTGCACCACGGTGAGGTAGAACTCTGACCGGACCATCCGGTTAAACTGCTGGCAGACCACAAATCTTCGAGACAGCAGCCACACTCTGCCGTTGTCAACTCTGGTACACACTGCGCCAGGCCGTAGGCGGTGTACTTGGTGCCATCTAAGTTGATCTCCTTGACAGCAGTGGCAAACCTCCCAGACATGTTTGCTGCCATGCCTGCTACACCGGTAATAAGAGCACTGATTCCCGTGTCAAATGCCTTGTTCTTCACGGTGGTATCATCAACCTGTTCCACTGCGCTGCCCTCTCGAGATGGCCACTTGATCATGTTACCAGAAATCACAAGTTTGCAAAGATTGTAAAAGATGGCTACTTCCTTTCTCAGCCCACAAGAAGCCCGTGCCTTCTGGATGGCTTCATTGATGCAGATGCTGCATCTGGTGGTGTCGGTGTCGCCTCGGCACTGGGCTAGGGCGTAGGTGGCCTCTGCTGACATGATCGTGTGTCTCGCGAACATTACTGGGGAAGTGGCCACCTGCCAAGGCAGTGTTACAGACAGCGATTGGAATACTTCTTGGTACCTCGATGCTGTGTAGTTGCCACCAGAGCAATCAATGCCTGGGATCTCGCTTGCAGCAGTAGCAGCACTCAGCAGACTCAGCAGAGAAACCAGAAGGTGTATCTTCATGCCAGGCACTGTCATCTGAAAATTAAAAGAAAGAAGTAAAAAGTCAGTCAGTTAATGATGGTAATTATATCTTTTTATAAACATGAAATGAATAGTTTTGTAACTTTCCCAATCAGTCAATCAAATATAACAATTTTATGAATGTCTTTCTATTAACAATTTTATTTGGTAACACCCTTGGGTCAAACTTTGAGAACTGACCCAGAAAAAAAGCCAAAATCACGGATATTACGAGCCAACTTGAGTTGGAAAGATGAGGTCCGAGATGATTTTAAGGCTGCAAATGGTGAATCTATGAAGGATGCAGATGATGCAAATACAATGAACCGCCCTGTTTAACTGACAGGGTTTAGTGATCCTGTGTATGCTAAAGTATTTGTTACTGTCAGTCAATCAATATTATGTATACTGTAGTTGATATTACAGTCATAAACCAAACAAAAGGAACACTGCAGAACTTGTATTTGAGTTTGCAACAGCGGCTAAAGCTGCACCCTGGCTCCTTAGGCAAGTAGGCAAATTCAGGCTAACATCAAGGTTTCTTCAACAAACATTGGATACATAATTAGTCATGCCGTTTATGAGACTTTGGGTGCAATGGATCTTCAGAGGTGATCCTAAAAGATACAGTATGATCATTGACATCACAGATTACATACAACTGCTACATATAGTGATCTAGCTTTACTGAATATGTGGGCCGAGGGTCAGTGGAGAATTGAAGTACTATGCATATGGCAAGCATAAATGCATTCTGGAAAATGAACATACCCGACCAACTGAATCATTTTTGAAACGAGGACCAACTGAATCATCATTTGCAGGAATATTACTTGATGAACAATCAACTCTGTGTACACCCATGCCATCAGAACTGCAGTTAATGCTGTTTTCTGGTAAATCAACAATTTCTGATGCTGGTCCTTCACCAGAGTCCACAGAAGTTGCAACTGGCTCATTTCCCATGCCCTGTGTAGAGATAGCCCCTGAGAGGACTTCATTTCGTACTAATGCAATTTCCATTAACAATCCATCATCTAATGGCTGCTGGTTATCTGACACACAACTTTCAAATTTCTGATCATTCTGCTCCTTAAAATGGATGGATTCTTCCATAACAAAGTTTGAATCTGGATGAGCAATATGCCGATCAAAGCCTTGATCTAATTGGCCTGATTTTGCTACCTGGTGGAGATTCTCCTTCAGATGTCGCTCTACGAGCCATGCATCAGATTGCAGTGCCTCGAGTTTGCTATGCTGGAGCCTCATGTGCTCCAAAAATGCATACATAAGCATAGTGAACCACTGAACAGTTTGCTTTATTTTGTCACGCCTGGTCATTTCATCAATATGACTTCTACGAATATGTTCCAGAATCAAATTGCATACTTCTTTCAGTCTGATAACATTGTTCTGTTTGTATGCGTCTAAACCTGATATCTCAAGCTGTTGTTTACAAATGATATTCTTTTCTCTCAAGAAGAAAACATTGCCAACTAACTCCATTCTTTTCTCCACGGTCATGTTGGTAGAGGTCTCCTCCCATGAGATCTGGGTGTCCTCTACTGACACTCGTTGACCATTGATGCTAGTTTCAATTGCTCTATTTGGATTTCTTTCCTCTGGAAACCTTAATCTTCCATAGATGAATCCTTCAGACTCTTCATTGCACTCACAATTCAAGTTTTTTCCAGCAAGGGCAATCAGCTCTCCACAATTTATCTTATACTTAAGAACAGAAGCAGCACGCAAACACTGAAGAAAATGATTAAAGAGTGTTAGCATATTTGATAAATATAAATATGAAAATAAAAATACAATGACTTTGCGGTGTCTTTCTTACCAAGGCTATGATGACTGCGTGCAGTATGCCCACTGGCTCTGTAACAACTAGATGATTCTTCAAAAAATATTCAAACAACTGTTCAGCCATAGCTCTTACATCATCCTGCATTTCCAATTTATACAAGATGCTCATTAGCCAGGTAGGCATGAAGAATCAGTGCAAGAGTAAAGCAAAATAAAAGTTTATAAATAAGAAGATCGATACAAACAAATGCAGAAGGCACGTAACAAAATCAAAAGAACCATTAACAAGAATATTTTCCATATTCCAGTACTAAATCTTTGTTTCACGCTGGTGTCACTGCCAACTGTCAAGAATGTATAATCATTAGGCATATCAGATTATAAATTACAGAAACTGCAACAGAGCATATCTGAACTGCAGACAGTCAGACATATTTAGCAGCTCTTTCCTACTTTAGGTTACTTTTATCCTAATGCCAGTCCTAAAGACAGGCATATATGAAAGCTCTTGAGAATGTACCAGAATTGGTGTGTTAATACATAAAACTGTTCTACAGTATAATTTTTAGCTTGTCATGGTGAGCCAGACAAGCTTTAAATATTGACTCTTGAGTTGTGACCTACATGAGACTTGAGGGTTAGTGTCGACTTATAGCCTAGCTGACATATTATATCTGGTTACTAGTTACGCAATTTGTCCATGAATAACTGCACTTTGAAAAAATTGCCATGACAAACTAGCCAAGAGACAGAAAAAGGTGAGACCAGCTATCGAAACCAGTTAGTTTAGGCATTTTTATATAAGTTCCATTCAGTTACAAGGCAAGATTCAATTTAGAATCTTTGTTTGTTTGTTTTTGCATGCAGATAATGAGATAATAACGAGGTTGCACACTTCTGTAACCTTATGTACATTAGCAGAACATATTCGAAGCACAAAAATATGACTTCGATGCATCCTGCCAATAGCATGCCATGATGAGAGAGACAGTAGCAGAACTAAGAATCATACCGGCAATTGTAGGGCCACAATTAGTTTTGACGGTTCTTTCTTAAGTTGGACGTGAAGATTCTTGGGTGTGCTCATTCGTTTTTCCACCCCTTCAGAACGAAATTGCATCAGAACAATGTAATATACAGATCTGCAGCAGAATGTATTCTGTGATGATGATCATGATACCTGATTTTTGTTGTGTGTCATCAAGTGGTTGAAGAGCAGGACTCGATGCAGAATAGTTTTCAGGCAACATACCATTGTGCTCGTTGTCAGGTGAACTTTTTGAATATGGACCTGTGATTTCGCCAACAGGGGGATTTTCATTGGCTTCTTCATCAGGAACTTCGGCTCGTTCTTCCATGTTCTTTAAGATTTTATAGCTTGACTGTGATGGCTCAGATATATAGCTCCAACAGGGGGATTTTCCATCCAGTAAATTGAACCAGAAATTAGATGGATCTCCATCCAGTGCACGCATTTCCTCTTTTTCACCAATTAGAGTAATGTTTCTTGAGTAAAATTTCCCACTCATATTGGCTTCTGATATGGTGCTGCCTACAACATCTGTGGCTAATTTTTCCAAGAACTCCGAAATTACTTTATTCATAAAGTTATCCATTTCAGAGCTTTTACTTGCACAGTTGTCATGCTTAAGCTCATCAAGTCCAGTGAAGAGACATGATGCAGCCCAACTGATCAAGGAGTGGCTTACGCTATGTGTTATATCCTTGGAGTTGTCATCAGTAAGCATGCCCTGTTTTGCAAGCACAAGCCACTTCTCCTCAATTGTGAAAGGAGTGTATAAGCGAAAAATGCCTGGATACCTAAGCTGTGACTCTATTTTAATTTTTTGAAGAGCCTTTTGATCATATATGATAATGGCATCGACAGATGACAGCTCAATACTTGGGAGGCATGCACTTGTTTCAATCAGAAAAACTAATCTCCCCTTAGTCTTGTCATTGAACTTATCAAGTGCCACTGCTTTCCTTGATAATTGTCCACGACATTCAACACGTTCATACGACTCCAGGCCAAATTTGTGACGCACAACAGTTTCCAGTATATCACCCATTGATCTTCCACCTGCTACATCAGACTGCCATGGCACCCCCAAGAAAACATGGTGAGTTGAGAAAAAAATTAAGGAGTTCTAGAAGGCACAAATTTCATAGATGAGCATCAAGGGAATACTTTAATAAGAAATGACAAAATTGCTTAGTACTTGAGGGAACATGTTCAGAACAGTAAGTGAAATGGTGCTTGCATGTCACTAGGAGGAAATTATCATATACTATTTGTTTCCATTGTTAATTACCACTTGTTATAAGAAAAGTACTTCTGCACGTCATTGGCACCATGTTTACTCGTAAAAATCTGCTGACATCAATATCATATTGGCATTTCATGTGGCGCTCATGACTTCATAACCGAGGCAAAATGCAAGCAACATACCTAATGAACATATTGTAGTAATGTAGAGAATATCACTGGTGGGGTCATGGAGACTATTTTGTGATTATTCAAAGCTAAGATGTTAATTATATCAGTTCAGCTTCTAAGTAATTTATGGCAGCAGTGTTTTATAAACAGAGATTGTATGGCATAAAAAAGGAACAGGTGCCCTACATGTTACCGTACAATCAACAGTTAGGACACATCACTGGAGCACTTGGAGCGAAATAATTAATAGTAGATGCATGACTGAACTGAACGAATACCATGTTACACTTTTCAGAACCATGATTGGTTGATGAAGTGATTGCCATCAGTGATAGCCAATAGATAATGTGAAACCTTCTAGGATGATAAATTAATCATATAACATGCAACAACTACAGAGATCTAAGATTGGGTAAATTATGCCACACATGGTCATAATTAAAAAGTGGATAATGCACGAGCATCTCACTTGAAAAAGAATAATGACTCTTAGCCTCTTGTTCCTTATCGCTTCGAGCATTTTTTGAAGCGGCGGTAGCTTGCCACATGCTTGCACTCTTGTAACTATAGGATCAGTGTGATCATGATTTTCGACTGGAGGATTCGGCAGGAATTCATCAACAAGGCAAGGGTCATCACAGCACTATAACATAACAACAAGAAGAACAGATCCAAGTTAGTGACAGAGCCAAAACTTTGCAGAAAAAGGAATGAAGTAGTACATGTACTGCAGAGTGCGTACAGACTGTTATCATACAAGCCGTAAATTTCTTTGCAAAGCACACCTTTGAGAGAGACATAATAATGTCATAAGGAGCTTTATCACTTGTCATCTGCGACTGGAGGACAGATGAGTTTGAAAGCAATATGGAACAATATATCTGTAGCTGCAGTTGTGAAACGTAAGCAGGAACCCAGCGCTCCAGTATTTTTGAAGAATCTGCTTGACGCTCATAAGCAATATGACTTTTGAAGCTTCCTTCCAGCATCATAAGGGTCTCGGCAGTATCAACGTAATTGCCATTTTCTTGCTCTCCAGAATTAAGGAATGCTAGAAGTCTCACGTACTCAGGAAGATTATCCTGCAAAATAAGAATATTTAGCATGGCTTATTCGTGGTACAGAAGCAACTTTGCCAGCAAGAGCTATTGATAGGCACCTTAATTGGGGAGCTCACAAGCAACAACANTATCATCAACCTGTTCCACTGCGCTGCCCTCTCGAGATGGCCACTTGATCATGTTACCAGAAATCACAAGTTTGCAAAGATTGTAAAAGATGGCTACTTCCTTTCTCAGCCCACAAGAAGCCCGTGCCTTCTGGATGGCTTCATTGATGCAGATGCTGCATCTGGTGGTGTCGGTGTCGCCTCGGCACTGGGCTAGGGCGTAGGTGGCCTCTGCTGACATGATCGTGTGTCTCGCGAACATTACTGGGGAAGTGGCCACCTGCCAAGGCAGTGTTACAGACAGCGATTGGAATACTTCTTGGTACCTCGATGCTGTGTAGTTGCCACCAGAGCAATCAATGCCTGGGATCTCGCTTGCAGCAGTAGCAGCACTCAGCAGACTCAGCAGAGAAACCAGAAGGTGTATCTTCATGCCAGGCACTGTCATCTGAAAATTAAAAGAAAGAAGTAAAAAGTCAGTCAGTTAATGATGGTAATTATATCTTTTTATAAACATGAAATGAATAGTTTTGTAACTTTCCCAATCAGTCAATCAAATATAACAATTTTATGAATGTCTTTCTATTAACAATTTTATTTGGTAACACCCTTGGGTCAAACTTTGAGAACTGACCCAGAAAAAAAGCCAAAATCACGGATATTACGAGCCAACTTGAGTTGGAAAGATGAGGTCCGAGATGATTTTAAGGCTGCAAATGGTGAATCTATGAAGGATGCAGATGATGCAAATACAATGAACCGCCCTGTTTAACTGACAGGGTTTAGTGATCCTGTGTATGCTAAAGTATTTGTTACTGTCAGTCAATCAATATTATGTATACTNCAATCAAATATAACAATTTTATGAATGTCTTTCTATTAACAATTTTATTTGGTAACACCCTTGGGTCAAACTTTGAGAACTGACCCAGAAAAAAAGCCAAAATCACGGATATTACGAGCCAACTTGAGTTGGAAAGATGAGGTCCGAGATGATTTTAAGGCTGCAAATGGTGAATCTATGAAGGATGCAGATGATGCAAATACAATGAACCGCCCTGTTTAACTGACAGGGTTTAGTGATCCTGTGTATGCTAAAGTATTTGTTACTGTCAGTCAATCAATATTATGTATACTGTAGTTGATATTACAGTCATAAACCAAACAAAAGGAACACTGCAGAACTTGTATTTGAGTTTGCAACAGCGGCTAAAGCTGCACCCTGGCTCCTTAGGCAAGTAGGCAAATTCAGGCTAACATCAAGGTTTCTTCAACAAACATTGGATACATAATTAGTCATGCCGTTTATGAGACTTTGGGTGCAATGGATCTTCAGAGGTGATCCTAAAAGATACAGTATGATCATTGACATCACAGATTACATACAACTGCTACATATAGTGATCTAGCTTTACTGAATATGTGGGCCGAGGGTCAGTGGAGAATTGAAGTACTATGCATATGGCAAGCATAAATGCATTCTGGAAAATGAACATACCCGACCAACTGAATCATTTTTGAAACGAGGACCAACTGAATCATCATTTGCAGGAATATTACTTGATGAACAATCAACTCTGTGTACACCCATGCCATCAGAACTGCAGTTAATGCTGTTTTCTGGTAAATCAACAATTTCTGATGCTGGTCCTTCACCAGAGTCCACAGAAGTTGCAACTGGCTCATTTCCCATGCCCTGTGTAGAGATAGCCCCTGAGAGGACTTCATTTCGTACTAATGCAATTTCCATTANAGTTACGCAATTTGTCCATGAATAACTGCACTTTGAAAAAATTGCCATGACAAACTAGCCAAGAGACAGAAAAAGGTGAGACCAGCTATCGAAACCAGTTAGTTTAGGCATTTTTATATAAGTTCCATTCAGTTACAAGGCAAGATTCAATTTAGAATCTTTGTTTGTTTGTTTTTGCATGCAGATAATGAGATAATAACGAGGTTGCACACTTCTGTAACCTTATGTACATTAGCAGAACATATTCGAAGCACAAAAATATGACTTCGATGCATCCTGCCAATAGCATGCCATGATGAGAGAGACAGTAGCAGAACTAAGAATCATACCGGCAATTGTAGGGCCACAATTAGTTTTGACGGTTCTTTCTTAAGTTGGACGTGAAGATTCTTGGGTGTGCTCATTCGTTTTTCCACCCCTTCAGAACGAAATTGCATCAGAACAATGTAATATACAGATCTGCAGCAGAATGTATTCTGTGATGATGATCATGATACCTGATTTTTGTTGTGTGTCATCAAGTGGTTGAAGAGCAGGACTCGATGCAGAATAGTTTTCAGGCAACATACCATTGTGCTCGTTGTCAGGTGAACTTTTTGAATATGGACCTGTGATTTCGCCAACAGGGGGATTTTCATTGGCTTCTTCATCAGGAACTTCGGCTCGTTCTTCCATGTTCTTTAAGATTTTATAGCTTGACTGTGATGGCTCAGATATATAGCTCCAACAGGGGGATTTTCCATCCAGTAAATTGAACCAGAAATTAGATGGATCTCCATCCAGTGCACGCATTTCCTCTTTTTCACCAATTAGAGTAATGTTTCTTGAGTAAAATTTCCCACTCATATTGGCTTCTGATATGGTGCTGCCTACAACATCTGTGGCTAATTTTTCCAAGAACTCCGAAATTACTTTATTCATAAAGTTATCCCTTTCAGAGCTTTTACTTGCACAGTTGTCATGCTTAAGCTCATCAAGTCCAGTGAAGAGACATGATGCAGCCCAACTGATCAAGGAGTGGCTTACGCTATGTGTTATATCCTTGGAGTTGTCATCAGTAAGCATGCCCTGTTTTGCAAGCACAAGCCACTTCTCCTCAATTGTGAAAGGAGTGTATAAGCGAAAAATGCCTGGATACCTAAGCTGTGACTCTATTTTAATTTTTTGAAGAGCCTTTTGATCATATATGATAATGGCATCGACAGATGACAGCTCAATACTTGGGAGGCATGCACTTGTTTCAATCAGAAAAACTAATCTCCCCTTAGTCTTGTCATTGAACTTATCAAGTGCCACTGCTTTCCTTGATAATTGTCCACGACATTCAACACGTTCATACGACTCCAGGCCAAATTTGTGACGCACAACAGTTTCCAGTATATCACCCATTGATCTTCCACCTGCTACATCAGACTGCCATGGCACCCCCAAGAAAACATGGTGAGTTGAGAAAAAAATTAAGGAGTTCTAGAAGGCACAAATTTCATAGATGAGCATCAAGGGAATACTTTAATAAGAAATGACAAAATTGCTTAGTACTTGAGGGAACATGTTCAGAACAGTAAGTGAAATGGTGCTTGCATGTCACTAGGAGGAAATTATCATATACTATTTGTTTCCATTGTTAATTACCACTTGTTATAAGAAAAGTACTTCTGCACGTCATTGGCACCATGTTTACTCGTAAAAATCTGCTGACATCAATATCATATTGGCATTTCATGTGGCGCTCATGACTTCATAACCGAGGCAAAATGCAAGCAACATACCTAATGAACATATTGTAGTAATGTAGAGAATATCACTGGTGGGGTCATGGAGACTATTTTGTGATTATTCAAAGCTAAGATGTTAATTATATCAGTTCAGCTTCTAAGTAATTTATGGCAGCAGTGTTTTATAAACAGAGATTGTATGGCATAAAAAAGGAACAGGTGCCCTACATGTTACCGTACAATCAACAGTTAGGACACATCACTGGAGCACTTGGAGCGAAATAATTAATAGTAGATGCATGACTGAACTGAACGAATACCATGTTACACTTTTCAGAACCATGATTGGTTGATGAAGTGATTGCCATCAGTGATAGCCAATAGATAATGTGAAACCTTCTAGGATGATAAATTAATCATATAACATGCAACAACTACAGAGATCTAAGATTGGGTAAATTATGCCACACATGGTCATAATTAAAAAGTGGATAATGCACGAGCATCTCACTTGAAAAAGAATAATGACTCTTAGCCTCTTGTTCCTTATCGCTTCGAGCATTTTTTGAAGCGGCGGTAGCTTGCCACATGCTTGCACTCTTGTAACTATAGGATCAGTGTGATCATGATTTTCGACTGGAGGATTCGGCAGGAATTCATCAACAAGGCAAGGGTCATCACAGCACTATAACATAACAACAAGAAGAACAGATCCAAGTTAGTGACAGAGCCAAAACTTTGCAGAAAAAGGAATGAAGTAGTACATGTACTGCAGAGTGCGTACAGACTGTTATCATACAAGCCGTAAATTTCTTTGCAAAGCACACCTTTGAGAGAGACATAATAATGTCATAAGGAGCTTTATCACTTGTCATCTGCGACTGGAGGACAGATGAGTTTGAAAGCAATATGGAACAATATATCTGTAGCTGCAGTTGTGAAACGTAAGCAGGAACCCAGCGCTCCAGTATTTTTGAAGAATCTGCTTGACGCTCATAAGCAATATGACTTTTGAAGCTTCCTTCCAGCATCATAAGGGTCTCGGCAGTATCAACGTAATTGCCATTTTCTTGCTCTCCAGAATTAAGGAATGCTAGAAGTCTCACGTACTCAGGAAGATTATCCTGCAAAATAAGAATATTTAGCATGGCTTATTCGTGGTACAGAAGCAACTTTGCCAGCAAGAGCTATTGATAGGCACCTTAATTGGGGAGCTCACAAGCAACAACATTCTGAGATCAGTGCGAAATTGCTTNTTCTAGAAGGCACAAATTTCATAGATGAGCATCAAGGGAATACTTTAATAAGAAATGACAAAATTGCTTAGTACTTGAGGGAACATGTTCAGAACAGTAAGTGAAATGGTGCTTGCATGTCACTAGGAGGAAATTATCATATACTATTTGTTTCCATTGTTAATTACCACTTGTTATAAGAAAAGTACTTCTGCACGTCATTGGCACCATGTTTACTCGTAAAAATCTGCTGACATCAATATCATATTGGCATTTCATGTGGCGCTCATGACTTCATAACCGAGGCAAAATGCAAGCAACATACCTAATGAACATATTGTAGTAATGTAGAGAATATCACTGGTGGGGTCATGGAGACTATTTTGTGATTATTCAAAGCTAAGATGTTAATTATATCAGTTCAGCTTCTAAGTAATTTATGGCAGCAGTGTTTTATAAACAGAGATTGTATGGCATAAAAAAGGAACAGGTGCCCTACATGTTACCGTACAATCAACAGTTAGGACACATCACTGGAGCACTTGGAGCGAAATAATTAATAGTAGATGCATGACTGAACTGAACGAATACCATGTTACACTTTTCAGAACCATGATTGGTTGATGAAGTGATTGCCATCAGTGATAGCCAATAGATAATGTGAAACCTTCTAGGATGATAAATTAATCATATAACATGCAACAACTACAGAGATCTAAGATTGGGTAAATTATGCCACACATGGTCATAATTAAAAAGTGGATAATGCACGAGCATCTCACTTGAAAAAGAATAATGACTCTTAGCCTCTTGTTCCTTATCGCTTCGAGCATTTTTTGAAGCGGCGGTAGCTTGCCACATGCTTGCACTCTTGTAACTATAGGATCAGTGTGATCATGATTTTCGACTGGAGGATTCGGCAGGAATTCATCAACAAGGCAAGGGTCATCACAGCACTATAACATAACAACAAGAAGAACAGATCCAAGTTAGTGACAGAGCCAAAACTTTGCAGAAAAAGGAATGAAGTAGTACATGTACTGCAGAGTGCGTACAGACTGTTATCATACAAGCCGTAAATTTCTTTGCAAAGCACACCTTTGAGAGAGACATAATAATGTCATAAGGAGCTTTATCACTTGTCATCTGCGACTGGAGGACAGATGAGTTTGAAAGCAATATGGAACAATATATCTGTAGCTGCAGTTGTGAAACGTAAGCAGGAACCCAGCGCTCCAGTATTTTTGAAGAATCTGCTTGACGCTCATAAGCAATATGACTTTTGAAGTTTCCTTCCAGCATCATAAGGGTCTCGGCAGTATCAACGTAATTGCCATTTTCTTGCTCTCCAGAATTAAGGAATGCTAGAAGTCTCACGTACTCAGGAAGATTATCCTGCAAAATAAGAATATTTAGCATGGCTTATTCGTGGTACAGAAGCAACTTTGCCAGCAAGAGCTATTGATAGGCACCTTAATTGGGGAGCTCACAAGCAACAACATTCTGAGATCAGTGCGAAATTGCTTTAGTTGTTCGAGGTACTGCAGAGCTGACTTTTGATAATAATCAACTATGACTGCTTCCCAACCAATGTGTGCTGTAGGTTCAGTATCCTGTGTCATGGCAGAGAGATCACAATTAAATGGCAAGCACAAGCTTGAGAGATAGGCTAGGGTTGTAGTAACAGCAATATGATCTAGGTGCAATCTATGTGCTCTTGATTGGTAAGCAGCATTTTCTCACTAAGACTAGGCAAAGGAATACTTAGCAGTTGGCACTTACCTCTAGGATAGCATCAGGATGGGATAAGAGAACCTGTAACATACTGCGGCTTCCACTCTCACAGAATTCCATATCTCGAATTAATTTGAGATCATCTTTCCCTCTGTCGTACACAACGGCATTGATAAACATTGCCAACTTATTGAACTGAACCTCCCATATGGACAGAGAACCAGGAGTTGTGAGAATTCGAAAAGGTTGGCTGACGTCAGGTAATACAGACATTCTGAATAGCACGGTCTTTATACATACTCCTCCTGCACAACAAATGAGTTAACCATCAAGTCCTTTTTTGTTTAGGAAGGAGTTCAAAATTAACCAAGTACAACAGTGAGAGATGTACTTATAATGCTAAATTGTTGCATCCATGTAAACGAAGCAATAGAACAACGCACCACGCCGGTGGCCATATAACTAGTACAAAAAAGAATGTGGGTGAAAAACTAGAGTAGATGGACTAGTCTGCTAAGCTACTTGCATGGTTCGCTTTGAGGGTGCATGCTGCACCTAGAGGCATAAGATGGGCAAGAAGGCAACCGTGAGTCATCTCGACTGAGTTAAACATTTGACATTTGTATTTACATTATTATTCATTTGACATTTGATTTGTTATTTCCCAAGTATGAAGACAACTACATTGAACAGTGAAGGCAACTATGCTGAATGAACATCAGCGTTGAGAAGCAGGCCGACTGGAAGCAATGTCCTAGGACTGCTGCTTAATGTGGCAGTTAACGCAGCCGTGAGCATGTGAGAAGCATGTCACAAGTACATCGTTACAGTGACACTACTGATGTTAGTATGAAGTGATGATGTGGGGCACCTAGGCTGTTGAGTGATAAGCAATTTCGACCACTGTCTTTTTACAGTGACACTGTACATTTGTTGCTGGTCTTCAGACCACTTCCTTTTGAGTTTACAGTGACACTGTACATTTGTTGCTGTTCTCCCTATATTTTTTGGCTTAGGTGTGTAACTGCCTCTTTCGAAAGATGTGCAACAGCGTAAGCACTATCAGAGCATTCCTGCCTTGAGAAAAAAACAGTTACACACATCTGCTGCCTCAACTCTCTCAGGTGCTTTACAAAAAAAAAAACTCTCAGGTGCAGCGGCATGTTCACAGTGATAGTAGTATTACTCATGCAAATCCAGCGGCACCACTGTTCAGATGCTTTGGAGGCTAAGCTCGCAGCATCTAGTATGGAGGGTATTCCAAGAAGTGAAGCGCTTAGCTTGAGGTTCTATAAAATTCGGCATGGTCAGAAACATGTTCAGCCGCGATCTAGCTTTTCTCTGTAGGTTTAGCCAGCTTACTGCTTGTTGGATTGGACTAGTCTTGTACACGTTTCGGTCAGTGACCGCCCCTTTGCAAACAAATGTTTTGATAGTTTGACCTAATAGAAGTTGTTTCTCCTGCAAGAAAAAAAATCTCCATACTCTCTTATTTTACTAGTACGCTCGAGCATTCAACTAGTGAAGATAATCATCCACTTCTGGGCATGTACAGTGTACTGACTTGAATCATTCCTTTTACAGCGTACAAGATAGTTGGATTCCGGAAGATTTAGCGGATACTGTACATGCTAAGTAAAACTAGATAACAAATTTAACAAATAAAATTTCCGTTGATTATCACACTGCAAGAAATATTGTGTAGAAAATGCTTTTTTTTAACAAGTTAGAACCAGATAACACTGATGTATTCCACTTGTCTGCACATACTGAGAGCACACGAACATTTCTGTACATTTAAAAAAAAACGCATTTCTGTTGCCAATTTTTTTTCAGATTATTTGATCTTTTTTTTATTTTACTATGGATCCATTTGCACATGAACTTCCATATTGCTAAGTAGACGTTGCGCCCAATCCGTATCAGTTTCCTACGGTTGGGCTGCGAATATGAACCCCAACATCATAACTCATTCGGCGCATTTTTCTTTCGAACTAGCGTGAGATGGCCATACATGGCCGTGTCGTTTGTAGGCTTGTAGCCTCACTGTAATGAAAAAAATCCAGAAAAAAATGGTAACAAATGTGGCTCAGTCTCTTGGAGATGCTCATAGGGGTAGGGTATACGTGTGCATATTCATACGAGTGAGTGTATAAGCATTTGCGTCTATGGTGTATTAAAAAAATGGTAACATAGATAGAACTAATAACAAAAGATCAAATTAAAATTGAAATGAATCCAGAAACAAAAAGAATAAATAGATCCACAGTGAATATAGATCCACTTTTCTTTATCTTTTCACGTATACGCAAAGATTGCACCCTTTCATTGATAGGTAGGGAAGAACAAGCATAAAGATAGGGGGAAGGTGACATCACACAAGGTGTGGGTAGGAGCAGAACAAAGGGTGTTCAACCCTCCAACACATGGCGAACTAAACACGATCTATCCGAACCTCAAGCCACAAGTGGCGAAGATACATGACACACAACACGAAGGGCCGCATCACAAACCGAAGTCATACACTCCGGGAGCATGATCATGCCATGGGGCCAAAGTGGACCAATGCACCCTCCACCCAAAGCACTAAGGAAACGTCAAGTGGACAACACGAACCAGCCGGACCTGAGGAAGGCGTCCTCTAAGAATCGTCGGTGAAGGAGTACATTGCACCCCAAAGGCTCGTGCCCACAGTGGATGGAGGGCTGAGCAAGGAAGGCGGCACCACATGACTAGCCAGTGGAAGTAGATGGCAGCACGACAATGCCGGGAAGCGTCGCTGCCGAGCCCCGCAACAACCCCGCCGCCAAGGGCGCAAGGATCCACATGCACAAGGGCCAGGTACCTCTGTGATGCCTCCAAGAAGGGGTAGTGACACCCGCGGGCGCCATCGTCGCTAAGCTTTTGTTCAGTACCTAGTAGCTAGGATGAAGGCTTGCTGCAACGACTACTTCGAGAAGTTAACGACACCCTTGAGTGCTGCCGCCGCTGGAGCTGCCCAAGGACGGCTATGACATATGCCCCAATATCACCTTCAACGTCCAGATCCTCATATGCACAACGACACCGTCCGCTACAGGCAGGACCCCGCAGGAGCAATAGGGGCTTGGGCACGCATCACCGTCGTAGATCACTGCATCAGGCAACGCTGTAAGGTGTGTGTGGCAGCAGAGCGCCACTATTGGGCTGGAAACAGCCGGCCTGAGC
The DNA here is from genome assembly GCA_904067115.1 of Aegilops sharonensis. Taxonomy (NCBI): domain Eukaryota; kingdom Viridiplantae; phylum Streptophyta; class Magnoliopsida; order Poales; family Poaceae; genus Aegilops; species Aegilops sharonensis. The sequence goes on from LR880970.1 coordinate 500,225,051, forward strand.
AACAGATGCTCAGGCGCGCCCTGCAGGCCACCTTGGGCAGACCCCGCTTGGCAGAAGGCCCCTCACAGGCCACCTTTGGCAGATCCCCCTGGCACCAGGAACGCAAGGGGGCAGTTGGGGTGGATCTTGAGTGTGGTCGCCGAAATTGGGGTCAAGGCCACCATCCATTGCGCCACCAGGAGTCACGCCCGCCATGGCCAAAAGATAGGAAAGTGGCAGTCAGCGGGTGGTGGATGAAGATGGGGAAGCCAGGCGGCCTCACCGGAACTAGGAAGCTACCATGGCGATAGGCATGTCACCAATGAACTAGACAAAGGCCCTGCCACCACCTTCCCCGGCACAAGCTTGAACTTCGTTGACTAGGGCTTGGTGGTGGCGCGGTCAAGGTGGGTGGCAACACGAAGAGTAGGCAATTAGGGTTTGCCCCCGAGTCGACAAAGGAAGGCGACTGGGGAGGGGGGAGGGGAGTGTTCAAAAAAATCCTACTTTTCTTTTCTTCCTTCAAATATTTTATTGAAGTTGGATTTAAATTTTCTGACTCAATAGATGCATGTAGTAAAAGTATTGTTACTTTTTTTCATAACTATATTTAATTGCTTGTACATTGCAACGGGATATAAATATTGTGTGGTACGTTAGCTCATGACTTACTTGCACATATTAATGTAATTGTGTGAATAAATGTTTATCAAATCCTGCTCGTGATTCACCTACCTAAATAATTTTTAGGATTTTATTTGGTAATCACTTACTTGCATATCAATAAAAAATGGGATAGTTAAAACAGTTTTCAAGGAAAGTCAATGAAAGAAAACAAGGAGGGAGAAAATCAAATGTCTTTTTTTTAATTTGGAGATAGAGATTATTATTTTTTATTACAAATGAGGTTTTTCAACTTTCTTTGTTCTTTTGCCGAAGTGAGCAAGATAGCATTAATGCCCAGAGGTGGAAACATGAATGAATTAGGATAGCCCTCTAATGGAATATAATTACATCCCTTGTTCTTTTGCCAAGAATGGACAAACATCATGCATGGATGAAAGGCGCCAGATATGCATATCTGGCTCTTTCCATAAGAAATATATTATATTGGCATGCCATCAGCAGCGGCGGAGCTTAGTGAAGATAGCCATGGCCTGGCCCCTCAGCCCTCTCTTGGAGATTGCCATCCTCTTGAGGCTGCCCCCCCTCAAATCGCGTTGAAGCTCCACCACTGGCCATCAGCATGACTGATGAGATAGCCATGGCCTGGCCCCTCAGCCCCCTCTTGGAGATTGTCATCCTCTTGAGGCTGCCCCCTCTCAAATCGCGTTGAAGCTCCACCACTGGCCATCAGCATGACTGATGCCCATGGTTTGCAGGGCAGTGATGATTGCATTGGCAACCTTTATGGCTGGCTAGGTCCTACACAAGTTGGACCTAGCCACAATATTGAATGGAGGCTTGAGTCGGGCATGTCTGTCCATGCAGATGCATCTGTAGCACTATCACCACTGGACCTTGACAAGCCTGAATAGCTCCAATGATGGTAGGGTCCTCCTGTTGTGACCATGAGCATGAGTGCCTGCAATTTAGATAAGAACTTGAGGTCTAACGTACCTTGCTGGTAGTGCACATGATGGTAGGGTCAGCTCTAGGCCATGGCAAAAGATGAGATGGCCCAGGGCCCAGCCAAAAAAGGGCCCCATGATATCGTCAGGGGCGGAGTCAGGAAATTTTGCCAATGGGTTCACTCACACTACAGCACGGTGAATAATTGGAGGGAGGGGAACTTTTGGTCTATGGGGACATATGCACCCTATATGGGGGAAAAAATAGTAATTCAACAAAAAGTAAAGTTCCTGAAAATATTTTTGAAATAAACTTGACCTTCTATTGCACTCGTGAAAAAAAATCCACAAAAAAATATCCCTTTGACTTCTTTTCAAAAAAGACAAATTTTTGGCTAAAATAGTGTGAATAGTGACCTGTAATAGCAAATAAATTTTGTCTTTTTTGCTGTGAGGTCAACTTTTGTTTTTTTTCCGTTGAGATTTATATACTAGTGCAAAAGTAAGTCAAGTGTTTTGTCAAAATAGTTCTTACCTATTTTGACTTTTTATTAAAATATTTTTAAAAAATCCCCATATAGGGTGCATATACAACCAGGAACACAAGTGTATTTCCCATAATTGGAGGCGTAATCTTAGTGGCGTTTTCTGAAACGCCTTGTAACCTGTTGTACGAAAGCATATTTAGGGGTCGCCTTAAAATTTTGAGTATACGAGGCGTTTAGACAGAACGCCTCCAAATCCATGTGCAACGGAGGCTTAACTGCAAAACGCCGTTGTTCGGCCGTGCCTATGAAGGCGGATCAGCAGAACGCTGTGGTTAGATTTTGTTCAGCGGCATCTTGCAGAAGGCCCTCCCGTATTACGCGGCATTTAGAGGCAAAACGCCTCGCTATAGAGATCTCGTCAGCAAACAGCGGCAGAAGATTTAAAGGATGCATCGATGGTCCCCGTGACTGAAATTTAGTCCCATACCGCTCCCTGAGCAAGTGTCTGAGCTCATTACAAGGACGGAGCGAGCAAAGTGATCCAGTCACAGAGCCCTTGCTAATGGGCCGGTTCTCGGCAGTCCGTGTGTAAATTGATTACAGAGGGCCTTTCTCGCCCGCTCCCGCTCCCGCTAGGGTTTCCGCCCCCCCCCCCCCCCCCCGGCCGGTGCCAGCTGCCAGCGCGCGCCCCAGCCCACACCCCCCTCACCCCCCTCCACCAGCCCTGTTCGCTCGCTCGCACCCCCGCGGTCGGCGGGCGAACCACCCTCTGCTCCCCTCTCCTCCGCCCCCCCCCCCCCCCGCCCTCTCCCCCCCCCCCCCCCCCCGGCCGGTGCCAGCTGCCAGCGCGCGCCCCAGCCCACACCCCCCTCACCCCCCTCCACCAGCCCTGTTCGCTCGCTCGCACCCCCGCGGTCGGCGGGCGAACCACCCTCTGCTCCCCTCTCCTCCGCCCCCCCCCCCCCCCGCCCTCTCCCCCCCCCCCCCCCCCCGGCCGGTGCCAGCTGCCAGCGCGCGCCCCAGCCCACACCCCCCTCACCCCCCTCCACCAGCCCTGTTCGCTCGCTCGCACCCCCGCGGTCGGCGGGCGAACCACCCTCTGCTCCCCTCTCCTCCGCCCCCCCCCCCCCCCGCCCTCTCCCCCCCCCCCCCCCCCCGGCCGGTGCCAGCTGCCAGCGCGCGCCCCAGCCCACACCCCCCTCACCCCCCTCCACCAGCCCTGTTCGCTCGCTCGCACCCCCGCGGTCGGCGGGCGAACCACCCTCTGCTCCCCTCTCCTCCGCCCCCCCCCCCCCCCGCCCTCTCCCCCCCCCCCCCCCCCCGGCCGGTGCCAGCTGCCAGCGCGCGCCCCAGCCCACACCCCCCTCACCCCCCTCCACCAGCCCTGTTCGCTCGCTCGCACCCCCGCGGTCGGCGGGCGAACCACCCTCTGCTCCCCTCTCCTCCGCCCCCCCCCCCCCCCGCCCTCTCCCCCCCCCCCCCCCCCCGGCCGGTGCCAGCTGCCAGCGCGCGCCCCAGCCCACACCCCCCTCACCCCCCTCCACCAGCCCTGTTCGCTCGCTCGCACCCCCGCGGTCGGCGGGCGAACCACCCTCTGCTCCCCTCTCCTCCGCCCCCCCCCCCCCCCGCCCTCTCCCCCCCCCCCCCCCCCCGGCCGGTGCCAGCTGCCAGCGCGCGCCCCAGCCCACACCCCCCTCACCCCCCTCCACCAGCCCTGTTCGCTCGCTCGCACCCCCGCGGTCGGCGGGCGAACCACCCTCTGCTCCCCTCTCCTCCGCCCCCCCCCCCCTCGTCCTTCTCCTCCCCCGCCGCCGCCGGCATGGTCCGTCGGGCCCTGCCCGCGCGGCGCTGGCGGCGGCGGGCCGTTCCTTCCCCGTGCGCGCGTTGGGGGGCGCGGGGGGCCCCTGACGGTGGCGGTGCTGCTCGGCCGGCAGCGGTGTGGCTCGGCGGCGATCCCGTGGGCCACGGATGCCCTTGGCGCGGCGACGCGGTGGTGCTGGCGGCTGGTGGTGCCCGCTCGGCCCTACAGGCGGTGCTGGCTTCGTTGGCCGACGTGCTGCAGCGTGGGGATAGGGACTGTCCGGACCCATGTGGGTCCGGCCGGGCCGTCGGTGCCTGGCAAGTCCCTGTCGCCGCGTCCGGTCGGCTCCGCGAGAGCAATGGAGGTTGTCCCCTCCCGCCGATCGAGTTGTGGTTGCCCCCGTGGCCGCTGTCTCCTTTCCCTCCCCCAGGTCTCGTGCTGGCGGCCCCAGTGAGACGGCGATGTTGGTTCAGTGACCGTGGTGGCACAGGCTGGTGGGCGGTGGATTTGGTGGTGCATTACGGAGTGTCCGGGGTGGTGGTGGTTGTTTGGGTCGGGAGAAATCCCTGGCGGTTCGTCCGGCTCTGACACGGTGACGCCTGCGGGCGCCACCGGACCTTCCTGAAGGGCGTCGGGTATACCCCTTCCCCACTGCCCTCCGCGTACCGGGGGAAACCCTAGGATTCGTTCGGGCAACAGCGGCGGCACCGTCGCATTCCTTCTTGAAGGTGTTGATTGGTACGCGACGCTCCGGAATGCTAGGAACGCGGTGGTACTTCTCCGGAAGGTGCAGCAGTTGCCGATCTTCGTCGCTTAGTTGATCTGCCGGTGTCGGCATTTGTTTCTCTTTTCTTTCTCTTGCTTTTTTCCTTTTGGGCTTGGTTGTGCTGCAGCCCCAGCAAGTTGGTTGTATCGGTTGGTGCTTTATAATATAAAGCGGGGGGAAACCCTTTATCGTAAATTGATTACAGAGCTGGTTATAATAGTACAGGAGAGAGGCACGTACGATTGGGCTGTGTGGGGGTCCAGCTGGTTCCTTGTCCTGGGAAAGTGGGGATAGCTAGTTCAGTAGGCTAGCGTAGCTGGAGGCCTGGAGCAGTGAAAAGACACGGATTACTTTTTCCTGTTCAGTTTAATTAGCAGCACTTTCTGAAAATGCCAGAGAGCTTTCGAGGCGTTTTCTAAAAGTGCCGTGGAATGTCTAACTTTCGGAGGCGTTATGGTAAAACGCCTTAATTAGACTTCGCCTTCGTGACTACCTCTAGCGTTCTTCCTAAGCGCCGTCAAACAGATTTGAAGGCATTCTAAACGCTTATGGAGGCATTTTATAACGCCTCGTAACACCAGCCGTCTTGTAGTGTCATTGACTCGTTGTGAGAACTTAGCAGTGCTACTACTGGTATGGTTCTCCCAACCAGACACCAATGTGTGAAGTAAGAAGAATGAAACTTAAGGTCCAGCATACCTTGCAGCGAGTGCAAGTGCAAATGATGGGTAAAGTTCACCCATCAGCACTGCCAACCCAGTTAGGAAGGCCCTGCTCTAGGTCATGGCAAAAGGTGAGACGGCCCAGGGCCCAGCCAAAATAGGGCCCCATGATATCGTCAGGGGCGGAGTCAGGAAATTTGGCCAATGGGTTCACTCATTGACTCATTATGAGAACTTAGTGTGAATTCCAATTTTACACCCTCTTAGAGTGCAAGACATACCGGCTGGATGAAATTATAAAATATTTTTTTTGAAATTATATAGTCACTTGTTTACGCATCGTGAATTTGAGTGGAGGCTCAACTGAGACATCTCTTGCAACTAGAAGCATTTGTATCACCACCACGTTGAAAAGAGCATATGACTTGCCTGAAGTTCTCCTTCACATGGCATAAAGAGGTTCAATATATGCACTTGAAAGTAGTGCTAATACTACTATGGTTCTCCCAACCAGACACCAAAATGTCTGAGGTAAGAACAATGAAACTTGAGGCTCAAGGACCCTTCAAAAAGAAACTTAAGGCTCAATGTACCTTGTAGGTAGTGCCAATGATGGTAAAGTTCAACCCATAAGCACGGCGAACCCAGTTAGGAAGGGCTGGCTCTAGGCCATGGAAAGAAGTGAGACGGCCCGGGGCCCAGCCAAAATATGGCCGCATGATGTGCACATATCGTAGTGTGTATAGCTATATGGGGGAACTGCACTACCACTACCTTTTTTCGAGAAAACTACCTCGGTAAATTTGAGTGGAGACTCGACAGAGACATCTCTTGCAACTACAAGCATTTGAATCACCACTGCGTCGAAAAGAGCATATGACTTGAATGAAGTTCTCCTTCACATAGCATGAGGAAAAATGACACTAAGGTCCAATATATGCATCTTGCAAGTAGTGCTAATACTGGTATGGTTATCCCAAGTATGGGTGATCTACTGGCAAGGCGTTCAAATACCATCCTTCTCGGTCTTAAATAAAGGAAAAACAAAGTCAACAGCATATGCAACTATGATAGGTTTTCTACACATACAAAGTATAACATTATTACTTCTAAGATGATATAAGTATCTGCCCAAAAAACAAAAAAGAGCATAATCAAACAATGGGAAGGACGAAGCATGTATTACCTTGGTGATGAACTGGTGAATTACCCTTGGCACCAAAGCCTCCCAAACCTGTGGACCAAATCTACTCTTAGTATACATCACCAATATAATAATAAAAATATATTCTATTATGGACAGCTATCTTGGAAATTTCTACCTGCATGTGATGGGCTCAATGAACAATTTGCACTCATGCCAAAATGATTAAGGGCACCATTGTTTGGGCTACACAGATTCTGAGAATCAGCCGTTACTGTGGATTCCTGAGAATCAGAAGGAGAATGTTCAATTACCCTGCTGTTGGACAGCTGTAGNAACTTGAGGCTCAAGGACCCTTCAAAAAGAAACTTAAGGCTCAATGTACCTTGTAGGTAGTGCCAATGATGGTAAAGTTCAACCCATAAGCACGGCGAACCCAGTTAGGAAGGGCTGGCTCTAGGCCATGGAAAGAAGTGAGACGGCCCGGGGCCCAGCCAAAATATGGCCGCATGATGTGCACATATCGTAGTGTGTATAGCTATATGGGGGAACTGCACTACCACTACCTTTTTTCGAGAAAACTACCTCGGTAAATTTGAGTGGAGACTCGACAGAGACATCTCTTGCAACTACAAGCATTTGAATCACCACTGCGTCGAAAAGAGCATATGACTTGAATGAAGTTCTCCTTCACATAGCATGAGGAAAAATGACACTAAGGTCCAATATATGCATCTTGCAAGTAGTGCTAATACTGGTATGGTTATCCCAAGTATGGGTGATCTACTGGCAAGGCGTTCAAATACCATCCTTCTCGGTCTTAAATAAAGGAAAAACAAAGTCAACAGCATATGCAACTATGATAGGTTTTCTACACATACAAAGTATAACATTATTACTTCTAAGATGATATAAGTATCTGCCCAAAAAACAAAAAAGAGCATAATCAAACAATGGGAAGGACNCTGGTATGGTTATCCCAAGTATGGGTGATCTACTGGCAAGGCGTTCAAATACCATCCTTCTCGGTCTTAAATAAAGGAAAAACAAAGTCAACAGCATATGCAACTATGATAGGTTTTCTACACATACAAAGTATAACATTATTACTTCTAAGATGATATAAGTATCTGCCCAAAAAACAAAAAAGAGCATAATCAAACAATGGGAAGGACGAAGCATGTATTACCTTGGTGATGAACTGGTGAATTACCCTTGGCACCAAAGCCTCCCAAACCTGTGGACCAAATCTACTCTTAGTATACATCACCAATATAATAATAAAAATATATTCTATTATGGACAGCTATCTTGGAAATTTCTACCTGCATGTGATGGGCTCAATGAACAATTTGCACTCATGCCAAAATGATTAAGGGCACCATTGTTTGGGCTACACAGATTCTGAGAATCAGCCGTTACTGTGGATTCCTGAGAATCAGAAGGAGAATGTTCAATTACCCTGCTGTTGGACAGCTGTAGGAATTGTGAGTGTTGCAAAATGTCTGTGACACCCATGAATGCTGACTGCTGAGTATGGTGTTTGTTTGATGATTAAGAGCAAATTAGCTGTTTTTGTCTGAGTTAAACTGAAATGACATGTATGTACAATAATTACGCACAAATTAACTGATTCGGGCTCGGTTAAGTAAAAATTAGCAAAGTTTGAATCATTTAAGACATGTTTTTACTAGAAATGTCATGATGGTGAACTAGAAAGTTCAATCTATTGCCTCACGAGTTGCTTACATATACAACATATCATCCAAAAGATGCACCAACCATCATCCTACAAGTAAATATGTAAAAATCGACTCGACCCCCCAACAAGGCATTAGCTATTGCCTCACGAGTTGCTTGCATGACTGTGTCATCACCAACCACCAAAGTTTTTATGGCATAATCAATTTTATGGCGACTGACCCCCTTCATAACTTACTAATACTTATGGCGTATGACAAGGCGACATCATAGATGCAATCTAACCTTGTATCATAGCAAATTAAATCACTACTTCATAGACAAAATCATTGATCCATGAACAAGATTAAATAAACAGAAGAGACACCAGCCAGCAGCCACTCCCACTAGCACATGGAAGAAACTGCAATGCGTTAGCTCTACATGGAAGACACTGACCAGCGTCCATCATAATAAAACACACTTAGCAAACATCGGCAACAACATTACAACAATCCTCGACCATATCTAATCATGAACAAACATCAAGAAGTATACACAGCAAACTCGAGAAAATAGTCCACTAACAAGCACTTGTGGTCACTATGAGTTTGCTGTCACACATACTCCTCACCTTCTTCGGAGAGATGGAGCAGGAGGTCGGACGTCGGAGAAGTGGAGCAGGAGGTTGGGGAGGCCGGCGGCCGGCGGTAGAGGGCGAATTGCGGAGGAGGAGCTCAGGCTCGGGGAGGTCAGAGAAGGGGATCGGAGGGGACAGCAGAGATGGGAGAGGAGATCGAGTCTCAGTTCATTCAACATACCCTAACAGGTGTCGCGCACACGCTTAACTAGTACTCGGCTCTCGGGCCAACACACTCGCTCACAGCTATTACATGGGCCTCGGCCCAACACCACCGTGGTGCACTGTTTTTTTTTTTGTTGTTGCGAAAGCCGTGGTGCACGGGACGGAATTTCCTATTCGCCGCACGTTGCGGCAAATTGTCGAGGTTTCGCACAG
>LR880970.1:500259333-500274149 GCA_904067115.1 Aegilops sharonensis
GACAAGTTCAAGGTGTTGACTACAATGAGATTTTCTCAAATGTAGCGATGCTTAAGTCTGTCCGAATCATGTTAGCAATTGTCACATTTTATGAAATCTGGCAAATGGATGTCAAAACTGCATTCCTTAATGGTTTTCTTAAAGAAGAGTTGTATATGATGCAACCAGAAGGTTTGTCAATCCTAAAGGTGCTAACAAAATGTGCAAGCTCCAGCGATCCATCTATGGACTGGTGCAAGCATCTCAGAGTTGGAATATATGCTTTGATAAGTTGATCAAAGCATATAGTTTTATACAGACTTGCGGTGAAGCCTGTATTTACAATAAAGTGAGTGGGAGCACTACCACCTTTCTGATAAATATATGTCAGTAACATATTGTTGATCAGAAATGATGTAGAATTTTTCTAGAAAGCATAAAGGAGTATTTGAAAGGAGTTTTTTTTAAAGAAAGACCTCAGTAAAGCTACTTACATATTGAGCATCAAGATCTATTGAGATAGATCAAGACGCTTGATAAGTTTTTTCAATAAGTACATACCTTGTCAAGATTTTGAAATAGTTCAAAATGGAACAGTCAAAGAAAGAGTTCTTGCCTGTGTTGCAAAGGTGTGAAATTGAGTAAGACTCAAATCCCGACCACAACAGAAAATAGAAAAGAGAATGAAAGTCATTCCCTATGCCTCAGTCATAGGTTCTATAAAGTATGCTATGCTATGTACCAGACCTATTGTATACCTTGCTCTGAATTTGGCAAGGGAGTATAATAGTGATCTAGGAGTAGATCACTTGACATTGGTCAAGAACATCCTTAGTGAGGACTAAGGAAATATTTCTCGATTATGGAGGTGATAAAAGAGCCTGTCGTAAAGAGTTACATCGATGCAAGCTTTTTACACCGATCCAGATGACTCTAAGTCTCAATCTGGATACATATTGAAAGTGGGAGCAATTAGCTAGAGTAGCTCCGTGCAGAGCATTGTAGACATAGAATATTTGCAAAATACATACGGCTCTGAATGTGACAGACCCGTTGACTAAGCTTCTCTCACGAGCAAAACATGATCATACCTTAGTACTCTTTGGGTGTTAATCACATAGCGATGTGAACTAGATTATTGACTCTAGTAAACCTTTTGGGTGTTGGTCACATGACGATGTGAACTATGGATGTTAATCACATACAGATGTGAATATTGGTGTGAAATCACATGATGATGTGAACTAGATTATTGACTCTAGTGCAAGTGAGAGACTGAAGGAAATATGCCCTAGAGGCAATAATAAAGTTATTATTTATTTCCTTATTTCATGATAAATGTTTATTACTCATGCTAGAATTGTATTAATCGAAAACTTGATACATGTGTGAATACATAGACAAACAAAGTGTCACTAGTATGCCTCTACTTGACTAGCTCGTTGAATCAAAGATGGTTAAGTTTCCTAGCCATAGACATGAGTTGTCATTTGATTAACGGGATCACATCATTAGGAGAATGATGTGATTGACTTGACCCATTCCGTTAGCCTAGCACTTGATCGTTTAGTATATTGCTATTGCTTTCTTCATAACTTATACAAAGTTCCTACAACTATGAGATTATACAACTCCCGTTTACCGGAGGAACACTTCGTGTGCTACCAAACGTCACAACGTAACTGGGTGATTATAAAGGTGCTCTACAGGTGTCTCTCAAAGGTACATGTTGGGTTGGTGTATTTCGAGATTAGGTTTTGTCACTCCGATTGTCGGAGAGGTATCTCTGGGCCCTCTCGGTAATACACATCACTTAAGCCTTGCAAGCATTGTAACTAATGAGTTAGTTACGGGATGATGTATTACGGAATGAGTAAAGAGACTTGCCGGTAACAAGATTGAACTAGGTATTGGATACCGACGATCGAATCTCGGGCAAGTAACATACTGATGACAAAGGGAACAACGTATGTTGTTATGCGGTTTGACCGATAAAGATCTTCGTAGAATATGTAGGAGCCAATATGAACATCCAGGTTCCACTATTGGTTATTGACCAGAAACAGTTCTAGGTCATGTCTACATAGTTCTCGAACCCGTAGGGTCCGCACGCTTAACGTTACGATGACAGTTTTATTATGAGTTTATAAGTTTTGATGTACCGAAGATTGTTCAGAGTCCCGGATGTGATCACGGACATGACGAGGAGTCTCGAAATGGTCGAGACATAAAGATTTATATATTGGACAACTATATTTGGACACCAGAAGTGTTCCGGGTGATTTCGGAGAAAACCGGAGTGCCGGAGGGTTACCGGAACCCCCCCCCCCCCGGGAGGAGTATTGGGCCTTATGGGCTTTAGTGGAGAGAGAGAGGGGCAGCCAGGATGGGCCGCGCGCCCCCTCCCCCTCTGGTCCGAATTGGACTAGGAGAGGGGGGGCGGTGCCGCCCTCTTTCCCTCTCCCTCTCCCCCTTCCTTTCCCCTCCTAGTAGGAGTAGGAAAGAGGGAGTCCTACTCCTACTAGGAGGAGGACTCCTCCTCCTTGGCGCGCCCACAAGGGCCGGCCGGCCTCCCCCCTTGCTCCTATATATACATGGGCAGGGGGGGCACCCTAGGACACACAAGTTGATCTTCGTGATCGTTCCTTAGCCGTGTGCGGTGCCCCCCTCTATCATATTCCACCTCGGTCATATCATCGCGGAGTTTAGGCGAAGCCCTGCGTCGGTAGAACATCATCATCTTCACCACGCCGTCGTGCTGACGGAACTCATCCCCGACACCTTGCTGGATCGGAGTCCGGGGATCATCATTGAGCTGAACGTGTGCAGAACACGGAGGTGCCGTACGTTCGGTGCTTGGATCGGTCGGATCGTGAAGACGTACGACTACATCAACCGCGTTGTCATAACGCTTCCGCTTTCGGTCTACGAGGGTACGTGGACACACTCTCCCCTCTCGTTGCTATGCATCACCATGATCTTGCGTGTGCGTAGGAAATTTTTTGAAATTACTACGTTCCCCAACAGTACCTGCCTCCTATCCGGAGATTTGGAGCAGCAATCGCCGGACAAGGAGAGGACGACGACCGTGACCTACGGGAGGCCCGACCTCGACCTCGCCGGCGACGTCTACGCCCCACACAAGGTCCCTCCCTGCTTCCCCTATCGTCTCATGTCTCCTTCATCACTTCCTTTTCTCCCCCATCCTCAATCGAAGTTTTTTTCTTTGATTCAGATCAGCAGGACCTCCCTGCCTCTCCGGTTCGATGGGCGTTGATGACCGGGGCCCTCGCTCGAGCTCGATGACGAGGTCCTCTGTCCCGACCACCATGATTCCCCAGCGAATAAGAAGGTCGACCCCCTCGCCCTGTTCATTTTTCTTTCGAAGTGATTGCTGTTCTGCTGTTGTGTATTTCTCCGGGGGCTATCCATTTTTCTTGGACTGAATCTGATGCAGAAAATGTGGCCAACTTCGTTTTCCTGATACTCACAAGTTACAGCCAACGATAGACTAGTTCTGTTGGCTATTTCCTTTTCCTTTCTCACCGTGCGAGCACTACCAATGTAGAATTTGTGAGATCTACTAGTTAGTTAAGAAACTACTAATTTAATAATTAAATGCCCATGAGATGCTCTTGTTGGTTCCTTCAATTTTTCTTGTTTGTGGAATAAAAGTAATTGAGTAATCTCACTCAATCGATTGACCAAGAGTAAGATTGTTAACTAGATCTGCTATTACACTGCTGCTCTGTCATATATTATGTACAAAGTTTATATTTGTTATCATCATTTGGTTGATCAGTCCTCCTCGTCTACTCCTCGCCTACTCTCGCTCTCGCACTAATTATATATACAAGTTTAGTGTCAGATCCGTGAAATGTACTTACTACCATCATTTGTTTGCAGCAAATATTACAAATTTTGTTCATCGCACCTTGTCGTACTCAGAGGCAAGGCATTATTTGATGCCATCTTGGATTGTAACAATTGGGTTTATTTACTACTCCCTCCGTTCCGATTTACTTGTCGTGGTTTTAGTTCAAATTGAACTAAAACCACGACGAGTAAATCGGAACGGAGGGAGTATTATTCTGTAAGATTTTTCTAATGCTAGTTTTCTGGTTTGTCTTGCCTGAACAACCTCTAACATTGGTTTTCATGGAGACAAAATGAGAAGCTGATTCATTGAGATATTGGCTATACAAAATAGGATTCCTTGCAATGGCAATCCATGGTGACAGAATACAGTAGGTAAATACATATTCCGAACTCTTCTGCCATTACCTAACTTGTTCATTAGCAGCAATATAAAACTGTAATCCCAACAAATTATAGCTAATATTTTAATTTTAAATATCTGCCATGCTGTTTTAACACTGGAAGCTAAATAACAAGATACATTTTTCTCAGCATGCTATACTTGTATGAGTTACAGATTTCATAAGTATCAAGGATATATCTAGCTTAAGCATATGTACACATCTTGTTATACCTATGGCTCTGCTTGGAGTATCTCTGCTAAGATTTTAGCTAGTTTAATATACCTCGTGTCCACCTGTTATGCTTAGCTAAATATAAGAACAATTAGGATGTCGTTATCATTACACTAGCAATGATAGCTGTAAGTAGTTATTCCAGACATGCGATTCACATTATTTTCGAAAGAGGGAAAACCTTTGCCTTGTATATTAATAAAGAAATAAAATGTCAAACTATATGTATGTGCCAGAGTTGCACATGTAACAGAGACATGTGCTCACAGATAGCTGCTAGTCTGTTTCCTGCAACCATGTAAATACATTGTTTATTACATGGCACTCCTTTGACATTTTCTTAAAGTTTCTTGATGATTCTATACCACTTCAATATGTTACATATTGTTTACTGTTGTCGGTGCTTTCAGATGAACTTGCAGCATAAACATTTGAGTTTCATGTGTAAACTTGTTGACATACAAACATTTGAAGTTTACGCCGACCAGTTCGAGGATCAGAGGCTTCGCGTCGTGCATATTGTTTGTTAGTGATGCCATGTTTTTGGCATAGATACTTTGTTATTATCATTTGTAGGAATTGTAAGATTTAAGAACTTTGGACAGTACGCAATTCCTTTTTTTCGTGTGTTCTAACTATCTTGTTTCACCTATCTATTCATATCACAAGTATCAAATGTCGTAAATATGCTAGGTATGATATGCAGGTAAGATTGGGAAGCGGGCTACTTGGTGTAGCTCATCACAATCAGCCAAGGCATGATGGTTGCCATCAAGAGGGCCGACAACAATAATCTAAATAACAGCCTTGATAGTTTGTATGTTCTGTTGATGTAAAATGAATTGTACTCATTCCTACTTGTGATGTGTGGTATATCTTTGTCAATCTATATTCTAAGTTATCATTTTGTAGAGGATTTTGTAAACTGCTATGTTACAGATACATACAGATTGTTGCATACTGTGTTGAACTATGTAATGTTATACACTTTGCAAATACTTTCTCTTGGGCAAAATTAGCATTAGTATTTGTGAAATGTATTATTCTAAACACGTATTGGGTAAATATTGGGTTGAAAGAAATAGGCTAATGTGCTCAATCATGACGAATTTTGTGACGGAAAATAATATGCACATAGACGGCCACGTCATTCGAATTGGGCAATCAAAAATCCTACGTGGCGTTGGTTCATGACGGCTTGTTCCGTCACAATGGATTGGGCTTGGGCGGGCCTGGGGCAGATCCATGACGGACAAGAGCCGTCATGTAAGGCACGGTGTCAAATTATGACGCGATATACATGACGGATCTCAAATCCGTCATGGACGGGCACCCTTGACAGTTTTTCATTGATCCATGACGGACCAGAACTGTCACGTATTAACAGATTTCTTGTAGTGCTTTTTACCCGTGAGGGATTGACAACCCCTCTCTTACGTCAGGTTGCAAGTATTTTTTATTTGTGTGCAAGAGCTGTTTATGTGATGTTGCGTGGTTCTCCTACTGGTTCGATAACCTTGGTCTCATCACTAAGGAAAATACCTACCATAGCTGTGTTGCATCATCCCTTCCTCTTTGGGGAAATACCGACGTAGTTCAAGCTGCACCAGGGCACACTGAGAAAACACCTCGTAGTCTTCGTCGAAGGCACCGAGGGTGGCCTCGAGAAAATGCCACATACTGTCGTTTAAAGCAGCCAACCGCGTCACGGCGTTGGCGCGCGAGGCGTCGACGGTGGCCTCGACAGTGAGGTGCTCCTCCAAGATATGGGGGTCGGCACGAATGGTAGCCATCGCGACCTCATCCGCGCGTGCGGCCGCGATTTGCTTCTCCGCTGCCAAATGCTCCTTGAGCTCCTGGCTATACCGCGTGCACCATGGCTTAGGGCGGTGCTTATTTGGGGGAGGGGTCGGTGATTTGGGTAAAAGGTGTCGCACCAGCGGTCGGGGCATGTGGGATGTGGAAGGAGGAGGAGGAGGACGGGGGTCGGGTGTGGATTACCTGCCTGGATAGACGAGGCCGAGCAGCGTGAAGGAGGGTCGCCGACGAGGAGGCGGTGCTGCAAGCAAGGAGTGAAGGTTTCAACTTGGAAAGGAAGGCGGAAACAGGGGAAATGTGGCTTTTGGTAAGGGGGAGGGGGCGGGGAGGTATATATTTCCACGGAAGCATCTATACCAATATAAAAAGACCCAAATGGGCAGATCCAATTAATCTCGGCCATCGAATCATGTCAATCCAACGACCTAGACTGCTTCAATGTCGAGCGCTCAACACGTTTAACATGCAGTTAATTTTATGCCAAATATAACGCTAATCACATAATAACACGCAAATAATGTCCTACTTAATATCTGTATGCGCTTAATATATTTCCAAATTAACGTGCATTGCACGTACACATTGACTAGTGGTTTTAAATAGCGGATAGCGGGCTGGTAGCGGATCGGGGTCTGCATAGCGGAATGCAGATAGCGGGCGATATTGCGGTGCTATGTCCACGTAGCAGGTTTCTGAAAACACTAGATTATTGTGTATATCTCAATATCATTAATAAAAGGTAATGGTATTTAATTTGAGCAGTAGCGGACGCTATTGCACTAGCACTATTGCGGATGCAATAGCGGATGCTATCTCCGCTATTTGAAACTATGCGCGAAAGCCGAAAATTTTGAATCGGTGCAGCAAAAAAACTGGCGCGCAAAGTGTCATCAGACACAGTCCCTTATTCAGCACTGTGTATGATATGTGAACATCACAAACTATTCATATAGCTTAACCCGTGTGTGATGAGTTTGAGCGTGCAAATTTTGGTTCGAATTTCACTGGTTACAGTGGTCATCCATGTCATTGCATAATTTGGGTACACAAAGGAGACTACAACACACCCACACTTCTTAATCGAGCAAGTTCAGCAATTAAACAAAGCTAACTGACCTAAACATTACTCTAACAAATTAAAGACCGACGCCCTTAATTAAACAAAACAAAGAGTACTACTATGGCTGGTACTCGTCGATCTCCGCCGCCGCCTCCATGTCCAGCTCGCGCCCGACGGTCTCTTGGGGAAGGGGCTCCATGGCATCCATCGCACCATACTCGACAAGCATCTCGCCATCCGTGTCTGCCATCTCTTTGGAAAAGGCCGCTACGAGCTGGGCATGGGTGGCCGCAATCTGGGCTTGGATGGGCTCCCTCGTGGCAAGGTATGCGGGGAGGGGGGGGGGGGGGGGGGGCCCCCGGGGGGAGGGGGGGGGGGGGGGGGGGCCCCCGGGGGGAGGGGGGGGGGGGGGGGGGGCCCCCGGGGGGAGGGGGGGGGGGGGGGGGGGCCCCCGGGGGGAGGGGGGGGGGGGGGGGGGGCCCCCGGGGGGAGGGGGGGGGGGGGGGGGGGCCCCCGGGGGGAGGGGGGGGGGGGGGGGGGGCCCCCGGGGGGAGGGGGGGGGGGGGGGGGGGCCCCCGGGGGGAGGGGGGGGGGGGGGGGGGGCCCCCGGGGGGAGGGGGGGGGGGGGGGGGGGCCCCCGGGGGGAGGGGGGGGGGGGGGGGGGGCCCCCGGGGGGAGGGGGGGGGGGGGGGGGGGCCCCCGGGGGGAGGGGGGGGGGGGGGGGGGGCCCCCGGGGGGAGGGGGGGGGGGGGGGGGGGCCCCCGGGGGGAGGGGGGGGGGGGGGGGGGGCCCCCGGGGGGAGGGGGGGGGGGGGGGGGGGCCCCCGGGGGGAGGGGGGGGGGGGGGGGGGGCCCCCGGGGGGAGGGGGGGGGGGGGGGGGGGCCCCCGGGGGGAGGGGGGGGGGGGGGGGGGGCGGGGGAATGGACGGCTGCTCGAACGCTCTTGGCGATTGCCAACTCTTCGGCCGTGAGTTGCTGACAGTTGTCAGAGAATATTTGTTCGATTTGTGTGGTGACCACCACGAGCTAGGTGTGGGCGGCCTCGACATCACTACAAAAAAAAGACATTTCCGTGATGATACGTGTTTGTCATAGTAGGTCATGTTTTTTGTCATGCATGTACATCCATGACGATTTTATGTCAGAATCAAGATAGTCATACCTGTGCTGTCGTAGAAGTGTTCCATTACATTACCAAAATTATCATCACGGAAGTGTCCACTTCCATGACGATAAATCGCGCGTCATGGAAGTGCTTTCGTCAAGGGTGACCGACACGTGGCATCCACCGTAACGGGTCGCCGTTAAGCTATCGGGTCCGGTTTTGGATCCAATAACCTGCTAACAGCCCGGACCAATGATGATTTCCACGTGTAAAATTCTCATTGGCTGGAGGAAACACGTGTTGGCTCACCGTTGAGACATATGTCATCCACTCATTAGACAGGAGGCGCCTATGATAGGTCGACACGTGGCACGGCCCAACAGTGGCCCATTTCGGTGAAAAAGGCCGACCCAGTAAAAATTAGCAAGCCGGCCCATATAAGGCCTACTTGTGTCAGGTCCATTTATGCCCACGACCCATACGAGATGTGCCAATTTGGCCCGTCAACGACCCATTAAAGATTTGACACCATTGCATCCCATCGTCAGTTTGAGCCCGTTAACATCCCGCTATATATTTGGGCTCAATATCGGCCCGATGTGATTTCGGCCTGTTAACGGCCCATTCAAGGGATGGGCCAATTTTCAGGATGTACATCTTTCGGCCTTTTAGTGACCAATTTAAGTGTTGGGCCAATTTCCGGCCCGGTGTGTCTTTCAGCCTGTTGATGACCCATAAATGAGTTGGGTCATTTGTAGTCGGACCTTAGTTTTGGCCTTTTAGCGACCCATTTAAGTGTTGGGCCAATTCCCAGCCCGGTGTGTCTTTCAGCCTGTTGACGGCCCATAAATGATTTGGGCCATTTGTAGTCGGACCTGAGTTTTGGCCTTTTAACGGCCCATGCGCTTCATGGTCCAATACCAGCCCGGTTTCTCTTTCGGCCTGCTAAAGGCCCACAACACAGTTGAGCCATTTATAGTACGACCTGACTTTCAGCCTCTTAGTGGCCCATGCTCTTCATGGTCCAGTACGAGCCCGCTGTCTCTTTCGGCCTGCTAAAGGCCCACAGTATAGTTGGGCCATATGTAGCCCGACCTTAGTAACAGCCTATTAACGGTCCGTGAAAACAAATGAGCTCACCTGTTGCCCGCTTCGATGTCGGCCTGTTAATGACCCGGGAGGTAAGAGGGCCGACCATTAACTTTCGCCCTGGTAACGGCCCATTAAGTTTGTCGGCCTGTTAACGACCCGGGAGGTAAGAGGGCCGACCATTAACTTTCGCCCTGGTAACGGCCCATTAACTTAATGGGCCCACTAAAGTTCGTACATGTCTTTAGGCCCAATTAGATAATTTGAGCCCATTACGACGAGCAATTATGCACAGGACCAAAACAGATCAAGAACATGTACGACATAAAGGGAAAAATGTTGCACATCTAACATATATTACAGGAAATTACATCCACTGGGTAATCAAAGATTGATGCCAGTGCAAATAAATGAACAGAACCTAATGATCTACAACGTCACAATCTGCAACCTCAGCGCGGATGACGCCCATAAGCATGTGGGCAAGTTCTTGCTGCTTTGCTACACTGTCTCTGAAAACATTGATCAGTTGTTGTTGCGCACGAATATACAGCTCTGATTCCTCCACCATTTCCATCATTGCTTCAACCATTAATTGGTTCACAAACATACATTTTTTTCGTTGCATCTAAGACAGAGGAAACTGAACAGATTCAGATGGCGATTTTGGCAGGCTTGTATTATTGATAGTGGAGAGTGTCTCGACCACTGCATCATAACATAAATTAGGAGGGGAACCGAACAGATTAATCATGAGTTATTGCCATATTACCTGGCCTAGATTTATTGGAAAGAAACAATGGGGTTGCCTTGCTGTTTTCAGAGTTTATCTTCTTATCTTCAGCAGCCTGCACCAAATTAACACACTAGCATTGCTATCATTGGCCAGGTCAGATAATAGGAAAGCAACATTGACACAACGAACGTTTGGGCAACCAGACCACACCAGCCTACACCAAATTAACACAATATGGCACATCTATCATCAGCCAGGTAAGGTAATACGAAAGCAACATTGACACAATGAATGAATGGGCAACCAGAGCAGCACTACAATTCAATAATGTGCATGATATGAGATAGTACACTCATGCAGCTCAGTATGCAAAACTACCATGCAGTTTTCCTTACAAAAATCAACATTGCCGCCTTTAACATTTTGCTACAACTGAATTTAGATCAGATAAAGGTTGGATTTACACCGATTAACAAAATACATGCTGATGTAAAAATACAGTGATATACAGCAGGTACTTACATCAGCACTGGAGCACAGAGAATTCCCGCAAGATACTTTCCTCGAATACGATCCCAATGGAGGGAATCTTCTATCTTTTAACCTTATTTTCTAAAAGAGAGATGGGTAATAAACATGTAGAAAATATGATCAGAATGCTATAAAATTTATGATGCGAGGATACACACACACTTCTTAGAATGGAGTTGACATATTTTTGCTGGACTAGAGCGGACTAGTTCTTTGGCCACTGGAATCTTCTTATTATCAGTGGGAGTTGGATTTCTCTATGCTGGAGCAGTATCTATGAAAACTGGAGTTGGTTTATTATCTCCTGGCTTTTGGATCTTTTGCAAAGACCTGGTTTGTAACCCTTCAGATTCTAACATAGCCGTCTTCCCCTTGCATGCCTTATATAGAAGAATGGTGCTTCAATTATAAAACATGCTACAACAAAGATGGAATAGGTAATGAAGAATAGAAAGGCATGACATATTGACATGTATTCCCTCCATCCGAAAATAAATGGATGGGTCTAGGCATATTTCAGTTCTAGATACATCCAGTTTTATCCATTTCTGCGACATGTAATCCGGACGGAGGGAGTATGATGTAAGAGCTAGGGATACGACAGGACAACAGTGTAAAAAAACACTACTTGAATGTAAAATTGTATGCTAGCAAAATACATTACAAAAAAACACTAAGGCAACATATGCGTGTATGATTGGGAAACTAAGATGCCATTGCAAGAGACCACTAGAACAACACTTCAATGTAAAGAAAGAACATGGTATGGTAGACAAATGAAGTACATACTGATGAATAACAATGCATAAGATATTGAGAAGCATGATGTCCAAACTAAGCAGATGGCATTGCGATAGAGTAGAATGACAGTACTTGAATTTGAAAACATGTTATCATTAATGGAATAGGTACTGAAAAACAGGAAAGCATGCCATATTTACATACATGATCAGCAGGCGAAGCACAAGGCATTACAACAGAGTAGATGCACTCCAGGACATTATATACATGTTGTACCCATATTAAGGGCCAAGTTAGAGCAAGGACCTTATGGGGTGAATAGGAGTCATCATCTTTCTGGAAGTCTTGTGAAGAACTGCCTTTACATGTTCCATCATATTGGGTATCATTAATGTCAAGTTTGTTGGCCGTTACATTGCTCCATGGGGTTCTTGTGGATAAATTAGTGTGTGCAATTATATCTGACATGCATGGAAGACAACTAGTAGTTAGATTTATGTAATGAGTGCTTGTAGGAGACGCCATAAATTGTAGGATTGGGGTTAACTAGTAGCAACAGGTCTCAAAAACTAAAGGGAGAACACAGATGAAAGCTATAGAATATGTATCATTTGTACTCGAGATTAACTAGATGGCACACAAAAGCATTAAGGAACAACATAGGTTATACTAGAAGTGGTATAATACTATAATCACCAGCCTGTGGGATAGCATTGGCTGATGGATGATAACTATGGAATAGTGTTACCTAAAGAACAAGTCTCTTAACTGAACTATGGAATAGCGTTAACTCCTGAACAAGACCCGTAAGAGATCAGCATGAATATACAGTGAAATGTGATAATCTATTTTCAATGCTTAGATGAATAACAAAGCCATAAATGTTGCACACAAGTAAGATGAGGGTACAACCTATCTGGCCGCCATCCATAGGAGTGAGCATCATGTGCTGACTTGTCGATGGCCCTGCAGTTGTTGTGGTTGTCCATGTCGGGCACGGGCATTCGATGCAGGGAACTGTTGAGTGGGGACTATAGCTCCCTTCTGGTGCATGCTTCCCTTGTTGGAGTAGCTGCAGTGAGTCGGAAGACGGTGTGGCTGAAGATGCTGAAAATGCATAATGTTAAGAACGACACATCTCTCTGATCTGAAGAAATACCCTAAGAGATCAATAGCAAGGTACGAGAGTGGTCACACGTGTGTTGATAGAATACTAAATTGGGGTCACATGATTTTATTTTATTTTGGTAATGTCCGATCTACGCCGGACGGCTTGATGGCCGTCTTGTGCCTCCCGGCTGACACTGTTCGGAATCTTCCCAGAAGAGCCAGCGACCACCGGCAGAGAAGCCTGCCTCCGCCGTCCGTGGCCCCGACCAAAACCCCGCTCCCCGCCCCACCGCACTGCCGTGGTTGCACCGCCCCCGGGCCAATCCACAAAGACTCGCCGTCGTCCAGATCCGGCGGAGGCAGTACCCTTCAACCCACGCAACTCTAAGATAGCCATCTAAGCGCTGCTTCCGCGGTGAACTTGCGCCCCCGCACCCTTACGTTAGACACCAGCCAACCGGCAGCCTAGGAGATCCGCCGGCTCGAGGGGTGCTGCTTCCCATTGGGAATCGGTTGGCGCACAATAAAAATTCAGACAACTGACACCTAAATAAAGTGATTTGAGATGAGGGTGCGACCTATCTGGCGGCCCGGTGAAGTAGGCAGCTCCAGCTGCCTAATCGGTGAGGCCGACGCAGTTGCGGTGGCTACCGGCGGCAGGGAAGTAGAGATGTCGCGATGGTCGATGGCTACAGGGAAGTAGCGTCGGGGCTCTAGACGGGTCCAAAGTTGGAGCTGCTCCGACACCGTGAACAATGGCGGGGGTGAATCAGCTCTGGTATGGTTCACGCGGCTGTCGTCGAGGCAGCTCCGGCAGCACGGAGTAAGAGGCACACGACCCAGTGCACAACGGAAAATGGACAGCGTCTCCGAGATTAGAGAGGAGGGCGGCTATGAGTTTGGTGCGGTGGGGGCGCCATGGAGGAGGGGCTGAGGTTTCGCGGCTCGGGAGAAGGGAGCTTCTGGAGAGAAGGTGATTTGGCGCCCACGAGGTATGAATGGGGAATTGGGAGGGGGAACCATGTCTTACGGACGCATTCTGAAATGTGGGGGGAGTTGCAATTCTACCCCTGCCTTTAGGCTTCTCGGCTTGGGTGTGTGTACCGAGGGTCAGGGATAGTAGAGTAACTTTGCTTCTCCCAAATAGTGGGCGCGAGAGATTCGGGCGAGGAGGGCGTGTTTTGAAATATAGTGGGCGCGAGCGATTTCGGGCGAGGAGGGAGTGTTTTGAAATACAGTGGGCGCGAGCGATTTCGGGCGAGGAGAGCATGTTTTGTGGGCGCGGGCTATTTCGGGTGAGGAGAGGGTGTTTTGCCGACCATGGTTTATGAATTATTCGGCACATGTCATTTCGGCCGAGGAGAAGGCGCGCTTGGATGAAGTTACGAACCTACCCTTGATGTACAACGGGCCAATTGATGTGTGTCCCACATAGGCCGGTAATTTCACGTCTCCCATTTATTTGCTCGGGCGAATTCCACCGAGCAGAGAGTGTTTAACGGTTCGTTCAAATTTTGGGAGAACGAGCATCCATGTTTACCTTACCAAGTCGATTAGAATCAAATTTTGAAATATTAGCTTGCCACTTCTTTTTTAGATGGAGAGATGATGCTCGAGAGTAATGTGTTTTTACATGCTCGTTGCTAGCGATTTGCTATATGACAAATAGTTGACCCACTCAAAAACAGGAATCAAACCCAAAATGAAATATCTCGATTCAATGAAATAGCTCGTTCACCAGGTCAAAATAGTGAACTAAATCCAAAATTAAACACCTCAATCGAGTAGCATGCTGTACAGTATTATAGTACTCCATGAACATGTTGAGAGTCAAATTAATGAACTTGTTTGATATACGCATATCTCCGTTCATGTGTGGATTGCAGACAACATGTTCTCCAATTTAAATATTTGAATGCAAGTTTATATTGAAACATGGTTTATATCAGTCTTTGATGCATAAAACGCGACCTCCCCGTCTCCCAGACTCCTGCTCTCTCTCTCTCTCTCTCTCTCTCTCTCTCTCTCTCTGTCTCTCTCTCTCTCCCCGACAATCTTCATTCTGTCGCACGCATCCAACACACAGACCTTGTTGGTCCCTCTCGCTTTCTGTACATCTCTCTCTCTCTCTCTCTCTCTCTCTCTCTCTCTCTCT
>LR880970.1:500288352-500314459 GCA_904067115.1 Aegilops sharonensis
AATAAGGAGTGGCAAGAGCCTAAGCTTGGGGATGCCCATGGCACCCCAAGATATTCAAGGATAGCCAAAAGCCTAAGCTTGGGGATGCCCCGGGAAGGCATCCCCTCTTTCGTCTTCGTTCATTGGTAACTTTACTTGGAGCTATATTTTTATTCGCCACATGATATGTGTTTTGCTTGGAGCGTTGTGTATTATATTAGTCTTTGATTTTTTTAGTTTACCACAATCATCCTTGCTGTACACACCTTTTGGGAGAAGCCTACTTGATTAGAATTTGCTAGAATACTCTATGTGCTTCACTTATATCTTTTGAGCTTGATAGTTTTTGCTCTAGTGCTTCACTTATATCTTTTAGAGCACGGTGGTGACTTAATTTTGAAGAAATTGCTAGTCTCTCATGCTTCACTTATATCTTTTTTAGAGACTTTTAGAACAACATGGTATTTGCTATTGTTACAAATTTGGTCCTATAATGATGGGCATCCAAGTTGGGTATAATAAAAACTATCATAGAAAGTGAATTGGATGCTATGATCAATTTGATGCTTGATAATTGTTTTGAGATATGGAGGTAGTGATATTAAAGTCATGCTAGTTGAGGTGATTATGAAAAATACTTGTGTTGAGGTTTGTGATTCCCGTAGCATGCACGTATGGTGAACAACTTTGTGATGAAGTTGGAGCACAATTTTATTTATTGATTGTCTTCCTTATGAGTGGCGGTCGGGGACGAGCGATGGTCTTTTCCTACCAATCTATCCCCCTAGGAGCATGCGCGTAGTACTTTGTTTTTGATGACTTCTAGATTTTTGCAATAAGTACATGAGTTCTTTTGACTAATGTTGAGTCCATGGATTATACGCACCTCACCCTTCCACCATTGCTAGCCTCTCTTGTGTCGCGCAACTTTCGCCGGTACTATACACCCACCATATACCTTCCTCAAAACAGCCACCATACCTACCTATTATGGCATTTCCATAGCCATTCCGAGATATATTGCCATGCAACTTTCCACCGTTCCGTTCATATGACACGCATTACTTTTGCCATATTGCTCTTTGCATGATCATGTAGTTGACATCGTATTTGTGGCAAGGCCACCTTCATAATTTTCATACATGTCACTCTTGATTCATTGCATATCCCGGTACACCGCCGGAGGCATTCATATAGTCATATCTTGTTCTAGCTTTGAGTTGTAATTCTTGAGTTGTAAATCCATAAAAGTGTGATGATCTTCATTATTAGAGCATTGTCCCATTGAGGAAAGGATGATGAAGGCTATGATTCCCCCACAAGTCGGGATGAGACTTCGGACTTTACAAAAAGAAAAAAAAAGAAAAAAAGAAAAAAGAGAAAGGCCAAAAAGAAAAAAAGAAAGGCCAAAGAAAAAAAACAGAAAAAGAAAAAAAAGGAAAAGAAAAGAAAAAATAAAATGAGAGAAAAAGAGAGAAGGGACGATGCTACTATCTCTTTTTCCACACTTGTGCTTCAAAGTAGCACCATGATCTTCATGATAGAGAGTCTCATATGTTGTCACTTTCATATACTAGTGGGAATTTTTCATTATAGAACTTGGCTTGTATATTCCAATGATGGGCTTCCTCAAAATGCCCTAGGTCTTCGTGAGCAAGCAAGTTGGATGCACACCCACTTAGTTTCTTTTGTTGTGCTTTCATATATTTATAGCTCTAGTGCATCCGTTGCATGGCAATCCCTACTCACTCACATTGATATCTATTAATGGGCATCTCCATAGCCCGTTGATACGCCTAGTTGATGTGAGACAATTATCATTATTTTTATGTCAATATGAAATGTTATTTTGAATCATTTGGATCTGAACATTCATGCCACAATAAAGAAAATTACATTGAGAATTATGCTAGGTAGCATTCCACATCAAAAATTCATTTTTTTATCATTTACCTACTTTAGGACGAGCAGGAATTAAGCTTGGGGATGCTTGATACGTATCCAACGTATCTATAATTTTTGATTGTTCCATGCTATTATATTACCCCTTCTGGATGTTTATGGGCTTTATTTTACACATTTATATCATTTTTGGGACTAACCTACTAACCGGAGGCCCAGCCCGCATTGCTGTTTTTTTGCCTATTTCAGTATTTCGAAGAAAAGGAATATCAAACGGAGTCCAAACGGAATGAAACCTTCGGGAGCGTGATTTTTGGAACGAACGTGATCCAGTGGACTTGGAGTGCAAGTCAAGAAGCAGCTGAGGCGGCCACGAGAGGGTAGGGCGCCCCCCCTGTCTCGTGGGCCCCTCGGACGGCCACCGACGTACTTCTTCCTCCTATATAAGCCTACGTACCCCGAAAACATCCCGGGAGCCAACGAAACACAATTTCCACCACCGTAACCTTCTGTATCCGCGAGATCCCATCTTGGAGCCTTCGCCGACGCTCTGCCGGAGGGGAATCGACCACGGAGGGCTTCTACATCAACACCATAGCCCCTCCGATGAGTTGTGAGTAGTTTACCACAGACCTTCGGGTCCATAGTTATTAGCTAGATGGCTTCTTCTCTCTTTTTGGATCTCAATACAATGTTCTCCCCCTCTCTTGTGGAGACCTATTCGATGTAAATTCTTTTTGTGGTGTGTTTGTCGAGATCCGATGAATTGTGGGTTTATGATCAAGTTTATCTATGAGAAATATTTGAATCTCCTCTGAATTCTTTTATGTATGATTGAGTTATCTTTGCAAGTCTCTTCAAATTATCAGTTTGGTTTGGCCTACTAGATTGATCTTTCTTGCCATGGGAGAAGTGCTTAGCTTTGGGTTCAATCTTGCGGTGTCCTTACCCAGTGACAGCAGGGGTTGCAAGGCACGTATTGTATTGTTGCCATCGAGGATAAAAAGATGGGGTTTATATCATATTGCATGAGTTTATCCCTCTACATCATGTCATCTTGCTTAAGGCGTTACTCTGTTCTTATGAACTTAATACTCTAGATGCAGGCAGGAGTCGGTCGATGTGTGGAGTAATAGTAGTAGATGCAGGCAGGAGTCGGTCTACTTGTCACGGACGTGATGCCTATATACATGATCATGCCTAGATAATCTCATAATTATTGGCTTTTCTATCAATTGCTCGACAGTAATTTGTTCACCCACCATAATACTTATGGTATCTTGAGAGAAGCCTCTTGTGAAACCTATGGCCCCCGGGTCTATCTCTTATCATATTTGCTTCCAATCTACTTTTATTTGCATATTTACTTTTTGCATCTATATTATAAAATACCAAAAATATATTTATCTTATCATACTCTCTCTATTAGATATCACTTTCGCAAGTGGCCGTGAAGGGATTGACAACCCCTTTATTGCGTTGGTTGCGAGTTCTTTGTTTATTTGTGTAGGTGCGTGGGACTTTTGAGGAGCCTCCTACTGGATTGATACCTTGGTTCTCAAAAACTGAGGTAAATACTTACGCTACTGTTGCTGCATCACCCTTTCCTCTTCAAGGAAAACCAACGCAAGCTCAAGACGCAGCAGGGGGTTATGGGGGAGTGGGGGGCCGGCCTGGGCCGGTTGGGCCGGCCTGGCTAGCAGCTGGGCCGATTGGCCCAGTGGGGGGGGGGGGTTCTCTTTCTCCTTTTCTTTTTTTGCTAGTTTTGTTTTTCTAGTTTTGTTTTTCTAGTTTTGTATTTTCCTTTTCTTTTGTTTATTTTATTTCTTTTCTGTTTTAGCTTAGTTTCCTTTTATTTTCGATTTAGCCAAATGCCAAAATGGCACCTAATTTGATGTTACCTAATATGCCACTGCCACATTAACTAGCTATCTAAACTAAAATAGTTTTGTATTTATTTATTATTTAAAAGTATTTATATAATAGTTTTCGCTACTGTTTTATTCATCTTGTAGCATTTAAACGTTTTATACAAGTATGGTTTCTCCACCTTAATCACCTATGCCTTATCTGGCACAAACTGAACAATTTAGTTTTAATATTTGAAAACTTTTGTTGGTTGCCATTTTTTTTGAAATTTGAATTTGTATCGGTTTCAAACTAACGCGCGATTAGCAACAATAATCGAGGTGACGTGGCATCATTAGCAGAGGTTCACTGTAGCTTAATTACCCGGGCGTTACAATTCTCCTCCACTACAAGAAATCTCGTCCCGAGATTTAAGAGGGGTGTAAGGGGGAAAGTTATGGTTACGAAATTCTAACGGATCTTCTCGTCTTTGGTTGCTCTTCTCGAAGAGGTCGATCCATTATGTTAATGTCTCCATTTCTCTGCTTCAGGTCATCACGATGAAGCTGACATCCTTTCTTCAGGATCTCTATCGTTCTTACGAATAGGCAAGGGGCAGCTCGTCAATGGTAGAATGCTATAAGGGGTAATCATCTGGGGTTTTCCCCGTGAATGAACAGATGAGTATCTCTCGAGTTGAACAAATCGAGAGCAAGGTAAGAAGGTACAACAAGGAGTTCCAAGCAGATAGACAATCATTCGATGCCTGAAAAAGAGTGTGAAAGGGGTTCAAAGCATCAAGTTTAAGTATTGCATCTGATACCGGAACAGATCACTAGGAAGGTGGCTCATGAATTACACATGAAGCCAAGCGTGAGTATTGACTTTGGGAACAGGGGTGTACATGAGAGTCAGGTTTCGATCCTGGGACCTGTGGGTTATGGGTCCACCATGTGGGTGAAAGGTAGGAAGGGCGGTAACGTCTTGCACGATCATGTAAGAAAGGCATGCATGTCAGAGGATAGCCTGTCAGTTATGTCGGCAACAACATCGGTACCAAGGGCGAGGGACGAAGGGCAAAGTTCTCGTCCATCGGTGGTTACCGAAATGTCATCAACAATAGTAACAGGGTCTTACCGACAGAGTGGTACAACGAGGTGTTTGCACAAGCAGGGAATTATTACTGCTTATTTCATATAGATCTTAGAAAGGGTTTAAACAACCCAATGGAAAGGGAAAAGTGTCTATCAGATTTAATCAGAACAATGGAAAGAAAAATGTGTTTAAACACATATTTCAGGGGTATATCCTTCCCAAGGACAAGCAGATGATATCCATGACAGGATAGAAGGTAGAAAACCATTTAGGTAAGGGGAGAGAAATTTCCTGACATTACCCATACAACGGTGTTTGGATAATTGACAAGGAAAATTTAGCATTGTGCTTTAAATGTTTATATTGAAAATCGAAGTTCCATAGACATGCTTCGAGATAGCATTGACATGGTCTTCAAACCAAGGTCAGACTTTGGATACACAAAGGATCCATCAGGTTAAACTTATTAAACAAGGCATTCCATTTCCTCATGGAAAAATGGTTAACCTTGTTAAAAAGGAAACTATAACACTAGGTCCTCCGCCCAGGTGTGCTAGGCATGACACAACCTTACCGGGTCTTATATAGACCAATGCTTAAGGTTTTCGTCTGTGTGACCAGCAAAGCAGAGGATAGCAAATTGGGAAGATGGTGGAGTGGAAAAAGATCCACATGCAGCGACGTGGCAGATGGGGCAATAGAACAAGGGTATGGTTTGAAAAGAGGTAGCATACCTAAGGGTCGGCGGGGAGTGACTTCGCTTGTGGTTGTCGTCCTCCGCACACACTACGGCAGCGAGCTTGGGGATGGAGGCCATCCCGCGCGGGCGCTAGGTCTGAGAGGACGGCCTTGTCGTCAGTGCGTGACCTTGCTCGCCGACGAGGAGTGCATCAACGCTGTACGTCCTTTTCTTCCCCGGCGGATCTGTGACCACCGGTGAGGAGGGAGAGAGAGGTTGTCTTTTTTAGATCTAGAGAGAGGGTGATAGTGTGAGAAGCAAGTGGGCAGCCCATAGCAAGAAAGCGCTGAAGCTCCAGCCTATATATCTTTTTTATACTACTAGTACTAGAGGTGGAGTAGTTTATATTTTCTCTTCATACAGTACCAGTTAGTCGTGCTTCAAAACTGAACGGCACACCATTAAAAAAATAAAGTTGAGAAATAATGCGACACTTCGGGCCATCGCGGCCAGATCGCATTTTGCACGAGAAATGACACACCATGTTTTGTTGACATGTGGTCCCGTTCCAACATGTTAGTGAGACGACGGTGAGTCCTTTTGTACAATTTCCGAACGGACGTCTATGTAGGCCGGGGCGCCTCTTTGTGTACCGTGGCAACCATCCACTGCCTCTTCACCTTCCCCTCTCGATTTGGAACTGTTGTCGCATGCTCTTCCTCCCTCCTCCATTTTCCTTCACCCTTCCTTCTGCCATTGTTCGGTCGTCTTCTCCATGGAGGGAACAAGCCAGAAATGACCCCGTTATTCTTGCCCCGATCTGAAAGATGACGTGGTGGAGGAACTCATTGATCGGTGCTACGTCATCATCTCGGCTAGCATGGCAGGTTCGTTCAAGACCATTCTCGACTCAACTAATAACATCATTACAAGGAACCCAAGGGTCCAGGAGCGGTTTGATCTCCCTTATCTTCTTTTCTATAAGCTTGTTCGCATGGGCGCGGACGACGGAGGCCTCGCCTTGTGCAAGTTGATGCCGCTTGATAATGATACGTGTGATGTCAAGATGCCATCGCTTAAGGGTAAGGCCTGGGCTGGCGCAAAAGGAGATTGGGTTGTTTATATTGGGTACAATTGCGAGTGGGAACTTGTGAATGTGTACACTCATCAGCGGATTCCACTTCCAAAAATCTCAGAGTGCCCCAAGGTTGAGCACACATATGATCTACGTACGTTCAAATACGATCATGGTGGATGTCTTCTACGGATGATAGCATATTGTCGAGTTCCCAACTGCTCTTGGAATTACAAGAACTATGAAGTTGTTGCTATCTTCGACAAGCTTGTTGCCGTCGTTACTGATTCCACGGCTCGTCCACGCATATTGCTCAAAAATCAGTTTCTGTACACGGATGAGTACTGTGATGCAATTGAATACGAGGATCTTGTGTTTGCTACCACCAC
Source organism: Aegilops sharonensis (assembly GCA_904067115.1). Taxonomy (NCBI): domain Eukaryota; kingdom Viridiplantae; phylum Streptophyta; class Magnoliopsida; order Poales; family Poaceae; genus Aegilops; species Aegilops sharonensis. The sequence goes on from LR880970.1 coordinate 500,295,320, forward strand.
TCGTGGCACTGTTTTTGCATGGGATCCTCGTAGTTTCGATACGTTTGTCTTCCACCGTAATTATAATTGTTTCATACACATGCATGCGGGTTAGCAAGTTTCCCTTTACTAATTAACCTTCTTGTGTTTCCAAGGTCCTGTGAACATTCCACCACCTATACTCGAAAAAATTTATAACCAAGGGGGAGATGACGATGGTGATGATCGCGAGCATGAGGACGAGCAGAACTTATATACTCAGTGGCGCCTGGCAACTAATTCCGATGGATCGCCTCTTCTTGTCTGTATACAGTGCACTGAGATTGTTACTACTGAGGGAGCACGTGTTGTCTCCCATGGTCGCCCTCTCTGGACCTATTCCAACACCCGTTGCAGGGTATTCGGGATGGATACTAGTGTGCTAGCGCCAACACCTTCTCCCTGGTTCGGTATTGATAGTCTTGGATAAAACTCGCTCTTCCTTGGACCAAACTATCCAATGATGGTGAAAGGCGATCCAGCTGCTATTGACACAACGTTACTACCATTTATGAGAAGCAATTGTATCTATACCTCAGACATTGCGGTGGTTCCCTATCCTGGTCCTGATATATGCCACTTCAGCCTGGATGATCAGTCCTGCGTTGCTCTCGATATTGACAATAGATGGCCCTTCCCAGAGCACCTATGGTTCAAAGCAAGTGTTTCCAACGCCAAGGATTGGTTGAGTTGAAGTTCATTTCATTGCTTGTTATTTGTTGTGTGATGAAAACTTTAGTATTTACTAGAATGTTTTATTGGAAATAATCTATAATCCAACATGTATCCTCATTGTCATTGTGTGTTGATGACCTTTTGTATGTAATGAATGGTACATTTGCAAATGCATGTCATAGACTCAATTTATGAATGGTTTTCGAGTCACTTCTTGGAGTGTGAGTACCGTAGTAGTATAGCTAGCATCTAGTTAGTATATGAAGTTGCCACATCACATAGAGCCAACCTAATATTCGAGTATGCTAGCCCTCCACCGGCGCGCCGCTTCAAATGGCGGACGAAGTGAGAGGTCGCGTCACCTTGTGTCCAGATCTGAGATGCCACGTGTACTAGATGAATGACTCCAAGTTCGACCACCATGATGCTAGGTGCGAGCCGAGGAACACTATTGGAGAGACCACCCTCATAATTTTCCTACATTGGTCGTTTGATTCATAGGATAGAATGCTATAGGATTTTTTTCCTATATAATCATGTTTTAATTGGCAATCTAGCATCCACTCCAACTTTTGTTTCACTTCCTTTGTTCCTACAAAGAGAGTACTTGCTCTAAATGATGTGCCACTGCAAGAGCCGCCTATATTAATTAAACATGCTCTAAAAAGGTGGACCAGCTTTGGCTATAGTAGTATTGTACTAGGTTAGTAGGTGACCTTGCGCTTGGCTCTTCTCCTCTTCCAGAAGTCGAACAATAATGATGGTACTACAATAGTACTTATGGCAATCTAACACCAAATGAACTGTTGCACGTCCACCGCTTGTAAGCAAAAGTTTCTCCTCGTGCTGTGAGCCACCATGCACGCGTTGGCGAGGGTGAAGGCGTAGTAAGCAAGCTACTCATCGAGTTGACGGGACACATCAAAGTTATTTATTACTACTCGACGGGACACATCAAAGTTATTTATTACTACTCTCTTCAAAAAGGGCCGACTTGTCCATGGCTACTGAGGGAGTCCTGAATGAGGGGGTGTCCGGATAGCCGGACTATAACCTTTGGCCGGACTCTTGGACTATGAAGATACAAGATTGAAGACTTCGTCCCGTGTCTGGATGGAACTTTCCTTGGCATGGAAGGCAAGCTTGGCGATACGGATATGTAGATCTCCTACCATTGTAACCGACTCTGTGTAACCCTAACCCTATTCGATGCCTATATAAACCGGAGGGTTTTAGTCCGTAGGACGAACAACAATCATACCATAGGCTAGCTTCTAGGGTTTAGCCTCTCTGATCTCGTGGTAGATCTACTCTTGTACTACCCATATCATCAATATTAATCAAGCAGGAGTAGGGTTTTACCTCCATCGAGAGGGCCCGAACCTGGGTAAAAACATCGTGTCCCTTGTCTCCTGTTACCATCCACCTAGACGCACAGTTCGGGACCCCCTACCCGAGATCCGCCGGTTTTGACACCGACATTGGTGCTTTCATTGAGAGTTCCTCTGTGTCGTCATCTTTAGGCCCGATGGCTCCTCCGATCATTAACAAAGATGCGCTCCAGGGTGAGACTTTTCTCCCCGGACAAATCTTCTTATTTGGCGGCTTTGCACTGCGGGCCAATTCGCTTGGCCATCTGGAGCAGATTGAAAGCTACGCCCCTGGACATCAGGTTAGATTCGGAAGTTTGAACTACACGGCTGACGGTTGCGGAGACTTGATCTTCGACGGGTTCGAGCCACAACCAAGCGCGCCGCACTGTCATGAGGGGCATGATCTAGCTCTGCCGCCGAACAGTGTCCTGGAGGCCGCACCAGAGTCCGCTCCGACCTTTAGCTCGGAGCCGACCGCGCCGATCGAGGACGGGTGGCTGCGATCTCTACGGCGATTGAGCCGCACACCTACCCCGTCCTTTGCGAAGCTCGTGACTCCAAGGTGCCGGACTCCCCTCCGGACTCCGAGCCTTCCGCGCCCCTGCCAATCGAATCTGATTGGGCGCCGATCATGGAATTCACTGCCGCGGACATCTTTCAGCACTCGCCCTTTGGCGACATCCTGAATTCAATAAAGTCTCTCTCTTTATCAGGAGAGCCCTGGCCGGATTATGGTCATGAAGGTTGGGATGCGGACGACGAAGAAATTCAAAGCCCACCCACCACCCACTACGTAGCCACTGTCGATGATTTAACCGACATGCTCGACTTCGACTCCGAAGACATCGATGCTATGGACGACGTTGTAGGGGAGGAGCATGAACCAGCGCCCATAGGGCACTGGAGAACCACCTCATCTCACAATGTATACATGGTGGACACACCTAAAGGAAGCGACGACGAGGAGCAACGGGACACTACGAAGGATCGCTCCCTCGAAAAGCAGTCAAAACTGCGACGTAAGCGCCGCTCAAAGTCCCTCCTCGACAAAGACAACAGCCATACAGACCCAGCCATAGAGCAGGGCGAACCGGCGGACGATGAACATGCTATCGATCAACCGTCCGAACAGGACAATCTGGAGAAACAACCCATCCCCGACGAAGATAACAGTCCGGATGATCTCACGCCGGACAAGTTGCTGGAGCAGAAGAACCTCCACAAAAGGCTCGTCGCCACTGCGCGTAGCCTGAAAAAGCAGAAATGGAAGCTCAAAACAGCGGAAGATGCACTTAGAATCAGATGGAGCAAAGTACTCAACACCGCAAACAAATACGGTGACAGTCGCCGAACGAAGAGCTACCCCAAGCGAAAACTACTACCTGAATTTGATGAGGAGGCCGCAGAGCCCCCGCAATCAAAAAACAAAGAGGCCACCCGGTCGGATGGACGACCCCATGGCAAACAGAGAGCAGCAAACGGCACCGCACACAAGCCGGCACGCGATCCGCACAAGGACTTGCATCAAAAAGATGGCCCAGTTAGATCTATCTACGGGCCAAGAAAGCAAGCTCCAGTAAGCAATGCAACACATTAAGTACCCGAACATCACGGTACACCTAGATATAGGGGTGCCGCACACCCCCTATGATTCACCGATGAGGTGCTGGATCATGAATTTCCAGCGGGATTCAAGCTTGTAAACATAGAGGCATACGACAGAACAACAGACCCTGGAGTCTGGATTGAGGATTACATCCTCCATATACACATGGCTAGAGGAGATGATCTCCACGCCATAAAATACTTACCCCTCAAGCTCAAAGGGCCAGCCCGGCATTGGCTTAAAAGCCTTCCCGAAAACACCATTGGAAGTTGGGAGGAGCTCGAGGATGCCTTTCGGGCAAATTTTCAAGGGACCTATGTCCAACCTCCGGATTCCGACGATTTAAGTCACATATCCCAACAACCCGGAGAGTCAGCCCGGAAATTTTGGAATAGATTCCTTACTAAAAAGAACCAAATAGTCGACTATCCGGACGCCGAAGCATTAGCAGCTTTCAAACACAACGTCCGAGACGAATGGCTCGCCAGACACCTCGGCCAAGAAAAGCCAAGAACAATGGCCGCATTAACAAGCCTCATGACCCGCTTTTGTGCGGGAGAGGATAGCTGGCTAGCAATATGCAGCACCAGCGACCCAAGTACATCCGAAGTCAGGGATGGAAACGGGAAACCATGACGCAACAAGCACAAGCGTCGGACCAAGGGAAACAGCCCGAAGAGCACGGCAGTCAACGCCGGATTCAAAAGCTCTCGGCAGAATCATAAAAAGCTGCCCCTTAAGGATAACAGGGACGAGCTATCCAACTTAAACAAAATCTTGGACAAGATATGCCAAATCCACAGTACTCCCGGGAAGCCTGCAAACCATACCCACAGAGATTGTTGGGTCTTCTAGCAGTCCGGCAAACTCAATGCCGAACACAAGGGGCTCGACACACCAAGCGAGGACGATGACGAACCCCAAAAGCAGAGCACCGAAAAACAAAAGAATTTCCCACAAGAAATCAAAACAGTAAACTCACTTCGCGTGACAAACGGGAAAAATAAAGTGGCCCCCATAGAGGTACGCGCCATACGGCCTATCCCGAAGGAGTCCCGCCACTGGTTGTTAAAACCAATCACCTTCGACCATCAGGATTATTCTAGAAGTATACGGAATGCAGGTTGGACTGCCTTGATATTAGATCCGATAATTGGCGGACTCCAATTTTCACAAGTCCTAATGGACGGCGGCAGTGATCTAAACCTGCTATATCAGGACACAATCCGCAAAATGGGGATAGACCCAACCAAATTTCGCCATAGCAAAACTTCCTTTCAAGGGGTAATGCCAGGCCCATATGCCCATTGTACGGGCTCTCTACTGCTAGAAGTTGTGTTCGGCTCACCCGACAACTTCCGCCGTGAAAAGTTAACCTTCCACCTCGCCCCATTTACAAGTAGCTATCAAGCACTATTGGGACGCGAAGCTTTCGCCCGCTTTAACGCAATACCGCATTATGCATCTCTTATACTTAAAATGCCCGGTCCACGCGGCATCATCTCATTAAAGGGAAACATCGAGGGTTCCTCAAGTCCAGAAAATTGTGCGGATGCCTTGACAGCCCCACAATAAAACCGGCTTCACCAATACAAGCACTTAGACAGGTGGTCTAGACCCTGGACACGGCTGGACGAGTCCGGCGTAAACATACAAGGGCTCACTAGATGCATACCCCCGTACAAGGGGCTCCGCGCATCCACAACAAGAGACAATAAAGCTCAATTTTGCTCATTTTTTGAATTGTACTTTGTTTATTTAATATAACGTACATTTTCGCATGATATTTTTCAACTAAGTTCCTCTCTTTTACAGATGAACACCGTGCTACACCCGTCCAGGATACGGCACAACAGAGACACAGGCGCAGACGTGCAGTAGGGACCCGGTGCAAGGATTCTTTTCAGATTAAGACCCTGCGTAAACCTTTTTTACTGTCTCTTGTTGATACACATCCCCCGGTTTCTTGCTATAACCAAGGAGGAGGCTGGTGTTTTGGCATAGGCCATGTCAGAATTTAGCGCGTACCTGGACACCAGGGGCTTTTTACCAAGGGCGATTGTTCGACTCGTTTTCATAAAGACCGAATACCTTAGGGAGTGTTCGGCGTCTCGAGTTAGGCCTTATATGCATCAGCTCCGAATCATGTCTTTGATCAAATGTTGGGTTTGCCCGGCTCCTGTGTTTTGCTGCCTTACGTTCCGCTCTATCGGCTAATGCGGCACCAGGAGAACTACTGCGATTGTGCCCCCGGTTCGGCCAGGGGAGCACCTCAGTAGAGAAAGCCGAAAACTGACTGTCATGATATAGCGTGAGACTGGTCAACCACTCGATGACCCGCTGGAATCTTTAGAATTCCTCTGCATTGTCGAAGGGTCGTTTCCCGGCCAGGCACATACGCGCCCCGAATTCGGGTAAGCGCGGTGCCCCTAGGGGCTATATAGTAGCCCCACTGTCGAACTATTATGGCTAAGTGAAAGTGATAAAGCATTATAGTCCGGTTGCCTAGTTTGTTGCGCTATCACCTCCTTTGTAGGACCAAGACGTTGGATCAAGTGTGAAAATGCGTTTTCTGCAAACACCCCCGCATTATATGCATGGGGGCTGAAGCCAAAGACTGCCATCTTTTAGGTTATATACACATATACATTAATGGCCGCACAGGAGGTATTTTTAATTCTTGAAGGCACAAGTATAAAAAAGCTTTTATATTCCATCAAAACATTGTTTCACAATAATACATGTTATTCGAACATAATATCCTTCGAGCGCTGCGTCTCTATTAAACGAGCGCCCTGCAGAACTTCCTGAAAATAGTGCTCGACAGGTACTCGGCTTCCGTCCGAATCTTGGAATGCAACATCGGTGGCCTTCATCACCGCCCAGTATGTCTTGACACGGGCAACAGCCATCCGGGCACCCTCTATGCATGCTGACCGCCTCATTGCTTTGATATGCGGCACCGCACCAAGGAACTGCTGTACCAAGCCAAAATAACTCTTCGGCTCAGGACTTTTCGGCCACAAATGAGCCACGACATTCTTCATGGCAAGTCCGGACAACCTATTCAGCTCCGCCCATTCGGCCAAACGATCGGTTAATGGAAGTGGACGCTCTGGACTATGGAACTGCAACCAAAAAAGCTCTTCCATCTCGTGATCCTTTTGATCTCCAAAGTGTTCGGCCGCGTCCGCGGCACTCGCCGCCAAGTCCAGATAAGCATCCTCACTACTCCACAGCCGGTCCAACCGAGCATATTTAGGATCTGTGAACTTCCTCCGCAGCAGAAAAGGCTTTCCAGCCGCTATATCTCCGGCCTGATGTAGCTCCTCCTTCATAGCTCTCATCGCAGAGAGAGCATCCTTGGCCTTGGTGGTGGCCTTCTTCAGGTCCTCTTGCTCCGCTCGACCTTCTTTTTCAAGAAGCTTGCAGCGGTCGGTAGCATTCTTCAACTTCACGGCCATTTCGGCCATTTCCTTTTTGCTTCGGCAGTGAGCAGCCTGTTCGGTTTTAGCTCTTCGGCCGCCTTTAAGGCAGCCGCATCACTTTTTCTGGACTGCTCCTTGGCTCGGGCGAGCTCCGCCCGAAGGTTCTCCATGGCAGCGGCACCATCTGCATCAAGCATACATGTTGTAAGGCACGGGCATCAAGCTCCCTTACCAGGTGTCCGCGGAGAAACCGCATACCTTGTGACTCGTCAAGCCGCTTATTGACAAGCGCGATGTCGGCATCCGCCACGCCAAGTTGCCGCTTTAGTTCGGCAAAATCATCAGTCCGGCTAGCCACCGGACGCTCCGCCACCTACATATGAAGGGCGACATATTATAACCTGGGATTATGATCCTCGACACGTTGTCATTTTTGACAAACGCACCGAGTCTCAGGGGCTACTATCCACACAAGACACATCTTATATATGCGGAACCGTCAAAAGGTACATCATTGCACGTACCTCAAAACCTGTGAGTAAACTTCTGGCGGCCTCGTACAACCGCTTTTCGCGGACGAAATCTTTTCAATCACCGTACCCATCAATGCACGGTGATCCTCTGAGATAGACACTCGCCCGAGCAGACCCTTCAACTCCTCCGACCGCGCACCAGGAGGTGCCAGACTCGTCTGATGGCCTTTTTCGAAGGCCGGACACGAGGGCTCTAGGGGGCCCTACGACCGCCCTCCACCCCTGCCGGATTCGGGGAAACCCTCTGCGACGACACCTTAGGATCGCCCGCCTCGCTAGGCGGTGCGGCAGGGGGAGGCGTTCCGCTCTCCATCATCTCCGGACGAAGATCCCCCGAAGACGAGCTCTGCTGAGAAGGGCTGAGATCCGAACTACAAGGTAAAATTTCGGTCATCTTCAAAGATAAAATAGGGATGTCTCTTCTTTTAGGAAAAACTCCCCTCTCTACTTACGGCTCGCTGGAGGACTGATCTCCTTGGGGAAGTAATGCGGCCGAGGCATCTTCCGGCGCAGGACCCTCTGGCAAAGATTTCTTCCCGCGCTTTGAGGCCTTGGTCTCCGGATCTTCAGAGGCGGTCCTCTTCTCCCCTTTGGATGGAGGGATTCTCGATCCCTCCTTTCTTGATAACCTCCTTCGCGGAGGCAGTAGCTTCCTTGTTTCCCCCTTTGCCTTCTTCTAAAGGCGCAGCCTCCAGCATCTTGGTTAACATGGGATCCGGCGTGGTCTCAGGGAGGGGGGCCGGACACCTGATCAGTTTTGCTTTCGCTATCCACTCCTGTTTAGGGGACAACTCTTTTAAGGGCAAGTTTATGATAAATATACGGATAGCGTGTCCGGGTACGGGACTACTTACTTGAGCATCCGAGCGATTGCAGCTCAGACCTGCGTCCTCGGTCAAGTCCGGATACATTGCTTGTGATCCGAAGAACAGTTTGTACATCTCCACGGGCGTTGCGCCCATAAAATGTTGGAGAGCTCGTGGTCCCTCCGGATTGAACTCCCACTGGCGGAGGGGCGACGTTTGCAGGGCAGGATGCGACGAATCAGCATGACCTGCGTTACTACAACCAGAATGATCTCTCTCTCTCTAGGAGGTCTCGAATACGGCCCTGCAACAAGGGCACGTCCTTGGACGGCCCCCAGTCAAGCCCTTTATTGATCCACGACGCCAGCCGTGGTGGAGGACCCGAGCGAAAGGCAGGTGGCTCCACCCATTTGGTGCCCCTGGGAGCTGTGATATAAAACCACTCTTGTTGCCATAGGCTGAGCTCCTCTTGAAAAGAGCCCTCGGGCCATGGAGCATCAGCGTTCTTGCTTATAACAACCCCTCCGCACTCTGCCTGTTGCCCCTTGATCATCTTCGGCTCTACCTTGAAGGTCTTGAGCCACAATCCGAAGTGAGGGGTAATGCGGAGGAAGGCTTCACACACGACGATGAATGATGAGATGTGGAGGATGGACTCCGGATCCAAGTCATGAAATTCCAGCCCGTAATAAAACATGAGCCCCCTCATGAAGGGGTCCGTCGGGAAGCCTAGCCCCCGAAGGAAGTGAGACGCGAACACCACACTTTCACCGGGCTTGGGAGTGGGAATAACCTGCCCTTGAGCAGGCAGCCCGTGCCTCGCCGGTTAGATACCTGTCATCTCTTAGCTTTAGGATGTCTTCTTCCGTGACGGAGGAAGGCGTCCACCGACCTTGGAGGTTGGAGCCGGACATCATTGAAGGTCCGAAGCGCCTGAATCTGGATCTTTGGGTGTTGGAACTCGAAGCGAGGGGCGGATTCGATGGAGATTGAGAAAAAGGAGCGGGGCCCTGGTCTCTTTATAAAGAGGTTGAATACCAGGAGCCCTCCCCGTCACCGTTCGGGACTCGCCTTCGATAGAGGAGGCGTGCCAACAGGCACGGTTGGGTTACCCACGCCCGTATTGATGAGAATCCCGGAATAAGGGGACACGATCTCTGCTTTGACAAGACGTGCCAAGGAAACCGCCTCGCTAAACGCGCTGAGGTGGGACAGTAAAAACGATTCGAATAAAGGCTTGGCCGTGGTGTGATGTCACGCCGTGGAATACGTCAGCAGATTGAACTTGTGTAAATGTTATCCTCTCTACGGTGGTATGTGGAACTTATTTTGCAGAGCCGGACACTATCCTTGCGTTCAGAATCTTCTATGAAATATACGGAGGAGGAACCCGCCTTGCAATGCCGAAGACAATATGCGCGCCGGACTCGTCGTCATTGAAGCCTGGTTCAGGGGCTACTGAGGGAGTCCTGGATTAGGGGGTGTCCGGATAGCCGGACTATAGCCTTTGGCCGGACTCCTGGACTATGAAGATACAAGATTGAAGACTTCGTCCCGTGTCCGGATGGAACTTTCCTTGGCGTGGAAGGCAAGCTTGGCGATATGGATATGTAGATCTCCTACCATTGTAACCAGTGGCGAAGCCAGCTATCTGGCGAGGTTTGGCGCATGCCATACCTAAACTTCGACCCAGGTACATACGTACAGTATTAGTTTGATACAATATTTAAGTTTTAAGCTGGGCTTAGCTGCTGATTGGTCGAGTCTCCGTGGCTTAACTACACGTCACGTCTGCACATGGATTATGGCTGAAACCTTCCGAGTTCCGACTGTGTGTGTACTTGTTCTAGACCGTGATCTGCGTGACGGAGGCACAACAGGTAGGGCAGTACGCCGGGGCGGTGGCGCCAGTGGCAGGTGGCGGCCGTTCACCGGCGAGGCGAGGCTCTGACCGGTATATGGCAACGCCGACTCGGCGAGGCCGCGAGGGTGAGCAGACGGCGCCACGTTAACTGAAATTGTTTTTTGTTTGCGAATATGTTAACTGAAATTGGACTATATTAGGTCAAATATACGTAATTATGTTCTCCGATTTTAGTTTATCTAGTGCCTTCCCTTTGTTGAAATACTAATGGATTAATTTCCTTTATTAAAAATGTGAACATTCATCCATATAATTTAAGTCTAGTGATGTATTTTGAGTGTCAGTACTCATTTTTTGGATTTGTCTTGTATATTTGCTAAATATAAAGTAGTACCTCTGTCTCAAATTACTTGTCTTAACTTTTTCTAGATATGGATGTATCTAATACTAAAACATGTCTAAATACATCTATATCTTAGGCATACCTACAACTAGTAATTTGAGGCAGAGTAAATATACATCTAATATTCTAGCGAGCCTTTATAATCATATTATACATGGTTTTCTTTTTTACAAACTCCGCCACACCTGAAAATTATTCTTGTCTTCGCCACTGATTGTAACCGACTCTGTGTAACCCTCACCCTATTCGGTTCCTATATAAACCAGAGGGTTTTAGTCCGTAGGACGAACAACAATCATACCATAGGCTAGCTTCTAGGGTTTAGCCTCTCAGATCTCGTGGTAGATCTACTCTTGTACTACCCATATCATCAATATTAATCAAGCAGGAGTAGGGTTTTACCTCCATCGAGAGGGCCCGAACCTGGGTAAAAACATCGTGTCCCTTGTCTCCTGTTACCATCCGCCTAGACGCACAGTTCGGGACCCCCTACCCGAGATCCGCCGGTTTTGACACCGACAGCTACCATCCCGTGCTCTGTCATTGAGCACGTGCACTATTCACGTGCCATCGAGGAGAAAAAATATTGCGTAGCACTAGGTGTCATCGAAGTGCACGACTCACTTACGCACTGCATATCTCCATTTTCTTGCATGACACGCCACCTTGATGCTAGATGTCCCGCGTGTCATGGAGGCATATAGTATGATTTTTAAAATGGAGGCATATAGTTGTCCCGCGTGTCGGCAAAAGGACGAACAAAGCTCATGTCTTAAACAAAAGAGTGGAAGAACATAGATTCTCGACTACCGAGAAGGAGCAACAAACCTCGCGGTGGAGCGTCTGCACTCATAATATTTTATATTATTCAACGATATAAAATCAACCAAATCTCTCCATGTTCCTATACCATTCTATAGTATGAGAATAACTTTGAACGTAAGCCATTGATTCACTCTACCTAATGGTCATAGTTGGAAAATCCAAACAAAATCAAGCATTGGATCAACTCTTTTAGCACTTAAGTTATTGCCGCCTGCCCACCTAGCCCACCTATATATCCGCTCATGTGTGATGACCACAGGAGCTATCCACTCAGATTGTATGTCAAAAGAATAAAGGTCGATAACTAATGCGGCACCTCGTGCCAACACGGCCAGATCGCATTTTGCACGAGAAATTACACACCATGTTTGGTTGATGTGTGGTCCCGTTCCAACATGTCACTGAGACGACGGCGAGTCCTTTTGTACAATTTCTGAATGGATGTGTAGGCCGGGGTGCCTCTTCGTGTACCGTGGCAACCTGGCAACCATCCACCGACTCTTCGCCTTTCCCTCTCGATTTGGAACTGTTGTCGCACGCTCTTCCTCCCTCCTCCATTTGCCTTCACCCTTCCTTCTGCCATTGTTCGATCGTCTTCTCCATGGAGGGAACATGCCGGAAACGACCCCATTATTCTTGCCCCGATCTGAAAGATGACGTGGTGGAGGAACTCATTGATCGGTGCAACGTCCAGGAGCATCATTACAAGGAACCCAAGGGTCCAGGAGCGGTTTGATCTCCCATATCTTCTTCGCCGTGACCCTGCTGACTGGCGCAGGGACAAGGGAAGCCTCGCCTTGTGCAAGTTGATGTCGCTTGATAATGATACGTATGATGTTAAGATGCCATCACTTGAGGGCAAGGCTTGGGCAGGCGCAAATGGAGATTGGGTTGTTTATATTGGGTACAACTGCGAGTGGGAACTTGTGAATGTGTACACTCGTCACCGGGTTTCACTTCCAAAAATCTCGGACTGCCTAGAGGTTGAGCACACCATTATTCTACGCACGTTCAAATACGATCATGGTGACTATATTCTACGGAAGATAGCAATTTGTCGAGTTCCCAACCGCTCTTGGCATTACAGGAACTATGGAGTTGTTGCTATGTTCGACAAGCTTGTTGCCGTCCTTCGTGGTTCGACTGGATGGATATTGCTCAAAAATCAGTTTCTATACACGGATGTGTACTGTGATGCAATTCAATACAAGGGTGTTGTGTTTGCTGCTACCACTCGTGGCACTATTTTTGCATGGGATCCTCATAGTTTCGGTATGTTTGTCTTCCACCATAATTATAATTGTTTCATCCACATGCATGCGGTTAGCAAGTTTCCCTTTACTAATTAACCTTATTCTTGTGTTTCCAGGGTCATGTGAACATTCCACCACCTATACTTGAATTTTTTTGTTACCAAGGGGGAGATGACGATGGTGATGATCACGAGCATGAGGACGAGGAGGGCCCATATACTCAGTGGCGCCTGGCAACTTATTCTAATGGATCACCCCTTCTTGTCTGTATACAACCCACTGTTGATGTTACTATTAAGGAAGCAGGTGTTGTCTCCCATGGTCGCATTCTCCGGACCTATTCCAACACCCGTTGCATGGTATTTGGGATGGATACTAGTGTGCTAGCGCCAACACCTTCTCCCTGGTACAATATTGATAGTCTTGGAGAAAACTCGCTCTTCCTTGTACAAAACTATCCAATGATGGTGAAAGGCGATCCAACTGCTGTTGACACAATGTTACTACCATTTATGAGAAGCAACTGTATATATACCTCGGACATTGCGGTGGTTCCCTACCATGGTCATGATATAATAGGCCGCTTCAGCCTGGATGATTCGTCTTGTGTTGGTCTCGAGATTGACAGTAGTTGGCCCTTCCCGGAGAATCACTTGTGGTTCAAAGCAAGTGTTTCCAACGCCGAGGATTGGTTGAGTTGAAGTTCATTTCATTTCTTGTTATTTGTTGTGTGATGAAAACTTTAGTATTTATCATGTATCCTCGTTGTCGTTGTGGGTTGATGACCTGTTGTATGTAATAAAATGATATGCTTGTGATAAACTTACTAAATTTATGAATGGCTTTCGAGTCGCTTCTCTGAGTGGGTGTTGCGACGAGGCAAAAAAATTATTTTCCGTATACATAATTGCACGTGCATTGCAACAGGTTATCGGATGAGGCCAATCAACAACAGTACACTATTTGTACTAGCTTCACATGCTACACTATCTCTACATCTATGTACGTAATACAACAAGTTTTAAACTTGAGACCAGCCACCCACCCTCACAAAGAACACTTTTTAACCTAGCACAGAATCCAGGAAATTTGGCCACAGTGTGAGGTGGGCCATATGTTAATGTGTTCGCTGTACATAACCAGCACCTCGAATCCTCGATACTACTACTATATAGTAGGGTGGCTTGGGCCAGAACAAGCATTCACGTCCAGGAGTACGGCACACGCCACCGGCACAACTTCCATCTGACACCATATTTCTTGGAGTCCATACTACAACTATCTCTTCAACCATCACGTGGCGGGCGAGGTGGGGGTTTGCCGATAGTCGGTTTTCTTTGCAAACATATATCTTTTTTTCATCATTTGATTTTTGGTACATGGAAATACATCACCAAAATTTGACTAGAAAAGCAAGACCAAAGAAAACAAGAACCAAAAGAATACATTTTAGAAGATATCCAACTTCCATAACTGCTCCTGTAAGTTGGATTAGTGCCTTATTGATGCATCCATTGTTGATCTGTGGAGGCTCGATCTTGCGTGCTTATTTCTTCTTCGAGTGTAAAGAAGTAGGCGTTGCTTCCTCGCATCTAGTCTCATGTCTAGGCTCTATTCTATCAACAAGTGCACTAGTCTCATCTCTAGCCTCTATGCTAGCTAAAAGTGCTAGAACATCTACTAAATTGCGCTCTATCAATATATCAATGTACTCTTCTTCCCAATACCAAAACTTGCATCCATTCTACACAATAAAATTTTAAGTTAGCACAACTAGTCTTATCCGAGAGCACAACCGAAGATTTGGTCGGGTTCTTCCTCCTTTTGCCGACACGTGGGACATCCAGCATCTAGGTCGTGTCATGCAAGAAAATGGAGTGATAGTAGAAGCCACGTGATGTGCATCTTGGGTTAAACTGTAAATAGAATATTACTACTCTTGAGTAAATCCAAAAGCGACCACCGAAGATCTTTATTGGATTTGTTTTTCATCACCAACACGTCGAGGTGAAAGATGTGCAGGTTCAGTGGGTAATCTTGCGTTTTTTCACTGACATGTGGGACCGCATATGAGCAAACAGATGATGGGCTCCACGCGTCTACTGGCTGGCTGAGAAGAGAGATAGAGGAGGGCTGAGCACGGACTCCAGGAAATTTGTTCTATGTAACCAGCACCTCGATATAGGCTCGATATAGTGGGGTGGCATGGGCCATAACTAGCATTCACGTCTAGCAGTACGGCACACGCCACCCACACGAGTCCCATCCGACACCAATTTTCTTGGAGTCCGTGCTACAGCCATCTCTTCTCCCTCCTGTTTTCTCAGCCATCGCATGGTGGGCGGGGTGGGGGTTTGCCGATAGTCGGTTTGCTCAACTGAGGTCCCACTTGTAAGTGAAAATGCAACACAACACACATTCCCCCTTGAGCGGCATGCCAGACCAACCGTGTGGGCAGCGGGGTGCGACGTGAACACGGCAAGCTTTTCCTTTTGAACTTGTAACTTGTAAAATTTGGTTTTGCTCCATGGCGCGATCGATATATAGAAATAATGATTTTTCCTAGAGTAATGAGAAGTTAGGTTCTGGCGCGGTTCATGCATGGAGTACGTACAAAAATTATGAAGTTGATGCGAAAGGTAAGATAATTACTAGTAGTACCATATACTACTACATGGATTTGACGGAAAGATAAAGATACATACGGATCCATCAACAACATCCTCATGCCCTAGTGCGCCGGGTCACCAACCGACATGCGAGGAGCAGCGGCGTTGGCGGCGAGCTCAACGTGCTTCTGAACAATGTCGTCCAAGGTTACCCTGCGGGTCAAGAAGGCCAGCGACCTATCGTCCTCCTCTGGCACGTAGTAGTCCTTGTGGATGATTTGCGCGTAGACGTGGGTGATTATGTTGACGGTGTCTTGCTGCGCCAGGCGCTGTGCGGCGAACGCGACCTCGAGGTGGACATTCTCCGGCGCGACGGCGGGCAGTCGCAAGGCCACCAGTGCATGAAAGAGGTTGTCACCATAGAGGTCGTTGAGGGTGGCGGGCATCCCAGAGCCTGGGCGCGTGGGCTGGAGGCACACGTCAAGGTCGTCCACGAGCTTCTTGACGACGGTGAACTTGTCGAGGAAGCCGACGAGGACCTTGTCCAACAAGGAGACGAAGTTGTCGTCCAAGCGGCCTCTCACCCTAGCGGCCTCAAGCCCGACCTGGAGACGTTCCTCGGTGCCGGGCCGCAGGCCAGCGTTGTGGACCATCTGGCACATCCAGCTGATGGTCGCGCTAATCGCCTCCATGGGTCTAGCTTCTAGTCAACTGATCTTGCGATTGGAGTGACCACTCTTGCCCTTGGTTAGGGTGCGTTTGCGTAGGATTTCGTAGATTGGACTGGCGGGGAGCTTTATATGAGAAGTGCAGACTGTGTTGAATTCACGTGCGTGTTGGCCATCTACTCCTCGGCCCTCTACTGCACCTGCCTTTGGTTGTATGACAGGCGGGCCAGCCACCTGTTGGGCTCGCATGTCATACAACCAAAGGCAGGTGCAGTAAGTCAATGAAGCTGCATCCCCCTCCGTGTCGGTGCAGTATAGTCATCTCACCGGACCTCTAGTTGGGGCCAAACGAGAGAACTTTGATGTTTACTGGTTTATTGGTCCCCTTTGCATTTTGCGCCAAGTTTTGACCGTTGATTTAACTAATAAAATGTTAACGCATGTAACCAAAAATGTTGTGTAATCCCAAAACACTTAGGCACGGTACATTAACTCCCTCCTCATTTCTTATTTCGTGACATATCAACCAATGAGAGATGTGGGTCGTGCATTCTTTCAATGACTTAAGACTACCAAACATGACATGCAGTGGTTAGTTCATTGCATGTATTCCTATTAATTAGCAAAAAGACATTATGTTCTCTCGCCGATAAGAATAAAACAATACACCATGTATTTATTTATAGAGGGAGTAGTACATTTTTTGTGACATGCATTACTAGATATTGCTAGTCAAATACTAAATCCAGATGGACATGGTAGTACTACTAAATCCAGGCGGTGGTGCTAGTACTAGTAGTGGTACTACCAATGTACTAGTAGCACTGTACTACCCATTGGTCAAATTATTAGGTGTTGCTCCTCACAGTGAAGTGACAAGACCCTGCGCCGGATATGACACCTGAGTATAGGCGCCGTGTTCGGCATACCATAGTCAGCCTCACCGTCTACAGTCACTATCATCATGGCTGTAGAGCTAGCCTGCTTACAACTAGCCGTGTTCGACATAATTTCCCGTGCGTAGATGCCCGTGCATTGCACAGAACACCAAGATTGGGGGTGGACGATGCCGGCAGCGGCCATCGTGCCAGATTTTTCCATGGCCTTCTAGATGTGGTGGGGAGGAGATAAGGCTGATTGTGAGAGACAATGAGTTATTTGTAAATAGGGAACAAGTGCGGGCATCTTTTTGCAAAACTGGAGAAGTTTGGTTTGTATGCGTCAGATCTAGATCCGACGGCTATTGGTGAAAGATGGCAGGCACAACATCAGCACCAACTAGGACCTCTTTGATTCGCATGATTTTGAAAACGCAGGAATAGGACACGGCAATATTACAAGTTTCAAACCGATATTACAAATGTTAGGAGTAATGATGCACCTACAAAGAGGGAATTACTAGGAAGGTTACGTAAGAACTTTCGTTACTTTAGGTGGATGCAGCATTATCATACAAACTAAAATCCACCGCCCTAACAAGTCACTAATGGGCAAATAAATTTTCGAGCCTCTGGCCACTTGATGTTTCAAAAACAGATTCAGCTTCTGCGGAGACTTTGTCATTTAGGCTTAGACGCTTGCGGTGATCAGCACGCCATTCATTGTTGCGCCAGAGAACACCAAACCTCATTACCTTGAGCACACTTGCCTCTAGAACAAACAACCTGGCCAATTTAATCTCAGATGTGTTGCCTAGGTGTCGGGGAAGCTGATCTGACCCACAAACACCTATGGGATTGGCGGACCGAGCCCCTTTCGGTTCGGTGGGGGGCGGAGGTCGCACGAAGAGCAGATCGAGGCGAAGCACACGAGCAGTTTACCCAGCTTCGGAGCTCTCCGGAGAGATAATACTCCTACTGCTGCTTGTCTGATTGTATTGTGTTCTTGCTAGGGAGCGCTGAGAGCTACAAGACCTAGCGTGAGTATTCTCTGGTTTCGAATGAACCGAACCCCTTCTACGTTGCACATGGGCCTCCTTTTATATGCTCAAGGGGTCTCCGACAGGTGGAAACGTAGACAAGGGCAAAAACGTAAAAGGAGTCGTGGTTGGTATAGCTACTTGTACAGTGTATCATACCTAACCCTGACGGCAGGGGACAAAGGCATTAAATGCCCGTCTAAGTCGACTAAACAGTGTAGAAAGGGACCGTCAGGGACGCCACCGCTTGCCACGATGGCAATCTTGTCAGCACCGCTTGCCACCGCGCTCCGCTGGCCGCACAGCCTCTTGCCACGCGCGCCTGGAAAGGTCCCATGGCGACACGTTGGTGGATGTGCTGGAGCGCAGGAACGGAGTGGTAGTCTGCCGCGGCAAACGCCTTGCCGCGGTCGTTGTCTTGTCGCGTCCGGGAGCTTGTCGCTCACCGGGCCTTCCCGGCAAGCTCCTCTTGCCGGGGCCTTGTCTCCTGTGTGCCTTGGTTGGTCTTCCCGGCAAGCTCCTCTTGCCGGGGTCTTGTCTCTTTGACTTAGATACTTTGTTCTTGAATGGCTCCAATGGAGCCACGGAGGACCTTGGCGGCCACCAGGCAAGCCTTGCCGCGGGGTGCTGCAACTGCCTGTGCACGAGTTCGGGATACTAGGGTACCCCTACTCTAGTACACCGACAGGAGCCCCCGGGCCTGGGACACACACGGTGCCGAGCGCTGTTGGGCCAGGCCCAAAACAGTGCACAGGCACGCGCGGCCTAGGTCACGCCGTAACTTGCTCCGGACCCACCACGTCCCCCACGAACGGCACGCGTCGAACGCGGCGTCGTGGGAGAAATCATGGGGGGGTTTCTTTATTCGGAAAAGCGGAACGTCCGCCCCCTCTCCCTCCTTATAAACAGGGGAAACAGGGGCAGTTCGCCCACCTCGCCATTTTCTGTCTAATCTCGAAAATCACCGCTGCTCCCCCCTTCTTCCCAAGTCTGAAGAGAGCAGCGCTCCGCCCCCCATCGCCACCAGCGCCACCAACGCCGTCGACCTCCCCCACCACCTCCGCCATGGCTCCGAAAGCCGACAAGGGGAAGGGTGTGAAGTCGGCCGAGGCGCAGCGGCTCGCGGTGCTGCGAAAGGAGCGGGCCATCTTCCCCCCCCCC
>LR880970.1:500315001-500332024 GCA_904067115.1 Aegilops sharonensis
CGCGGTGCTGCGAAAGGAGCGGGCCATCTTCCCCCCCCCCCCCCAGCTCGCCGCAAGGGAGCTGAGGGAGAACTACTACCTCTTCTGGTCGACGGAGACGCGAGCGCATCCGCGCACGAAGGTACTCCCAGCCGCTGCTTCGGAACTAGCCCCAACTGGGTACCCTTTCTTCGCACTGTTCTTCTATTGCGGGCTCTGCCCGCCCTTCTCTGAATTTTTCTGCGATATCATGAACACCTACGGGTTCCGCCTCCTTGACTTCACCCCCAATGCTGTCTTGACCATGGCAGTTTTCGCACATATTTGCGAAAACTTTGTCGGAGTCCACCCAAACGTAGCCCTCTTCCGCCACTTCTTCATGCCCTGAGTCGAGAGAGGAGAGCCACTTGCCGGAGGAATCGCTTGGATCTCAAGGATCGGCAAGAAGGAAGCCTATCTGGAAGGAGAGCTCCGCAGCAAGTGGGAGGAGTGGAGGGCAGATTGGTGTTGGATTGTAGAGGAGAACCCGCAGCCCTTTACCGCCCAGCGCCAAACCCCAATAGTGCGCGGCAACGATTGGAGCAACTTGGCGCCGGAAGATGCTAGATTGAAGATTGCCGTCACCCGGATCCTACGCCTCAGGCTTGCCGGACTCACTGTAGGCGCCGTTGGCGCAGATTTCCTTCGCCGCCGCATCGCCCCCTTGCAGGAGAGGAGGAGACCTGCTTGGGAGTTCCAGAATGCGGCGGATATCATGAGGCTGCGCCCGGACCTCAACTTCAATTTCACCGTCTTGGAGTTAGATGCGATGCTCCTGGAGCTGTTCAAGCACGACCCTGATCATCCCGAATGGTTCAGGTTGCCGAGGGGAGTCGTTCCATTGTGCAACAATTCCTCGCTCGACCGCATCCGTGCAATGATGCCGTTGTGCGACTCGCATGGAATTGTTCCAACCTGGCAAGAGCCTGCAGATGACGTCGTGCGGGTGTTCTTCAACAGCTTGGAAGAAGTGCCGATCTGCCCCGATGAGCAGAAGGGCCTCACCCGCGACACCACTAACGATGAGATGCAGCGCATCGCCACCAGGCTGGAAGAGGCGGCAGCAGCTGCTGCCGCTGGCGAATTCGGGTTCACCGTGGAGGAGGCAGAGGCAGCAGAGGCGGCAAGCCTTGTCGAGCGAAGGGAGTTTGCCGGCGAGGAGGAGCTTGCCGAACCTGAAGCCGAGTCGAGCGAGCCCGCCGAGGGCGCCTCCTCCCCACCATCTAGCAGCTTGCCGCGAGCGGAGCCCCCAGCTCCACCAAGAAGGCGTCTTCGCAAGGCTGGAGACGAAACAGGGCGGCAGACGGGCCAACAGCCGTCGCGCCGCGCGACGCGCTCCACCGCGGCAAGCACTGTTGCCGCGGGAGCACCTCACGCTGCTGCAGCAACTGGAGCGGGGCCCTCCCAGCCCACCGCTGCTGCTCCCGCCAAGCGGTCAAGGGAACCCACTCCTCCGCCTCGTCGCACCGGAGGCGAGCCAGAATTTGATCTCTCCGCGCTCAGCTCCGACGAGGAAGAAGAAGAGTAAGCTTCTGTGCTGTACTTGTATTTCTTCAATTTTGTTGCTTTGTCTTGTATCTGATTTGCTTCATTCTGAACCCTTTCCTTTTCAGGACGCTGGCCCAGAGAGCGTCGAAGAGAGCCAAGACCCCGGTGGTTGTCATCGAGGACGATCCCCCTGCGGCAGCAGGAGGCGCATCCGAGACCACCTTGCCGGACGCGACAACTCTTCCTCAAAGCAGCCCCCAGCACAGCCCCCAGCGTAAGTATATGGTTTACTTCTTACTGTCGGGCGTGCATGGGTGCCCTTTCTTTGCCGATATCTGACTGTTGGTTTGTGTAGGAGCAGAGCAGCCTCACCAAGAGTGCCCGGACGCCGCTCCCGGCGTGCCATCTGCGTTGACTACACCGCCAAGGGAGGATCCCCCGGCAAGGGAGCGTTCTCCGGCAAGGGGCAGTTCTCCGGCAAGGGATAGCACCAACGACCCTCCGATGGATGAGACCGCGGCTGCAGATCCCATCACAGGTAATCTTCTTGCCTGAAAATTTCCCTTGGGTTCTTTTTCTTATGACTTTTCTTTTTGAATATTTGCTTGACTGTTCTTTCTTTTTCTGGTCGTCAGATCCATCCGCCGCAGAGCCGATGGAGACTGAGGTCGCCGGCGAGGAGGACGTGCGCGGCAATACTGACGACGTCGCCGCCATTGAAGAAGAGGCTGGCGCCGATGAGTCCGCCGGCGAAGAGGCCGCCAGGGCTGCTGCCGCAGAGGCTGGCGAGGGGTCCGGCGATCGCACTGACGGCCCTGAGGCCGCAGGAGCGCCAGGCGCTACACCGACCGCCGATCCCTCCGTTGCTGACGCGGCGCCAGGCTCCGAAGAGCCCCAGCCCGGCGCCTATCTGAAGGCCGGCGATGGCGTCTTCATCAAACTCCCCTGGGCGTCGAGCTCCAGGGCGCCGGTCGAAGGAGAGACCTTTGACGAAGAGCTGCTCGCCTCCGCTGGGCTGACGCTGGTCGACGCGCCAAGCAGCAGCAGCGGCAAGTCTGAGGAGGAGCAGCTGTTGCGGAAGCTGCTGTCGCTCTACCGCACCCGACAAGCCAAGCTGGAATCCCGGGAAGCGCTTGTCGCGAAGGCGGGAGCAGACATCGAGAAGCGCACGGAGGAGCTCCGGGGTATCAATCAGGAAGCTCTCCGGTCCTTGGCAGAGGAGCGGGAGCAAATCGTTGAGGCGCGCAAAGCCTTCATCCTCGAGAAGGCTGAGGTTGAAGAGCAACAGCGGCTTGCCGCCGAGAGGCTGTCTGCGCAAGAAGGCGAGCTGGCGCAGCGGAAGATCAATCTTGACAGCCATGAGGAGGAGCTTGCCGCGCGCGAGCAAACATTTGGCGGAGCCCTCAAGGAAGCGAAGGACGCCGCCGCAGCTGCCGAGGCCGCCAAGAAGGAGTTGGAAACGAAGGTGACGCAGCTGGAGGCCAGTCTGAAGAAGGGCGGTGAGGAGCTTGCTGCACTCAAGCATGAGCGAGAGAAGGACGCCTACACTCTTGGTGAGCTGCAGGGCCGTCTCGCTGAGAGGAGCAAGGAGCTTAGCGCCGCCAAGGACTCCAAAGCAGATCTCGAGCTGAAGCTGACCACCTTGACTCAGACGCTGGAAGGCGCCAGGGAGCGGGAGGTGGCCTTGTTGGAGAAGATCAAAAACGACAAGGCGCTGTTGGCGAGTGATGTTGCCGCCCAGAACACCTTCAGAGAGAATGTGGAGCACTGGACCGAGGGTCTCGTGAATGTTGCCGCCGCCATCGACAGGGAGCTGGCGGAGCTGGGGATGGTGGATCTTGGATATTCCTCCGACGAGCACCTCCAACCCAGCGCCAAGCTCAGCTTGTTCTTCAAGGGCGTGGTGACGGCTCTCCAGCGACTCCGGGAAGAGATCCCAAAACAGCTGGCCGAGGAATCGCGCCAGATCTGCGTGGGAGCTCTCCAGAAGGTGCTGATGAAGGTAGCCTTCCGCAATCCAGGCCTCAACCTCACCGGCGTCCTCAAGTCCCTGTCGTCGGATGCTGATGTGGAGGCACTCAAGGACCTTGTCGCACCCATTGTGGACAAGGTGGGCAAGATCAAGAGGGTTGATGGCGACCGCATAGATTAGGCCGCCAATTTTATCTTTTCCTTGTCGCTGCTGGTCATGTTAGGAGAACAATCTATTAGAGCTGCGACAAGTTATTTTGTAATATAACTCTATCTCGGGCAATGATTGCAATGTTATTTCCTTTATTCGATTCCTTCCTTTGTATGTCTTTGCCCTACGCTTTTAGGGAACTTGTCGGCGCAGGCACCTTTGCCGCGAGCGCTGAGTGCGGAACGTCAGCAGCCTGCTGGCGGTGCCGCTTCCGACAAGCAACCTTGTCGCAACTAGTTGCAGCTCACTTAAGTTGTTGAGCGGACTCGAAACAAAGTAAGGGCGCAACTAGCTACGAGTTGGTTCCTCCACGCACAGGTTTTCCATACAAAGTACGGTCGTTCGAGGAAGATAACTTAAGAATTTAAAAATTGATTGCTCAAACTTTAACAACTTAGCTTTTCTGTCGTTTGCTTCCCGATAGGGCGAAACTTCCTCGAGCGACGCTTGGTGGCCCACACCATTATCTTCTCCTTCCCCCCGGCTAACTTGTGGGCGAGGGAACCTTCCTTTCTTTGAGAAAGAGAAAGAAGAGAAAATAAAGTTATGGAGCCTTGCGGCTCGTTATTGCTTACCGGGTGTAGGTGCTGCACAAAGTGTCAGATAACACATGCAATAAAATGATGAAAGCATGAAATTGACGAGTTGTGCGAAACACATGAGCTTTACTTATGCACGGCATCTGCGCCCGGCTTTGTACAAAGGATTACATGCAACATCAGCAAGACTTGTACAAAAGGTGGTTGCCGGAACAGGTTCCGGCAACCGCGCCCTACGGGTAAAACTTACGAAGATGTTCGATGTTCCAGGAGTTGCTCACCGGAATGCCATCTTCGGTCTCAAGGCGGACAGCGCCAGGCCTAGTGACTCGTTTCACCCGATAAGGGCCTTCCCACTTCGGCGTCAACTTGTTGGAATTCTTGGCGGACTGAACGCGCCGAAGAACAAGGTCGCCTTCCTCGAGACTTCTGGCACTAACTTTGCGGCTATGGTAGCGGCGCAAAGCTTGCTGGTATCGAGCAGCTCGTACAGCGGCCTGAAGACGGTCCTCCTCAAGGAGCAGTGCGTCATCTTGTCGCAGCTGCTCTTGCTCAAGCTCATCATAAGCGAGCACTCGAGGTGACCCGAATACGAGTTCCGTAGGGAGAACTGCCTCTGCTCCATAGACTAGAGCGAAAGGTGTCTGGCCAGTGGCTCGATTTGGCATCGTCCTGATCGACCAAAGAACCACCGACAGCTCCTCAATCCAGTTTCTTCCGCACTTGTGTAGCCTGTCGAAAGTTCTGGTCTTGAGCCCACGCAGCACTTCAGCATTTGCCCTCTCCGCTTGACCGTTACTTCTTGGATGAGCAACAGAAGCAAAGCAGACCTTGGCGCCAAGATCTTGGACGTATTGCATGAAGGTGCGACTCGTGAATTGCGTGCCGTTGTCGGTGATGATCCTGTTAGGAATCCCGAAACAGCAAACAATCGACCTGAAGAACTTGACTGCTGACTGTGCTGTCACCTTCCTCACTGCTTCCACTTCCGGCCACTTTGTGAACTTGTCGATTGCAACGTACAAGTACTCAAAGCCCCCGACAGCTCTGGGGAAGGGGCCGAGGATATCGAGCCCCCAGACCGAAAATGGCTAGGATAAAGGGATCATCTGGAGAGCTTGAGCTGGCTGGTGTATCTGCTTGGAATGGAACTGGCACGCTTCACACTTGGTTACTTGTGTAGTTGCATCCTGGAGGGCTGTCGGCCAAAAGAAACCTTGTCGGAATGCTTTGCCGGCAAGTGCTCTTGTGCCAATGTGGTGGCCACATATGCCTCCATGTATCTCTGCCAACAGCTTCTGTCCATCTTCCCGGTGAATACACTTCAATTTCACACCGTTGAGTCTTCTTCTGTACAGTGTGTTGTCAACAAACTGGTACATACTTGACTGCCGAGCTACTCTTTCCGCTTCTTCTAGCTCTTCGGGAAGTTCTCCTGTCTGAAGAAAATGGACAATCTGTTGTGCCCATGCTGGAGCTTGCGGCTCGACAACAAGGACTAAAGGCACATCTGCTGCTGCGGGAGCATCCGCTTCTACGGCGAGAACCTGCGGCTCAGCCGGAGCTTGACGTTCCCCGGCAAGCTTGCCGGAGCAAAACTTGTCGGGAGCGTCTGCTTCAAAGAAACAAACCCTTGGGCTTGTCGGAGCAGACTGCTCCTCAGCAGTATCGGTGTTGATCTTGGGGACCTTCTTGGCGGCGGCTTCGGGGAGCTCTGCCGGAAAATAGTCTCCAGAAATCAACTTCCTTTTCTTGTTCTGTCCAGTTGATGGCGTTACAGTCGGTTGAGTCAGCTTGAGAACAAAAATCCCTGGTTCCACAGGCAACTTGAGTGCGGCGCACTTTGACAAACCATCAGCAATATCGTTCTGAGCTCTTGGAACATGTTCCATCTGCAGGCCGTCAAAGTGCTCTTCTAGCTTTCTCACTTCATCAACATAGGCTTCCATTAACGAACTCTGATAATCCTTGTTCACTTGGCGGACGACAAGCTGTGAGTCTCCCCTGACAATGAGCTTCTTGATCCCAAGGTCTACTGCGATCCTGAGTCCGGCAAGCAAACCTTCATACTCTGCAGTATTGTTTGTTGCTTGCTCCTTGGGAAAGTGCATTTGGACTATGTACTTGAGTTGCTCTCCGGTGGGTGCTACAAGCAGCACGCCAGCATCGGCGCCTTGCAGCGAGAAGGCACCATCAAAGTACATTAGCCACTCTTTGCTTGCTTCCTTGACGGGGATGCTCGTTTCTGGAATTTCTTCGTCTTGGGTTGGCGTCCATTCTGCTATGAACTCTGCCAATGCTCTGCTTTGGATAGTTGAAGTGCTTTCAAACTTGAGGCCAAAGCTTGACAGTTCCAGTGCCCACTCGACAATCCTGCCTTTTGCTTCTGGATTTTGCAGTATCCTCTTCAGCGGAAAGCGAGTGACGACTGTGATCTCATGTGCTTGAAAGTAATGGCGTAGCTTTCTCGAGGCCATGAGAAGGCCGAAAAGCAATTTCTGCACACCAGAGTACCTTGACCTAGCCCCCTGCAGAAGGGAACTGACAAAGTAAACTGGGCGCTGCACCATCCTTTTCTGTATCTTCTCACACGTCAGCGCAGATCCATCCTTGTCGGGACCAGAGCTTGCCGGTGAAGTTCCTTGCTTGTCGCTGGATGCCTCTGCCGTGGTTGCCGGCTCATCATCCACCTCCCTCTTCGTTACTAACGCAGCACTAACCACTTGATTGGTTGCCGCTATATATAGCAGCAACTTCTCTTGTGGCTTAGGTGCGACAAGTATTGGAGTGGAGGACATGTATCTCTTTAAGTCCTGCAGCGCAGCCTCCGCTTCCGGAGTCCATTTCATTGGACCTGCCTTTTTCAATATTTTGAAAAATGGCAGGGCGCGCTCAGCAGACCTAGAGATAAACCTGCTGAGAGCAGCTACGCAACTGGCAAGTCTTCGTACATCCTTGACGCGCTTTGGTGCTTCAATCTGCTCAATGGCCTTGATCTTGTCGGGATTGGCTTCAATTCCCCGCTGAGACACGAAGAACCCGAGAAGCTTGCCGGAAGGGACTCCAAACACACATTTCTCGGGGTTGAGCTTGAGGTTGATCTTGCGCAGATTTGCAAAGGTTTCATCTAAATCTTGAACCAGAGTTGCCCTGTCCTTGCTTTTGACCACTATGTCATCCATGTAGGCTTCTACATTTCTGTGCATTTGCGGTTCAAAAGCGTCATGGACTACTCTTGCAAATGTTGAACCAGCATTCTTTAAACCGAAAGGCATCCGTATGAAACAGTATGTGCCACATGGGGTGATGAATGCGGTTTTCTCTTCATCCTCTTCTGCCATGAAGATCTGATGATATCCTGAGTATGCATCAAGAAATGAAAGCAAATCACATCCGGCCGTGGAGTCAACAATCTGATCGATGCGTGGCAAGGGAAATGGGTCTTTGGGACAAGCTTTATTAACATCGGTAAAGTCGATACAAAGCCTCCATTTTCCGTTTGCCTTACGCACGACTACAGGATTGGCCAACCACGTAGGATGGAGCACTCCTCTGACAAGGCCTGCTGCTTCCAATTTCTTGATTTCTTTTGCGATGAATTCTTGGCGCTCCACTGCTTGCTTTCTGACTTTCTGCTTGACGGGCCGCGCGTGAGGACAAACGGCAAGATGGTGCTCAATTACTTTCCTGGGAACACCGGGGATGTCAGACGGTTGCCATGCAAACACGTCATCGTTCGCCCACAGGAAAGCAACGAGCGCGCCTTCCTATTTAGGGTCGAGAGTGGCACTGATGGTGAAGGTACCACCAGTGCCGTCCTCCTTGGCAGACACCTTCTTGGTCTTTGGTGGAGCTGCCATCGTCTTCTTACACTTGCCGGGGGAGCTCGATGGTGCGTCCTCGACGGTAGCGCAGCACTCCGAAGAGGTGCACTTGCCGGAGTGGGCATCAGAGCTCTTGCCGGACTTGGTCTTCTTCTTCCCCCCGGGAGCTTCAGCGGCAAGTGACTTGCTATCTGTTGCGGCTGCTGCTTCCCGGTAGATCTTGTCGGCGCAGATAAGAGCATCCTTCTTGTCGCCGGGGACAGAAATGACACTTATCGGGCCTGGCATCTTGAGCAAGTTGTATGCATAATGAGAGGCTGCCATAAACTTGGCGAGTGCTGGACGGCCAAGTATCCCATTATAAGGCAATGGGAAGTCAGCAACGTCAAAAGTGACCCTCTCAGTCCTGAAGTTCAACTCGCTGCCAAATGTCACGGGCAATGTGATCTTTCCCTTTGGCTTGCTCCTTCCCGGATTGATTCCTTGGAATGTGCCGGTCTCTTTGAGCTCGCCATCAGGGATCTGAAGCTTCTGGAGTACCGCGGAGGAGATCAGGTTCAAGCCGGCCTCGCCATCAACTAGCATTTTAGTGACCTTGAGGTTGCGGATAGTTGGTGAAACCAACATCGGCAAGCACCCGACCGCAGTTATGCGATCAGGGTGGTCCTCAATATAAAAAATGATAGGCGTGCTGGACCATTTCAGAGGCTTGCGTGACTTGATGGATGGTTCTGCCGCATTGACTTCCCGCATCCACTGCTTGAGTTGGCGGTGTGAAGTATGCAGAGAAGCACCGCCGTCAACGCATAAGACCTCTAAGGCTTTCTGGAACTCATGCTCGTCGGTCTCATCATCTTCCATGTCTTCATCGTCGTCGTCATCTTCATCCTTGTCGCGGCCGCGGGGAGGTCTGTCTCCTTGCCGCTGCTTGGCCTTGCCGCGGCGTCCTCCTCGGCCTGGACGTTTCTTGCTGGCTCCTCCAGCACCTTCCTGGGCCTTCTCCTTGTCGCGCCGCTCGTACTCAGCCTTTTGCTGTTCAACAAGCTGCTCGACCTTCTTGCAGCTCTGGAGGTCATGGCCCTTGGTGCGGTGGATCTTGCAGTACTGCTTGTTGGTGCTATCCTGCTTGTCGGCGACCGCCACAGCCTGGCAGTTGGTGCCAGCGGCAACCTCCTTGCCGGAGCTACCAACTTTGGCTTTCTTGGCGCCACCTCTGTTGCCGGACTGCTCGACAACTAGCACATGTTTGCCTTTCTTTTTCCTGTTATTCCGCCGCCGGCTTTTCTTTGCCGGGGTGGACCCCTCACTATCAGATCCTGTAGCTTCTGTATTCTCTCCGGGGAGTCTCCTCCCTTCCTCAGCACGTGCACACTTGTCGGCTAGGGCATATAGCTCAGTGACATCTCTGATCTTGCACATCGCCATCTCCTCCCGCATCCTGCGGTTTCGCACGTTCTGATGGAATGCGCTGATCATCGCGGCAGGGTGGACATCTGGAATGTTGTGTTGTACACGGCTGAATCTCTGAATGTACTTGCGCAGGGGTTCTCCTTCCTTCTGGGCTAGCAGATGAAGGTCGCTCTCTTGGCCATGGGGCTTGTGGCCGCCTGTGAAGGCGCCGACAAACTGATGGCACAGATCTGCCCAAGAGGATATGGAGTTGTCCGGCAAGTGCATGAGCCAAGATCTGACATTGGGCTTGAGTACCAGCGGGAAGTAGTTGGCCAGAATCTTGTCGTCTCGCCCCCCGGCAGCTTGCACCGCAATGGTGTAGATGCTGAGAAACTCCGACGGATGCGTCTTGCCGTCGTACTTCTCTGGCACGTCTGGCTTGAAATTTTTCTTGCTGGGCCACTGGACTTGCCGCAGCTCACGAGTGAAAGCAGGGCAACCTACCGCGTACGGCAAGTCGCCTGGTTCCCCTGGCACATGCATGTCGACAGAGGGCCCAGCGCGCTGGTCGGATTAACGCCGTGCTTCTCTTCGGCGCTCGATGCGAGTTCGAGCGTCTTCTTGCTGTCGTTCGTGAAGAACTTGGCGCTGATCGCGACGGGCTCGTGGGTCCGATGACGCGGTGGAGTCGCTGTCGAGGTGGATTCGACGAGTTGGCGATCTTGGCCTTCGGGGTGGAGAGTGCATGGTGGTTGCACCCCCACAGGTTTCGTCGCCACCGGCTCGTGCCTTGTCGTCCTGCCGCGGCAACGATGTAGTCGGTTGCCGCGGAGTGTCGCCGTTGGCAAAGCCGATGGGACTCTGGATGGTGGCCCTCCATTCATCGACCTTGTCGGCTGTTGGAGGGTAATCTAGGAGCAGTTGAGCTCTCGCCAAAGCTTCTGCTGGAGTGGCGGGTGGTAGAAGGGAACGGTGCGAGGAGCGATATATGCTCGGACTTCTAACTATGTTAGAAGGAGCAGTATCTCGTCCAGGCGACCGTGCCTCGCCCGTGCCAGCGTGTTGGCGTGCGCGCTGGTCTTGAGGGCCTCGGGATCCACCAGCTCGATCTTGATCCAACGAGCGTATGGTACTGTGAATACCATGACGCTGTCGGTCCCGCGCCTCCTGAGATGGACGCGGTGCATGTACGGACGCCGAGGTCTGCGCAGCCTTGTCCTTGGACTTGGCAGCGTCGTGGGCTCCCTCGTCGACGCCCGTTCTTCCGCCGGCGTCTACCCCACCACCCATTTGCTCCGGTGGTGGCGGGATCGACGTGGACGGCTCCGCTGCCGCCGAAGCCTTCTTCTTCGGTGGCATGTCGATGAAGATGATGAAGATGTAGCTCGTGTGAACGCCGGATCAGGTTCACACAGCCTCGACGCCCCCTACCTGGCGCGCCAAAGATGTCGGGGAAGCTGATCTGACCCACGAACACCTATGGGACTGGCGGACCGAGCCCCTTTCGGTTCGGTGGGGAGCAGAGGTCGCACGAAGAGCAGATCGAGGCGAAGCACACGAGCAGTTTACCCAGCTTCGGAGCTCTCCGGAGAGATAATACTCCTACTGCTGCTTGTCTGATTGTATTGTGTTCTTGCTAGGGAGCGCTGAGAGCTACAAGACCTAGCGTGAGTATTCTCTGGTTTCGAATGAACCGAACCCCTTCTACGTTGCGCATGGGCCTCCTTTTATATGCTCAAGGGGTCTCCGATAGGTGGCAATGTAGACAAGGGCAAAAACGTAAAAGGAGTCGTGGTTGGTACAGCTACTTGTACAGTGTATCATACCTAACCCTGACGGCAGGGGACAAAGGCATTAAATGCCCGTGTAAGTTGACTAAACAGTGTAGAAAGGGACCGTCAGGGACGCCACCGCTTGCCACGATGGCAATCTTGTCAGCACCGCTTGCCACCGCGCTCCGCTGGCCGCACAGCCTCTTGCCACGCGCGCCTGGAAAGGTCCCATGGCGACACGTTGGTGGATGTGCTGGAGCGCAGGAACGGAGTGGTAGTCTGCCGCGGCAAACGCCTTGCCGCGGTCGTTGTCTTGTCGCGTCCGGGAGCTTGTCGCTCACCGGGCCTTCCCGGCAAGCTCCTCTTGCCGGGGCCTTGTCTCCTGTGTGCCTTGGTTGGTCTTCCCGGCAAGCTCCTCTTGCCGGGGTCTTGTCTCTTTGACTTAGATACTTTGTTCTTGAATGGCTCCAATGGAGCCGCGGAGGACCTTGGCGGCCACCAGGCAAGCCTTGCCGCGGGGTGCTGCAACTGCCTGTGCACGAGTTCGGGATACTAGGGTACCCCTACTCTAGTACACCGACACTAGGTAGTTGATCAAATCAATTTCTATAAGATGGAGATCAAGGCATTCGATGAGATTGTTATAGTGCAGCACATTTTTCACTTTCGGGTCTTTTTTTATCTGCAAAAGAAGAGAACATATCAGAGCAGCTGGCTGTATAAGATTGTCGTGTCATCAAGAGGTACCAATATCCTTCGCTCATACGATAGGGTTGGCGGGCTAGTGATATTTTTCACTCTCTCTCTCTCTCTCTCTCTCTCTCTCTCTCTCCTCTCATTTACCTAGGAGCACGTGAAGAGCTTGGGCATTTGTTACCTTCCACTATGGGGCCGATGCGAAATTTCTCAAAAGTATGCCACAGAATACGCATCGATGTCAAATCAAAAGATTTTGGCACCGCTCTTGCGATGTAAGAGAGTTGGCACCGCTATGCACACAGACCCACATGTATAAACAAATCAATCAGACCAACTACACCAGCCTCTCACTCTCCCAAACAAGTGTTTTTTTATTGCCTCGGTCCTCTCTCTCCCACGCAAGTGTTTTTTCATTGCGTGAGTTAATTTGGCACCGGAGCAAAGTAGGTTATCCAGATTGGGGCACCAGGTGAGCAATGGAGGGGCATCGATGCCAAATGCATCACAAGTGAAATTGGCACGTGTTTTGGCCTACATAGTGGAGGGCCGTTATAGCCCACTTTTGTACTACCTCGTATATAGTGTAAAATTTTGACCATAGTTTTACCTAAGAAAATGCCAATGCATGTCACCAAAAATTATACCATTTGAAATTATGTTCAAATACGAATCCAACGATATAATTTTTAGTGACATGCATTAACATTTTGTCAGATAAATCTATGGTCAAATTTTGATACTACAAAATAGGAAGAGTAAACCAGGACAGAGTTAGTAGTTGCTCTTAGGGTAACCATAGAGTTACTAGTCTAAGTTGCTTTCCACTATGACTAGCCTAGGCTACTATAGTAGTACAACAAAAAACAATGCAGGTGATCACGTGAGAAAAAATACTAAAAATATTTCTTTTGGTGCAGTGCATAGATGCAATTTTGAACACTACACTTTTCATCGTAATTTGGGAATATTACGAAAAAATTGAGCTATGTTCTGATTACCGTTTATTAATAGGAAAGAAGTTTCACCTCGATGAGTAGCTTCTCCGTGCACGGAAAGCATGTAAGGAATCAACAACTTGATCCAGATTGGGTCCGATAGATTTTATTGCCAAGATCTTCACTGTGCGCATAGACTGGGTCAAACTTGTGGGAATCATTTTCTGGAAGACGGTCGTAAATACATCAAGAAGAAATTTAAAAATGTGAATTTCAAGAAGACGGAGAAGAAGATGAGTGTTGTACCTAAAAGATTACGAATCCAATAAAGAGTTCGAAGAATTTGGCAGACGAGTACACCAACGCTATCAATTTCAGAGCGTCAATGACCCTGATTTTTGTTGGACCTTCTAGATCAGATACAAGAAATCTCTCAAGGAAAGATGCATTCTCAATGACCATAACGTGGAACAGCTCGAGTTATCTCTTCCCAATTGATGTCTTGTTGCAGGGCCAACAAGACACAAAAATCCATCGGAGATTCGTCGAGGCGATGTGGAGGCTAATGAACCCGTGGATCTGCTCAAGACAAAGGTACTCTAGCGCAGTACAGCTACGGAGCAGGTGCTCCATAGCCTGCTTCGAGATGCCAATGTCGAAGAGGTCGAGCTACTTGAGTTGAGGTATAAGAAGGGTGGGCGCGGTATTAATCTGTGGAAGATAGCAGGGGCTGAAGCTGGCGCGGTGCAGCGTTTGCGTGAGGCGGAGCGCGGACGGCGGCAGAGAGCGACATCGTCCAGCTTCAAAGCTGAGCTCCTCGAGCTAATCTAGGGCGGGGGATAAGAACCACTCGTCGAACATGGCTTGGACCTTGCAGTTGGTACTGAACATGCGGATGTCAAGGCGATTGGCTGGCCCAGGGTGCAATGAAAGGATCTTGGATACTGCGGCCATGCGTTTGCAATCCCTGCCGCAGAGGGAGCTGTCGACGGTGAGGTTGAGGGGGACGCGGGCCCAGAGGGGGCGCCACCGCTGGGAGAGCAGGGCGGTCCGCACGACAGATTTGGTGGGGAGGAGGCCGACGATGACGAGCGGCATGTCATCGGGGAGGCTGCTGATGAAGTCCAAGCTCGCCGGATGCGGTTTTGGCTCGAGCCGCCTCCGCTTGTTGGCTGCCTCGCCGTCCATCTCAACCGGCGGCGACGCTGGTGTACACGTGTGCTGGTCTGTGTTGCGTGTTGGCCTGCTGGGTGTGCGCGAGTGCGTCCTTCTGTGCATGCCGCCGCGCAGTGGTGAATTGTGTGCGAGTGCGTCCTTCACGCGGAAGAAGTGTGTCCTCAGTGCGCCCTCAATTTACTAGCGTGCGGGGTGCTACGAGTGGTTTCAGCTTTGTTTACTTCACCGCGTGTCACATGGGCCTCTAGTTTACTTATTTTCACCCACTGCCACATGGGCCAGCACACGAAGATAGAGAACACGAGCTGACAAGGCAGCATGTGGACTGGTTGACTGGTTAACTAAACAATATACGGAGCTATACACTAACACGGTGAGCATATAATCCGTCGTTATATAGAGTTCTAGTGAGAGGGGAGGCCCGTGAGAGATAGTAGAGAGAGAGAGAAAGAGCTACTCCCTCCGTTCGATAATGTAGTGCCAACATTTTTTTAAAAGTCAAACTTTTGAAACTTTGACCAAGTTTATAAAGAAATTACTTATATCTACAATACCAAAGATAAATGATAGTATGAAGTAAGTACATGTTGTGATGAATCTAATGATCGTTCTAGATGTAAATGTTTTTCTCCACATATACCTGGTCAAACTTTTCTGAGGTTTGACTTTTCAAAACATCCATATGCTTATGGACGTGAGAGATTCCCTAACTAGAGAGAGAGAGAGAGAGAGAGTGAGAGAGAGAGTGTGTGTGTGAAATAGAAAGAGTGAGTGAAAAAAGTGTGTGTGCGTGTGTGAAAGTGACATGGACAACATACGATAAAAGTAGAGAAAAGGCATGTGTGTCTTATGCAAACATATCACACATGCATCTTCGACAACGGAAGCAAGGTGAGGAGATAGTGTGTGGTTGTTTGCAACCGAGAGAGAAAGACCCCTAGCACATGGCCAACAGGGGTCTGACAAGCAAGGGAGAGAGGGTCGAGAAAGACGTACAGAGAAAATGCAGATATGGGGAGGAGAGAGTGTATGTTTGTGATAGAGAGATCCCCCGGAGATCGTGATGGGACTACATTGGGTGGGAGATCGAGTGACAAGGTGTGTGTGCGATAGAAGATTCCCCGAGAGATATCGAGATAGACGTATGGATGGAAGGAGACAATACGTGTGTTCCTGATGGCTAGTGAGAGATAATCACACTTACGGGGGGAGTGCGTGCGCCTATGATGGAGTGAGGGATTATGGTACTTAGGGGTGTGTGTGTCACATAGAGAGAGAACAAGGGCGGAGAGTGTTGGATGGGTCTGTATGTAGCATGAGCGAGACATGTGTATGTGTGAATCAGGGAGATATAAAGTTTGAGAGAGATAGAGGAGCCCCGATAAGGCTGAGTGGTGCGTCAGATAGCTGAGAGGGGGAAAGAGATATTCCATCCGCTCGATAATGTAGTGCATGTAAATTTTTTTAGAAGTCGAACTTTGGAAACATTGATCAGGTTTACGCAAATGTTATTTATATCTACAATGCCAAAGATACATCATATGAAACTACATCTCATGATGAATCTAATGGTATATGTTTGCCATTCTAGATGTAAATGTTTTTCTCCACATACATGGTCAAACATTGTGATGTTTGATTTTTCAATAAATCTATATGCTATGGATCGAACAGAGTGCCTAAGTCGAGAGAGATCAAGTTTGTGTGAAGGATTGTAGGACCTTGAGAAGAGGTGTCTAG
The DNA here is from genome assembly GCA_904067115.1 of Aegilops sharonensis. Taxonomy (NCBI): domain Eukaryota; kingdom Viridiplantae; phylum Streptophyta; class Magnoliopsida; order Poales; family Poaceae; genus Aegilops; species Aegilops sharonensis. Next base: position 500,330,767 of record LR880970.1, read on the forward strand.
ATGGGGGGTGATTAGACACTAAGTACCAAAGTTGCAGTTTTTAAGTTTCTTTAAAGTTTGAGGGGAGTTTAGGCACAAGTTTAACATTCACAACATATAGCAAGCAAGCACGCAAAGAGTATATGAGTAGCGGAAAATAAAGCATTCAACTTGCAAGAATGTAAAGGGAAGGGATTGGAGGATTCAAACGCAATTGGAGACACGGATGTTTTTGGCGTGGTTCCGATAGGTGGTGCTATCGTACATCCACGTTGATGGAGACTTCAACCCACGAAGGGTAACGGTTGCGCGAGTCCACGGAGGGCTCCACCCATGAAGGGTCCACGAAGAAGCAACCTTGTCTATCCCACCATGGCCGTCGCCCACGAAGGACTTGCCTCACTAGCGGTAGATCTTCACGAAGTAGGCGATCTCCTTGCCCTTACAAACTCCTTGGTTCAACTCCACAATCTTGTCGGAGGCTCCCAAGTGACACCTAGCCAATCTAGGAGACACCACTCTCCAAGAAGTAACAAATGGTGCGTTGATGATGAACTCCTTGCTCTTGTGCTTCAAATGATAGTCTCCCCAACACTCAACTCTCTTTCATACGATTTGGATCTGGTGGAAAGAGGGTTTGAGTGGAAAGCAACTTGGGGAAGGCTAGAGATCAAGATCCATATGGTAGGAATGGAATATCTTGGCCTCAACACATGAGTAGGTAGTTCTCTCTCAGAAATAGGATGCTGGAAGTGTAGGTTCAGTCTGATGGCTCTCTCCACGAATGAAGAGGAGGTGGAGGGATATATATAGCCTCCACACAAAATCTAACCGTTACACACAATCTACCAAACTCGGTGGGACCGAATCGTTAAACTCGGTCAGACCGATTTAGCAAATAATGTGACCGTTAGGGTTTTCGGTGGAACCGGAATGCAACTCGGTGGGACCGATTCGGTTAGGGTTAGGGCATAACGTAATCTCGGTAAGACCGATTACACAAACTCGGTGGGACCGATTTTGGTAATAAGCTTTCCAGAGAGTTGGTCAGGCAAACTCGGTTTGACCGATTATCAAACTCGGTGGGACCGATTTTGATAATAAGTTAACCAGAGAGTTTGCATTGTAATCTCGGTAGTACCGATTGCTCAAACTCGGTGAGACCGATTTTGATAATGGACATACACAGAGAGATTACAATCCCATCTCGGTGAGACCGAGATCCCTATCGGTGAGACCGATTTGCCTAGGGTTTGTGGCAGTGGCTAAGACATCCAAA
>LR880970.1:500332724-500371309 GCA_904067115.1 Aegilops sharonensis
ACCGATTTTGATAATGGACATACACAGAGAGATTACAATCCCATCTCGGTGAGACCGAGATCCCTATCGGTGAGACCGATTTGCCTAGGGTTTGTGGCAGTGGCTAAGACATCCAAACTCGGTGGCGCCGGATAGAAAGAATCAGTGGGGCCGAGTTTGACTTTAGGTTTAGGACATATGTGTGGAAGTGGGAAAGTAGTTGAGGGTTTTGGAGCATATCACCAAGCACATGAAGCAAGAGGCTCATTAAGCAACACCTCATCCCTCCTTGATAGTATTGGCTTTTCCTATAGACTCAATGTGATCTTGGATCACTAAAATGTAAAATGAAGAGTCTTGAGCTTGAAGCTTTAGCCAATCCTTTGTCCTTAGCATCTTGAAGGAGTTCCCACATCCTTTAGTCCATGCCACTCCATTGTTGAACTTATCTGAAACATACTAGATAAAAGTGTTAGTCCAACAAGAGATATGTTGTCATTAATTACCAAAACCACCTAGGGAGCACTTGTGCTTTCAATCTCCCCCTTTTTGGTAATTGATGGCAACATACATCAAAGCTTTAGATAGAGATATAAAGAATGGCAAGTAAAGCTTTCGAAAGACATGTAACAAGCATAGGCTCCCCCTACATGTATGCAATCATGTGAATATGAAATGTAGAAGCATGTGATAGCATAACCATGATAGAGCAGGCAATGTGTTACATGTATCTTGGCTATATGCATCTGAGCAAAACGTATTAAAGAGAATACCTTCATGCCCATGAGTCCTTCTTGCAAACAGTATGTGCATCAGCAAGAATTACTCATACACATGATTGTGATGCATATACTTACCTTGTGGTCTTGAGTTGGCTTAGGATGGAATGAACCAGTGAAAACAAGGTTAGATAACACAGATGCATCTACTAGCCAGAGCAAACAGAAGAAACCACAAGAATACCAAGACTGGGATGACATGTAGAGAGTGAGTACTGAGTACCACATTGGATTAGACATGTCCCCAAGAGTAAAGATATGCAATGAATTTAAATGATCTCTTTCCCTTAGATGTCTTGCTCCCCCTAAATCTAACATGGGATACTGGGAGAAGATAGGGAACAGAAAATCAAAGCTGAAGGAAAACAGAGCTGAAAGATATGAATGATGATCAGAGCTAAAGTTCAGAGCTAATGTATGATAATGCAAAATTGAGCACAACAGATCATATGAACATGTCTCTCCCCTCAAGAAGACATGTGGACATCTATCCTCTTAAACACCAAGCATCTGGGATCCTTGAGGAATACTTTCTACTTAAGTATCCTCTCCCCCTGGAGATCTCTCTCTCTCTCTCTATCCAAATGATAAGCTTTGATGTGATCTCTCTCTCCCCCTTTGATATCAATTTCCAAGAAGGGCTTGATAAAGATGTAATCTCTCTCTCCCCCTCTGGAATTTGTCGTGAATGGGTTTGATCCTTGAGTCACAACATAAAGCAATGATAAAAATGTGATGCTTGTAGAGGACAAGATTCATTGAGTGGAGCTGGATCAGAAGAAACACAGAATATGTGGCAAAGAGTTTTTCCTGTTATGAAATCGGTGGCACCGAGTGGTATGCTTCGGTGGTATCGAAAAGATTCGGTTGGTCCGAAAATAACAAATTGGTGTAACCGAGTTCATCGCAGAGAGAACACTTGTCACCTCAGCTCACTAGACTAGTAAGATCTCACAAAGATTTGCAAGGAATTAACTGAAAGATATGCAAGGAATTAGATGCAGAAAATGCAGAGAAAACAGAAAGAAATCTAGATGAAGTTTTTTTCTGAAAGGGGAAACACAAATGCATGAGACAAATGCAAAAACTCAGAAAAGAACGTAGGAGAACTTCATCTAGAGATGGTCGGCGACAAAGTCACCTATGTTAGAGTATATTGACTTAGGAGTCAAGTGAGATCACTTGATCATAGGCCATACTCATCGTTTAAGCTCAAAATGGGGTTGCCATTTTTCGTTTAAGCATCTTGATGTATTCACATCTTGTCGAGTTGCTTTAACTCATGACTTGGAGTAAAGCTTCTCTAAGATGGAATAACATACCTTGGTTGGTGGTGTTGTCCATGTAGTTGAACTTGCGTGGGTTGCTCAAGGTTGATGTAGCTCATCAAGAATTTGGAGCACCACTTGGAATTTGAGTCCATCTACCTACATGGGTTAGTTCTTGCAAGGAAGAGCACTTGTATATCCAAAAACGTCAATCATGAAACTCAACATAGAATTTGTCAAAGGATATGTTTGAATGGTTTCGTGTTTCCTTGTCTTCAACCACCTTGTGTAGAGACTTGGTGATGTAGAGATTGCTCAAGATATGAGTAGGTTTCAACCTCATGGAATTTGATTCAACCAAGTACCTACATGGGTTAGATAACATGCAAGATACAAATATATCCAAGACATAAGTTTTTCATCATAAGAGAAATATCAAGGATTAGTCATAAGCTCATGTCTTGCATGTATCCAATGGAGTTTCTACTCCAAGTTTGAAGCATCAATGATGTTCAACTCTCCTCTTAACCTGCAAAACACTTTCTCATCAAGAGGTTTAGTGAATATATTCGCTAATTGCTTTTCGGTGCGAACATGCTTAAGATCAATGTCACCCTTAGCAACATGATCTCGAATGAAATGATGACGAACTTCAATATGCTTAGTTCGAGAATGTTGCACAGGATTATGACCAATTTTGATAGCACTTTCATTATCACAAAGCAATGGAACATGTCTCACATATATCCCATAATCTTTAAGAGTTTGGGTCATCCAAAGTAATTGAGCACAACATGAACCAGCGGCAATATATTCAGCTTCGGCGGTGGATAAGGATACCGAGTGTTGTTTCTTGGAGGACCAAGACACAAGAGATCTACCAAGAAATTGACAAGTACCCGAAGTGGACTTTCTATCAACCTTGTCTCCGGCATAGTCTGAGTCGGAATAGCCAACAAGATCGAAAGAGGCCCTCTTAGGATACCAAATGCAAAAATTTGGTGTATGGATTAAGTATCTCACTATCCTTTTCACGGCCTTAAGATGACATTCTTTAGGAGCAGCTTGATATCGTGCACACATGCACACACTTAGCATAATATCGGGACGTGAAGCACATAGATATAACAATGAACCAATAATAGAGCGATAAACCTTTTGATCAACCGGTTCACCATCTTTGGTTAAGTCAAGATGTCCACTAGTAGGCATGGGTGTAGACATACTTTTGCATTCTTGCATATTGAACTTCTTGAATAAGTCCTTGGTGTACTTTGTTTGATAGACAAAAGTACCTTCCTTAGTTTGCTTGATTTGCAAACCAAGAAAGAATTTGAGTTCACTCATCATAGACATCTCAAACTTCTCCGACATTAGCTTCCCAAACTTTTCACTAAAATGAGGGTTAGTTGAACCAAATATAATATCATCAACATAAATTTGGCACACAAAGAGTTCACCTTTAACCCTTTTAGTAAAAAGAGTAGAATCAATTTTCCCAATTTCAAAGCCTTTTTCAATAAGGAACTTGGTCAAGCATTTATACCATGCTCTAGGAGCTTGTTTAAGTCCATAAAGATCTTTGTGAAGTTTGTAAACATGATTGGGTTTCTTAGGATTGACAAAGCCGGGAGGTTGTTTAACATAAACTTCCTCCTCTATTTCTCCATTTAGAAAAGCACTTTTAATGTCCATTTGGTACAAGGTGATATCATGGTGATTAGCATAGGCAAGTAAGATGCGAATGGACTCAAGTCTAGCAACGGGGGCGTAAGTCTCACCATAGTCCATACCTTCGACTTGTGTGTAGCCTTGGGCGGCGAGACGTGCTTTGTTGCGAACTACTTGTCCATCTTCATCTTGCGTGTTGTGAAACACCCATTTGGTACCGATGATGTTGTGGCTGTTGTCGGGCTTCTCAACCAATGTCCAAACTTGGTTCCTCTCAAAGTTGTGTAGCTCTTCATGCATAGCATTTATCCAATCCGGATCTTCCAATGCTTCTTCGACCTTCATTGGTTCAATGCTAGAGATGAAAGAATAGTTTTCACAAAAGTTAGCTAAACGAGTTTTAGAGCGAGTGATTCTCCCGGTTTGAATATCATTGTAGATTTGCTCGACGGGATGGTCTTTAGCAATTCTTGCTCGAACTCGTGAAAGCTTTTGCTTGGGTCTTTGTTGAACATCTTCTTCATCTTGTTCTTCTTCTTGGCCTTCTTCATTGTTGGCGTTGTCGTTCTCTTGTCGTGGTGGAGAAGGAGGTTGTTGACGTTCATCTTGATGCACTTCCTCGTTTTCTTCATCTTGGTGTGTCCCACTTGTGGATGCTTCCGTATCAACTCTTGGTTCACCTTGTCGTGAAGTAGAAGCTTCAACTTGGACGGACGAGGTACTCTCCTTCACCTCCGTTGGACGGACCTTGCCAATAGACAAGTCTTGGATTGCTTCCGAAGGATCTTTGTCTCCTACATCAATTGGCAATTGCTCTACTTGCGAGCCGTTAGATTCATCAAACTTCACATCTACCGTCTCTTCAACCTTTCGGGTGAAATTGTTGTAGACACGGTAAGTGTGAGAGTTTGAGCCATAACCTAGTAGGAAACCTTCATGAGACTTAGGAGCAAATTTAGAACGACGATGCTTATCAAGAATGTAGCACTTTGAGCGGAATACTCGAAAGTATCCAACTTGGGGTTTGTTACCGGTGAGTAGCTCGTATGCCGTCTTGCCGAGTAGCTTGTGAAGATACAAGCGATTTGTTGCATGACAAGCTGTCTCAACCGCTTCTGCCCAAAAGTGCTTCGGCGTCTTGTACTCATCAAGCATCGTTCTCGCCATTCCGATGAGCGTCCGGTTCTTCCTCTCAACAACTCCATTTTGTTGAGGTGTGTACGTAGCCGAGAACTCGTGTGAAATCCCTTCTTCGTCAAGAAAGGTGTCCACATTTGCGTTCTTGAACTCCGTTCTGTTGTCGCTGCGAACCTTCTTGATCTTCACTTCAAATTGGTTTTGGGCCTTCCTAGCGAAGTTTTTGAAGATCTTTTGGACCTGCGATTTATCATCGAGAAAGAACACCCACGTAAATCTGGAAAAATCATCAACTATAACTAGACCAAAAGAATTTCCACCGAGACTCTTGTAAGAGTTGGGACCAAAGAGATCCATGTGAAGTAGCTCGAGAGGCCTCTTCGTGGTCATGATGTTCTTCACGGGATGCCTTCCTCCAACCTGTTTACCTGCTTGACAAGCACTGCAAAGTCTATCCTTATCAAATATGACATCATTAACTCCAAGGATATGATTCCCCTTAATAAGCTTGTCAAGGTTTCGCATACCAACATGACCTAATCGTCTATGCCATAACCAACCTTTTGAGGATTTAGCAATGAAGCAAGTTTTAGGTTGAGTCTTTTTAGTGAAATCAACAATGTATAGATCACCTCTACGCACACCAGTAAAGACCATTTTATGATTATCTTGACGAAACACTTGGCAATCTACTTCAGTAAATAGAACATTGAAACCGAAATCAGCAAGTCTAGATACTGAAAGTAAGTTGTAACCAAGAGATTCAACGAGCATAACATTTTGTGTGGAGCTATCATGTGAGATGGCCACCTTACCGAGGCCAACCACCTTACCCTTTGAGTTGTCACCGAAAGTGACAAACTTTCGAGGACCATCATTTTCAGCAAGCTCACGAAACATGTCTTTATCTCCGGTCATGTGATCGGTACATCCACTATCAAGAACCCATTCCTTTCCTCCTGACATATATCCCCGAAGATTTGCCATAAGACCAAAATGTCTCATTGCATCATCAAGATCGAAGTCACTATCATCATCCTCATCATAGTATCCATGTCCAACATCGTCATGTGGTGGATCAAATCCTAGAGAGGGTAATTCATTAGAATGAGTTTGACACAGATCTTGCTTATGAATTCGTATAGCTTCGGAAATAATATCACTAATAATTCCAACATTTCCTTTGGCACACATAAGGTCGGTGAGTTCAAATAGACGATCACCAAACGTAGGATCACTAGTATTCATCTTACTCAAGGCAATAGATTTATAGAGAATCTCATCTAGATTTTTCAAGGAATAATTTGGAAAGCATTCCTCAAGAAATTTCCATATAGTGTAGGCACACTCAAAAGCAGGAAAGATTCTAATCAAGTTTCTCGGCAAGCCTTTAGTGATAAGATTAACAGTTCTAAGATTTCTAGTCATGTCAATAGCTTCATCAAGGGTAGGATGCATAGGATCAACATAAGGTGCACAAGGGCTAGAAATGTACTTGTTAAAATGATATTGATTGAAAATAACAAGCATCTCATTTTTCCACTCACGAAAATACTCTCCATCAAGAATAGGCAGTCTATGTCTAAGACTCCCCAAAGTAGACTCATCCATCTTCCTCCAATGGTGATTAAACCAAGGCATTGGAGACCAAAGCTCTGATACCACTTGTAGGACCTTGAGAAGAGGTGTCTAGAGGGGGGGGGGGTGATTAGACACTAAGTACCAAAGTTGCAGTTTTTAAGTTCCTTTAAAGTTTGAGTGGAGTTTAGGCACAAGTTTAACATTCACAACATATAGCAAGCAAGCATGCAAAGAGTATATGAGCAGTGGAAAATAAAGCATGCAACTTGCAAGAATGTAAAGGGAAGGGATTGGAGGATTCAAACGCAATTGGAGACACAGATATTTTTGGCGTGGTTCCGATAGGTGGTGCTATCGTACATCCAAGTTGATGGAGACTTCAACCCACGAAGGGTAACGGTTGCACGAGTCCACGGAGGGCTCCACCCACGAAGGGTCCACGAAGAAGCAACCTTGTCTATCCCACCATGGTCGTCTCCCACGAAGGACTTGCCTCACTAGCGGTAGATCTTCACGAAGTAGGTGATCTCCTTGCCCTTACAAACTCCTTGGTTCAACTCCACAATCTTGTCGGAGGCTCCCAAGTGACACCTAGCCAATCTAGGAGACACCACTCTCCAAGAAGTAACAAATGGTGCGTTGATGATGAACTCCTTGCTCTTGTGCTTCAAATGATAGTCTCCCCAACACTCAACTCTCTTTCATAGGATTTGGATCTGGTGGAAAGAGGGTTTGAGTGGAAAGCAACTTGGGGAAGGCTAGAGATCAAGATTCATATGGTAGGAATGGAATATCTTGGCCTCAACACATGAGTAGGTAGTTCTCTCTCAGAAATAGGATGCTGGAAGTAGGTTCAGTCTGATGGCTCTCTCCACGAATGAAGAGGAGGTGGAGGGGTATATATAGCCTCCACACAAAATCTAACCGTTACACACAATCTACCAAACTCGGTGGGACCGAATCGTTAAACTCGGTCAGACCGATTTAGCAAATAATGTGACCGTTAGGGTTTTCGATGGGACCGGAATGCAACTCGGTGGGACCGATTCGGTTAGGGTTAGGGCATAACGTAATCTCGGTAAGACCAATTACACAAACTCGGTGGGACCGATTTTGGTAATAAGCTTTCCAGAGAGTTGGTCAGGCAAACTCGGTTTGACCGATTATCAAACTCGGTGGGACCGATTTTGATGATAAGTTAACCAGAGAGTTTGCGTTGTAATCTCGGTAGTACCGATTGCTCAAACTCGGTGAGACCGATTTTGATAATGGACATACACAGAGAGTTTACAATCCCATCTTGGTGAGACGGAGATCCCTATCAGTGAGACCGATTTGCCTAGGGTTTGTGGCAGTGGCTAAGACATCCAAACTCGGTGGCGCCGGATAGAAAGAATCAGTGGGGCCAAGTTTGACTTTAGGTTTAGGACATATGTGCGGAAGTGGGAAAGTAGTTGAGGGTTTTGGAGCATATCACTAAGCACATGAAGCAAGAGGCTCATTAAGCAACACCTCATCCCTCCTTGACAGTATTGGCTTTTCCTATAGACTCAATGTGATCTTGGATCACTAAAATGTAAAATGAAGAGTCTTGAGCTTGAAGCTTTAGCCAATCCTTTGTCCTTAGCATCTTGAAGGAGTTCCCACATCCTTTAGTCCATGCCACTCCATTGTTGAACTTATCTGAAACATACTAGATAAAAGTGTTAGTCCAACAAGAGATATGTTGTCATTAATTACCAAAACCACCTAGGGAGCACTTGTGCTTTCAAGGATAACGAGTGAGTGTGCAAAAAGATTATGTGTGTGAAAGAGAAAGGGACAACAAACGATAAATTAGAGAGAGTGTGTGTTTTTTCATTTCTTATGCAAACATATCACGCATGCATCTCCGAGATAGAAAAGCGAGGTGAGGAGATACACGAAGATAGCTAGTGCGTGATTGTTTGCAACGGAGAGAGACACCCCTATAGCACATGTCCAATAGAGGTCTGGCCAACAAGGAAAAAAGGTCGAGAGGGACACATGGAGAACATGGACGCGTGGGGAGGGAGAGAGGATGTGTTTGTGATAGAGATATCCCCTCGAGATCGTGAGGGGACTTATATGGGTGGGAGATCGAGGGAGGTGCATGCGAGATAGAAAGATGCCCCGAGAGAAATCGAGATAGACCATGCACATGTTTGTGATGGATACTAAGATTAGCTAGTCATATACATATAGGGGGGACTACGTCTGCCTACATTTGAGTGAGAGACCATCATACTTGACTAGGCATGAGATTGTGAGTGTGTGCGTGTGAGATGGAGAGAGAACGAGGGAGAGAGATAAAGTTTTAGATGGGTCTATCAAGTGCGAGTGAGATATGCATGTGTATGTGTGACCCAGGTAGATGGAGAGTTTGAGAGAGAGGGAGAGGGAAGAGCTCCGAGACGACAGCGTGGTGCGTGAGAGAGTTACGGGCAATGAGCCAAGGAATTTGTGTGCGTACGATGAGTGCACTCAAGATATTTAGCTTGGACTAGAGAATCATACATGGTGTGCGAGAGAGACCTATAGATGGAGTATATATGCATGCGAACTAGAAAGACCCCCTGATACGTTTCCAACGTATCTACTTTTCCAAACACTTTTGCCCTTGTTTTGGACTCTAACTTGCATGATTTGAATGAGACTAACCCGGACTGACGCTGTTTTCAGCAGAACTGCCATGATGTTGTTTTATGTGTAGAAAAGAAAAGTTCTCGGAATGTCTTGGAAATCCACGGAGGCACTTTTTGGATTTAATAAGAATTTTTGGCGAAAGAATTAACGCCAGGGGGCCCACAGCCTGTCTACGAGACAGGGGCGCCCCCCTAGGGCGCGGCCCCCTATCTCGTGGGCCCCCTGGACCTCCTCCGACCTCAACTCCAACTCCATATATTCCGTCTCGGGGAGAAAAAAATCAAGGAGAAAGTTTCATCGCGTTTGACGACACGGAGCCGCCGCCAAGCCCTAATCTCTCTCGGGAGGGCTGATCTGGAGTCCGTTCGGGGCTCCGAAGAGGAGGATTCGTCGCCGTCGTCATCATCAACCATCCTCCATCACCAATTTCATGATGCTCACCGCCGTGCGTGAGTAATTCCATCGTAGGCTTGCTGGACGGTGATGGGTTGGATGAGATTTACCATGTAATCAAGTTAGTTTTGTTAGGGTTTGATCCCTAGTATCCACCTAAGCGAGAGGTGGGCTTGGCCTTGGTCGGCATTCACGGTTACTTCATAATAACACGCTTAACGAGATCTTGGTATTTGATCTGAGTCTAGCCAATGGCCTATACGCACTAACCAACTACGCGGGAACAGTTATGGGCACTCGACGTCGTGGTATTAGCCGAAGCCTTCTTGACGTCAGCGACTGAGCGGCGCGCGCCGGGTTGGACCGCGTAACGCAACTTCCTTTGTAATGGAGGTTGCTAGGTCTGCTCACCGGCCGCCCTCGCAACGTGCAGGTGTGCAATGGGCGATGGGCCCAGACCCCTGTGTGCATAGGATTTAGACCGGCGTGCTGACCTCTCTGTTGTGCCTAGGTGGGGCGGCGACGTGTTGATCTTCCGAGGCCGGGCATGACCCAGGAAAGTGTGTCCGGCCAAAGGGGATCGATGTGTTGGGTTATGTGGTGCACCCCTGCAGGGAAGTTGATCTATTCAAATAGGCGTGTCCCTCGGTAAAAGGACGACCCAGAGTTGTACCTTGACCTTATGACAACTAGAACCGGATACTTAATAAAACACACTCAGACAAGTTCCACAGACAACCCGGTGATGGCTTTTCCACAGGGCGACGAGGGGAGGATCGCCGGGTAGGATTATGCTATGCGATGCTACTTAGAGGACTTCAATCTACTCTCTTCTACATGCCGCAAGACGGAGGCTGCCAGAAGCGTAGTCTTCGATAGGACTAGCTATCCCCCTATTATTCTGGCATTCTGCAGTTCAGTCCACCGTTGCCTCTTTACACATATACACATGCATATGTAGTGTAGATCCTTGCTTGCGAGTACTTTGGATGAGTACTCACGGTTGCTTTGCTCCCTCTTTCCCCCCTTTTCCCTCTTATTTCCTTTTAAAGTTGTGTTGTGATATCTTCCCGTGAGTCCCTGATCTTGATCGTACACATTTGCGTGCATGATTAGTGTACGATTGAATCAGGGACGTCACAGCTATGTTCAAGTCCATGGCCATGGATAGTGTGTGTGGTGTGTACTGTTTGCTCCATGTGAGCTGCCTTTTGTAGCTGGGTTAGACGATTGGGTTTCAATTCTTAAACACGACGCCTCTTCTAATTTCTCTGGCGCCAAGTACTATTGTTATTTTAGTAGTTTAAATGGCGGGAACAGTGAAAGTGGAGCTAAACTCTCTGGCGCCAAGTACTTTCTGGTGTTTGGATTGCTTTTTTGCTTTGTGTTGGTATTAACTATACACTTGAAATTAAAGCAACACCACAGCTTCCAGTAGCTTAAATGAGGGTGGAAGGTGATTTCTGCAAAATTTGTTAATTTGTCTTGAAATACCCAGACGCACACTTTCTAGTGGACGGAGGGAGTAATCCTTATGCAGGAGATGAAACGGTACATCCTGATATGCTCTTAATCTATACTAATGAAATTTGTGGATTGAATTAAAAGGAAGGTATTCCTTTATCTTTAGAGGAAAAGTCATTGACATGGTATAGTCTATTGGATTATATACATCGTGGTTTCTTCTAAGGCCCCTCCCAATGCTCCACCTTGTATAGGTGCTAAGGCTGCCATGTAGGCAAAAAATTAGACGTGCCAAGGTAATTAAGAGGAGAGAGATGAGTGTGATGACCCAAGGAAGAAACAATGCCAAGCATGAGAATCTAGGCAAAACACTTAAATAAAAGAAGCCCACCAATGCACGAAGAACTTTAGTTACAAAATCATTAAATGAGAGATGCTTAGCACCAACAAGTTAAGCACCCTACATTGGGGGCTTTAGTTGCTAAAGTTTTTAATGTGCTTAGCACCCAATGCGTTGAGGTAGACTAGCCACAGTGGGCAGTAACATGCCCATATAGTGGGGAGTAACATATGTGTGGTAACATGCAACACTTTATTTATTAGGCTATATACTCATCTTGCCTTGATATGTGTGATGTTACTCATACTAGTAGTAACTAGCTATGTTACCACATGCCTCTCTTTCTTCATTTATTGCTTGCCACATCATCTATTTTATCTAGATATGTGTGATGTTACTATCTATGTTACTCCCATTGTGGGTAGTGTAAGGCTGGTCATAGTGGAGAGTAACTTATACTAGTGTCATGCATATGACACTAGTCTAAGTTACTACCTCCATAGTGCAAAGTAACATAGTAGTAATGTCATAGATGGCTTCATTTATTTGCTTGTAGACTCATCCTTCCTCGGGAAGCGCTATGTTACAGTAACATATTATGTTACTCTAAACACCTCTCTCCTCATTAATTACATGCCACATAAGCAAAATTTTCTTGAAGTGCGCTATGTTACTACCTAAGTTACTCCCACTATGAGACTAGCTACAGTGGAAGTAACACAGGTGGTAACATCACACTTATCTAGGCAAAATAAATGGTGTGGCATGTAATTAATGAAGAAAGAAAGACATGTGGTAACATAGCTAGTTACTGTAACATCACACATATCAAGAAAAGATGAGTCTGCTACATAATAAATAAAGTGATGCATGACACAACACATATGTTACTACCCATTACTAGTAACATATGCATGTTACTACTCTAAATTACTCCCCATTGTGACTAGTCTGACCAGCCACTCCCACTATGACTAGGGCTGTTCATAGTGGGAGTAACTTAGCAAGTAACGTAACACGCCCTAAAAAAAGTTTGCTTATGTGGCATGTACTTAATAGGAGAGAGGTGTTTAGAGTAACATAATATGTTACTGTAACATAACACATCTCAAGGCAAAATGAGTCTACGTCTTAATAAATAATGTCTTGCATAATAGCACACATATGTTATTCCCCATTATGAAGATAATAACAATATGCATATTACTAGTCTAAATTACTCTCCATTATGACTAGCCAAATGAAAATCGGAGAGGGAGCTCTCTCTTTTTAAAATCAGTGTTAAAAAAGTGTTTCGCATTTTGAGACAGGCAGTAGTAGTACTACCTCTGTCTGGGTTTATTGGTCCCCATTGTATTCCATATCAAATTTTGACCATAGGTTAAACTAATAAAATATTCACGCATGTCACCAAATATTATATTTTTGAAAACTATGTTCAAATACGAATCTAATGAGATAATTTTTCTTGACATGCATTAACATTTTGTTAATTAAATTTTTAGTCAAAATTTGACACAAACTACAAAGGGGACCTATAAACCAGAACGGGGTAATATATTTTAGTACTACTTCTAGTTTATTTATTTCAAGTTTGCAAGGACGCATGTAGCCGTTCCAAGTCACCTCCACTCCATTTCGTCTGCGAGTGAGAAACCTGTCAAAGCCGCCCAATCATAGTGATCGGGCTTTCCCAGTAAAACCTCCCAAGCTGCCCAATCGTCGTGATCGGGCCCAGGTTTCCTCCGCATTGAAGGCGCAGAGAGAGTTTCGTCTCCCACGCCCACGCGCTCTAATATTAATAAAAATAAAGGAAAACCGTTCGCACTGCACGCTCCTCTATTCTCGCGCGCCTCTTGCTCTCCCTCTCCTCGTCCCAAACAAAACCACCAACCAACCACAGCGGCCCGGACTCGCTCCGCCGCTGCTCTGCTCCCCGGGCCGGGGGACCCGACCGATGGAGTTCTCTCACCGCGGTCTAGCCACCGACGACGCCGGCGACGGCCACCGCTTCCCCGACCCTCCGTCGCACGGTACGCGTCGAGCCACTCTAAACATTCGCCCCTTGTCACTGGTCGTTTCTTCCTTGGTAAATATTAACCATAAATCAAGCGAAGGCAGAACCATTTTAATCTGCTCTCAGTTCTCCTGGCTTCAGATGCTTGCGACTACTGTTGTGATTCCGCGCCAAGAACTCCAATATCTGCGTTGCTGCTATACGTTGGTTTTTTAGAGATCGAAGAAAATAAGGCCTCGGTTTATTCCGTGTAGAGAACAGTAGATTGGAGTTTGTTATGATTTGGATTCGCTCGCTCGTTTCTTTTGTTACTCGAATTGAGTTTCGGATCTGTCTGCGGGGGCAGAAGAGACCAGAATCGGAGAAGAACCCGCGCATCACAATTCACAACCTCTTCATCTTTGCCCTCGAGAAATCTCGCAAACATGTCCCCTCTTCCATGGACAGACCTAACCTAAGCCCGTCCTGGGCTCCTGGCATAACATTATCCACCTTGCTATTTCAAATCACATGCAGAATTTTCTTTTTCTTCTTTAATATTCCGATTTAGAATTTTCGTTCACGAGTAGTTGCAATTTTGGTCACGCGGACCATCTAATTAATTGCTGCACAATGCCCTGGTGCAGGGGAGGAGGAGGAGCCGATGACGGTGATGAGGGATGCGCTGCTCTCGCAGCTCCACATGGACCGCCTTCGCCAGGAGATCATCGTGGCCGAGCTGGCCAAGATGGAGCGCGCCAATGCCCTGCGCGCCGTGGCCGGTGGCCACCAGGCCACCTCGATGCCATTGCACGGCGTGGCCGCAGCAGAAGCTGTACGGTCTAAGCCGTCTCCGTTCAGTGCCCAGCAGCTCATGGCCCTGCGCGCCGCCACGCCGATGCCATTGCTCGGCCTGGCCGCCACAGATGCTGGACGATATGGGCCTTTGCCGTTCAGCGGCGAGCAGCCCATGGCCCTACGCGCTTCTGCCGGTGGGCAACAGACCACACCGATGCCATTGCACAGTGTGGCCGCCGCGGATGCTGGACGGTCTACGCCGTGGCCGTTCAGTGACGAGCAGCCCATGGCCCTGCACGCCGCGGCCGGTGGCCAACAGACCACGCCGATGCCATGGCGCGGCGTGGCTGCCACAGATGATGGACGGTCTAAGCCGTGGCCGTTAAGCATCGAGCAGCTCATGGCCCTGCGTGCTGCGGCCGGTAGCAGCCAGGCCACGCCGATGCCATGGCACGGCGTGGCCGCCACAGACGCTGGACTGTCTAAGCCATGGCCGTTCAGTTCCGAGCAGCCCGTGTCCCTGCTTGCTGCCGCCGGTGGCCACCAGACCACCCCGATGTCATTGCACGGCGTGGGCGCCGCAGATGCCGGACCGTCTAAGCCGTCGCCGTTCAGTGTCCAGCAGCTCATGGCCCTGCACGCTGCGGCCGATAGCGACCAGGCCACTCCAATGCCGATGTACGGCACGGCTGCCGCAGATGATGGACGGTCTAAGCCATGGCCGTTCAGTGCAGAGCAGCCCATGGCCCTGCTTACTGCGGCCGGTGGCCACCAGACCACCCCGATGTCATTGCACGGCATGGCCACCGCAGATGCTGGACTGTCTAAGCCGTCGCCGTTCAGTGTCCAGCAGCTCATGCCCCTGTGTGCTGCGGCTGGTAGCCACCAGGCCACGCAGATGCCATTGCACGGCGTGGATACCGCAGATGCTGGATGGTCTAAGCCGTTGCCGTTCAGTGCCGAGCAGCCCATGGCCCTGCGCTCTGCAGCCGGTGACCACCAGGCCACGCCGATGCCATTGCACGGAGCGGCTGCGGCTGCGGCTGCAACTGATGCTGGACGGTCTAAGCCGTGTCCGTTAAGCGCCGAGAAGCTCATGTCTCTGCAGAATGCAGAGTTTGATGAGCATAAACTGCCTGACTCCAATAAGGTGAGAACAGCTTGTGAGATTAGAACTCCATCTCTTGTGTCTTGACTATTGACATTTTATAATACTGTTTCAGAATTATATGAGTCTACAAACCAAAATCAAACTCCTTGTGCGACAAAAACTTCTTATCTTGTGATGACAAATTTACAGTTCACTCAATACTTGGGTCTGGTAGAATCTGTACATGGAACATAGTAATAGGAGGAGCGACTTTACTTTCTATGTTTTTCTGCATCCAACTCCTTACCAAGTTTGCTCTCCTTGCTTTCAAAGGTTCACTTACTAACGATCTTAGTTAAATTATCAAGCAGGCTGTTTCGCCGAGTAAGACGTCGCTTCCAGAGAAGTCGGAACTAACAGGAATAACCATTCCAGTTAAGAAGCTCAAACCACCCAAGAAATGGAACTGCACCGTCTGCCAGGTGCAAGCGACCTGTGAGAAGAACTTACAGATGCATTATGCTGGGCAGAAGCACTTGGCAAATGTAGCAACACTGGGCCCAGGAACCAAGCCAAGTGATCAGAAGGCGAAAGCAGCAGCGGCGGCACAACCTTCTCTTGGCACGGAGCAGAGGAAAACATCCTCGATAAACTGGAGTTGCAGTACCTGCCAGGCCCGCGGCACATCCAAATCGACATTTGATGCGCACCTCCAAGGCAAAAGACACCAGCAGAACATCGCAGAAGCATCCGTAAAAGGCGATGGCGATGGCAATGGCAATGGCGCACCGAAGAACGCTGCGGCGGCGGTGGAAGCAAAATCGGATGGCGTCACCGTGCCGAAGCGTTCAGAGAAGCCATCACCGGTCTGGAGCTGCAGCATTTGCCAAACTACATGCACCTGCGAAACAGACTTGAAGAACCACCTGAAGGGCGCAAGACACCGAGAAAAGGTCCAGTCCCTGCTTGAAGAGAGCAAGAACATGGCAAGGAATCCTGAGACAAACTTGAAGAAAAACAATGCACCACAAATGGCCAAGAATCAAGGACCACACCCGGCATGGAACTGCACTATGTGCCAGGCCAAATGTTTCTCCAAATCTCAGTTTGAGAATCATTGCAGTGGCAGCAGGCACCAGCAGAAGATCGAGGCGATACTCGGCAAACGCGAGACCGCGAAAGCGAGCAGCTCGAGCACTGCAAATGAACTAGCTTCGGACTGCAAGAACGCGAGCTCGGAGAAGGCGGAGAAGAAAGAGACATTGTACTTCTGCGAGGTCTGCAATTTGCTGTGTGGCAGCAGTGAGATGCTGGTGAGCCATCGTTATGGGAAGAGGCACCGGGAGAAGCTCAGCGCAGGGAAATGAAGTGCGTTTTGTGCGTGTAAAGGAATTGTGGCTTTTGTAGGGAAGGTTGCGAAACACGACTCTTGCTGTGCACTTGAACTATGTGATGGCTTTGTAGGAACTGGGTTCAATCGCAGCTGTTTTCAGTTGCAAATGATCATTCGTTTCGGGGCCCAACTTTCAACAAACTGGGTTGGTTTTTGCTCGATTGCATGGGTTAGCTTTCTATGGTTAGCACTCTGATAAGTGTCACACGCATGTCATGAACACATGGCAACTCAGAATGTTTTCTATGACAAGTTTGGTGACGCAAAGATGGTAACTTTAGTTGCCAAGCATGTCAACTTTCTTTTCGGATGGCAAGTTTCAGTTTTTTCTTGGGTTTTTTTTTCGAATGATAACTTAAGTTGTAAAAAACGTCAGAAACGGATTGCTTCGTGCCACAAGTGTGGCATTTACCATTTGGGTTCTTTTAAACTCGGAGAAGTACTATCACTTTTTTAAATTGAGAGTATAACCAATGCGTGTATTTCTAGATCATCAACTTTACCCACCAAATATGTATTGTATTTGAATTAATGTTTGAATGCTCCCTTTGTTCGAAAATACAGCTCATACAGATTTTCTTAAGTTTTATGAAAGTCTATTATTGAGAAAAATATGTACATGTGTAATACCAATTAGAGTCGATAAATAATGAAACATATTTGTATATTACATTTATTTCGTATTATTAATAATAGTATATTTTTCTATTAATTTGGTTAAACTTTGTGAAGTTTGATTTTTGAAAAAAAATCAATATTAACTACATTTTAAAATAGATGGAAGTACTCCATCAGTCCCAAAATAAGTGAAGTTGTTTGGAGTAAAACCATGTCACTTATTTGGGGACGTGGGAGTGCCTTTTTTTGACATATCAATTATATTTTATTTACCAAACTAATGATCTAGAAATACATGTGTGTCTAATAAACCTGAAATAGAGGGGGCACAAACAATCGTTCTTTCCACTCCTGCTCCCCGACCTAAGCGACGGGTAGCAGCGGCTGATCTACCCTACCAAGTCAGGACTATAGCCCCTTTCCCCTTAGTTTGTCGCTTCGGCTACAAGAAGGGGCGAGGACCCCAGGGCTTCAGTCCGATGGTGGTACCGTGGTAGGGTTAGGTACAAATTAAGGATTTACCTTTATTTTGTGGTGGCGAGATGGATCGTGTCGCCGTCAGGATGGAATAAGGTATCTCTGCCTCGTCCTTGTTCCAGTGATGCTTCTCTGTATCGTCGAGAGGTATATGTGGAAGATGGTATGTCCCGAGATCTATTCTTTAGGTCTGGTGTTCCGATGAAGGTTGGCCAGCCTCACCCTCCTCAGGGAGCATGTTAGATTTGTGTTTGGCTCTGCCTGGTTGGCCCTGGGGTGTTCCACATGCCCTCTTCAACGTTTTTCTCCAAGGCAACGATTTGTTATGCAGGTTGCTGTTGTCGGTGTCTTCTGCTCTTCATTGGTTTAAAGAAGGTTCCTCTGCAGCGACAGGGGCTCGGAAGTGGCAACAAACTTTGCTCACGACTCATCGTCGGTGAGTGCAGGAGGAGGAATATGCCAGCACCTCAAGGACTTGGATGTTTTCTCAAATTATGGAAGAGTGCTTTTGTAAGTGTTGTGCTACATAATACATATGGCTTTAGGCATTTTCTAAAGAAAGAAAGATACAAACAAAGCCTGCATAGCATTTTGTGTCTCAGTTGAGTTAGGCTGAGGAAAGTGGGCAAAAAATCAATATCCGCATGTTGTTTGGTCGGCAGCATATAGGTTTCTTGCATTAGGGTAGCAAATTTGGCATGTCGCTTGGTGTCCTACATTGGCTGGGCTGATGCAACTCCACGGTGTTTGGTGCATACCGAAAAAGGCCTTCCCCCGCTTTGTATTCCAAAGCAAACCATCAAGTACACATCGCAATGCCGGGGCGAGCAGCACAACAAGCCCAAAGAAAAAGAAGAAAAAAAAAATGCCAACAACGGCAGCTCGACAAAGCGCGGATGACCCGCGACCGCTGCACCCTCCGGAAACAAACCCCCACAGCCCGAGGCTCCGAACTACCGCGAACTAAGCAGCACCTCCAAGAAGGGATGCGACGCCGACGACGTTGCTGCCTGGACAAGTCCTAGGGTTTCCCCCAGTACGCGGAGGGAGGAGGGGGATAGCTACTCCCGGCACCCTCCAAGAAGGGATAGTGGCACCCGCCGGTGTCACCGCATCGGAGCAGGACGAACCGGCAAGGATTTCTCCCGCACGCCAAACCCCACCAGCCAATCGGAGCCGACCAACCAAACCACCACCCAACAATGCGCCACCACGGTTGCGCCGCCACCAACACCGTCTCGCTGCGAACACCACCACGAGGCCAAGAAGAGCGGAGAGAAGATCTGAGCGACGGGAGCAGCAGCATCAAGGCCGAGCGGGAGGGAACCACCTCCACTGCTGTCGTGCGGGAGGCCCGCGCCTCCAGCACCGTCGCGGTAGCCGTCCGGACACGGCAGCGAGGCATACCAGGCCACCCCTGGCCTGGCCAGGCCCGAAACGGGCCCGCTAAGCCCCGCCGGCCACGCTGCAGCAAGCTGGTGTCGACGCCGCCAGCCCCCGCCGATCATCGCCGCTCGCCACCGCCTCCTGAAGGCCACGCCGACGCCACGCCTGTCGCCGGCCCGCCCCGACCCAGATGGAGCCCGAAGGGCCCAGATCTGGGCCAAGCGAGCGCAGCCAGCCCGCGCCGCCGCGCTGCCTCGCCGCCAACGGCGGCGCCGCCGCCCAGGGCTCGCCCCCGCCGCCGCGAAGGACCCCCGCCGCCTGAAGACACCGCCCGGAGCCGCTCCGTCCCGCGCCGGAGAAACCCTAGACTGGGAAGGGTTGGGGGCCGCCGCCATCAACGTCGCCCGGGCCAGGCCCGAGGCGGGCGTCGGCGACGGTGGCGGGGAGGAGGAGGGGGGAGGGGGGACGCGCGCGGGGACGGAGGGAATGCGCGACCGGCCGCCCGCCGGGGCGGCGCGGTCGCGGGCGAGAGAGAAGGGTGAGAGGGTGTTTCCGTTTGGTGTATACATGCAACATGATTAAGAGTTAACATCTACACATAACACATAGAGCTACACAGTGCCATGGTGATTGTGGTGGATGGTGGCCGCAGCGCCGCGACCGACACGACGAGCACGGAGTTGTGGGCGAGCGATCCCGTCGACGGCGCGGCGAACTAGTTGCTAGCGTCATTGCCGCAGAGAAAGCCCGCACGGAGGGACAAAAAGGAGGGCGCTGAGGCAGAGGACGGAGAAGGAGAAATGCAGTGCGCGCGCCATGGCAACGTTTGTGTAGTAGGACGATAGAGAGGAGGTGGAAAGGAACGACGCCGGAGACGACTCCAATGTAGCAGGACGCGGGCAAGAAGGTCGAGAGAAACGTCGTCGGCAACGGTGACAGTGCAGCAAGGCGCTGAGAGGATGCCTAAAGGAACTTTAAAGCATGCAGAGTCAGAGATGCTTTAAAATGCGTGCTATGCAGACCAAATAGTGAATGGGGGCAACTAAACATGTCAAATTCTTCCCGCGCGGGTCTGGTTAAGCTCTATGAGAGCAACCAAACACGTCCATAAATACGGGCTTGTTCTGTTGGTAAAATTTGAAATTCCATTCTTTTTAGATAAATATAAACAGTACTATTTCCCGCGAGATAAATAAATAAATGAATAATATTACGACCGCAAGCCGCCGCCCACCATCTCGACCGGGGCACTGAGGCCCCTCCCAATGCTACACCTTGTACGGGTGCTAAGCGTGCCATGTAGACGAAAAATCTGATGTGGCAAGGCAATTAAGAGAAGAGAGATGGATTTGGTGACCCCAGAAAGAACCAATGCCAAGCACGCAAACCTAGGCAAAACATTTAAATGAAGCAAACTCACCAATGCATGAGAGAGTTTAGTAGCTAAGTCATTAAATGAAGAGAGCTTAGCTACAAGAAGCTAAGCACCTATGCATTAGGGAGTTTGGTTGCTAAGCTATTTAATATGCTTAGCATCCCATCTAAGCACCGGTCCATTGGGAGCAGCCTGAAAGCTCCTCTCGAATCTTTGCTTTTGCAACGCCCCTCTTGCACTCACTCCCCCCGTGCTCTCTTCGCCGAAACATCCCACCAATCCCCCGCCTCTGCTTCCTGTCGCCGCTCGCTCTGCTCCCCGCCCGATGGAGTTCTCCCGCCGCGGCCCAGCCACCGACGACCCTCCGCCGCACGGTACGTGCGTGCCGCCCGCCTCCGCTGTCTTTGTAGGAAGCAACTAGAATCTGACTGCGATTGCATGCGAAAAGCGCTAGAATCTGCATCTGTTGTTTTGAAAGAGGACTCGAGGATTTGGAAGCCGGCTCTTCCCTGATTTCCTTTTTCTTTCTACTACTAGGAAGAGCTTCTTCTTCTTCCCTACATCACGGGAGGCTCCGAGACCGAGACAATCCAATGAATCCATGGTACTGGGACTGTTCTACTTCTATCTAATCCGCGGATCACAGAATAGTAGTAGCAGATTAGCTGTGGCTTGATTTGCTTGGGGGCACAAGATTGAAAATTCTGCCCAACTTGTTTGTCCACTCGTCAAAAACAAATGCAGCATGTCGATCCTGCTTTATTCGATTCACGGTTCCTCTGATCAGATGCAGAATACGTGTTCAAGCAAACAAGGGCAAGGGCAATGGTGTAGAATTCTGATCCTTATATGTTCCTATTGCTGGTGCAGGGGAGGCAATGCTGGTGATGAGGGACGCCCTGCTGTGGCAGCTCCAGAAGGACCGCCTTCGCCAGGAGATCATCGTGGCCGAGCTGGCCAAGATAGAGTGCGCCATGGCCCTGCGCGCTGTGTCCGGTCACCACAGCACGCCGATGCCCCATGACAGCATACCGCAGCACAAAGGACCCGTCTTCGGCTGGGAACACGATGTCGGCGTGGGTGAGGAAAATGATGTGAAGCTACCAAGCAAATATGGAAAGCAGAGTGCAGAGTCCAGATTTTGGAACCCCGTCGCGGAAGATCGCGCGGAGAAATGCTGGAACCCGTGCAAATGCAGGGTTAATTCGGGTGAACATAACTCAGCATTTGATGAACATAAAATGCAGGATTCCAGTGAGGTGAGCAGCTTGTCCATTTTGTTATCTTTTCATATGTCATCTGTTTTGCTTAACTACATTATTTATTACTCCCTCCGTTCCGATTTACTCGTCGTGGTTTTAGTTCAACGAGTAAATCGGAACGGAGGGAGTACTTCATTGGAATGAGGTGAGCAGCCGCTTTCATCAGTCCATTTTTGTTATTGTCAGGCAAATTGTTGTTAAGAAAACATCTTATGTTACTATCGGTATACTTATTCCCTCGTAGTCACAGTTCACAATATCTGGACCTTGGTAGAACTTTTATAGCATACCATTATCAGTACTGGCAAGTTTGCTCGGCTTGTTCTCAGAATCATTTACTAATGATCTTGCCAAACTTTAAAGAACTTATAAGGCCATGAAAGCGTCGCCTTCTGTGTTGTCAGAAGTACATACTAATGGTCTAATCTAACTGCATATCAAACAGAATGTTCCTCCAAATAAAGCGTCGCCTGCGGAGAAGTGGGAACTGACAGGAATAACCATACCAGTTAAGAAGCCGAAGCCACCCATGAGCCCCAGAAAAAGAAAGAAGCCACCCACAAGATGGATTTGCCCGGTGTGCCAGGTACAAGTAAACTCTGCGCAGAAGCATTGTGCTGGGAAGAAGCACCAGTCAAATATAGCAACATTGGAATCAAACATTAAGGCCATCGGTTATCAGAAGATTCAGAAGCCACCTTTAGCAGGTTGCAGCATTTGTCAAGTTATGTGTGGCAGCAAATCAAATCTTGAGATCCACTTGAAGGGTAAAAGGCACTTAAAGAAGATTCAAGCTCTATTCGAAGAAAGCAATAACAAGGCAATCAATTCTGAGTCTTTGAAAGCAAACTTGAACCCGGACAGCGGGCCTCTACATGTGGAGAAAATGAACTGTGACTTAGACTCGAAGAACCACCTCAGAGAAGAAGGACACCAACTGAATGTCCTGACCCTTTGCGAAACAATCAACCAAGAGGAAAACAGTCCACCAGAAATTTCCAAAGACCAAACACCATCCTCAGAATGGGATTGCACTACGTGCCAGGCCAAATGTGTCTCTAAAGCCCATTTTGAGAATCATTGCATAAGCAGAAAGCATCAACAGAGGACGCAGGTGATACTCAGCGAATGCGATATCACAAAAACAGGCAGGGCCCATGCGGTACTCAGCGAAGGCGATATCACAAAAATGGGCAATATCCACATGGAAGCATCATGCAAAGAAGGCAGTAACAACGATATGACAAAGAACATTGTGTCACAGGAAGCAAAATCGGATGAGAGCAATGTGCCAGAGCCTGCAGAGAAACCACCTTCAGCACAGAGTTGCAACATTTGCCAAGGTATCTGTAACTGTGCACCAGATTTTGATATGCCACAACATGTAGAGGATATTAGTTGCAAATTAAACTGGGAGAGCTACCCCAGGCTCAGAGACCAGAGTCTCCAACTGATGGATGATTGTGCCCTTCGTGAAAAATTTAACCAAGAAAAAAGCAATCCACCAGAAGTTTCCAAGGACCAAATATCATCCTCAGAATGGGACTGCGCTACATGCCAGGCCAAATGTAACTCTGCACCTCAAACCGAGCATCACTGTAAAAGCGGAAAGCATCAACAGAAGATCGATGTGACACTCCATGAAGGCGATATTGCCGAAGTTAGCAGTCTCAGTGCAGCCCCAAGCAAAGAAGACAATAACAGTCATATGGACGTTGCGCCATGGGAAGCAAAATCGGATGAGTGCATTGTGTCGCAGCATGTAGAGAAGCCACCTTCAGTATGGAGTTGCAGCGATTGCCAAGTTATCTGTGCCCGTGAATCAGATTTTGAGGTCCATCTGAAGCGTGAAAGGCACTTGATGAAGATTGGAGCCCTGCTCGAAGAAAGTAAGAACATGGCAATTTCCGAGTCACAGAAAGCAAACCTGTACCCGGACAGTGTGCCGCAGCATGCGGAGAAAATGAATTGTGAATTAGACTTGGAGAACAACCTCGGAGATGAGAGACACCAACTGAATGCTCGCTCCCCTTGCAAAGAAAACAACCAAATGAAAAACAATCCTCCACAAATTGTCAAGGACCAAGAACCACCCTCAGAATGGGATTGCGCTATGTGTAAGGACAAATGTAACTCTGAACCTCAGATTGAGCATCATTGTGAAAGCAGAAGGCATCAACAGAAGACCGATGTGACGCTCCGTGAAGGCGATATTGCGATAGTGAGCAGTCTCCACATCACAGCCTTATGCAAGGAAGGCGATAACAACAGCACGGGCATTACACCACAGGAAGCAAAATCAGACGAGAACAATGTGCAGCAGCATGCAGAGAAGCCACCTCCGGCATGGGATTGCAGCGATTGCCAAGTTACGTGTAATCGCGAATCAGATTTGGTGTTCCACCTGAACGGTAAAAGACACTTGAAGAAGTTTTGGGCCCTACTCGAAGAAAGCGAGAATAAGGCAATGAATTCTGAGTCACAGACAGCAAACGTGAACCAGGACAGTGTGCCACAGCATGCGGAGAAAACAAATTGCGAACTGAACTGGGAGAGCTACCGCACAAGCAGAAAGCATTGGCAGAAGACCCAGGTTGTATTTTGCGAAGGCGATATTGCGAATGTAAGCAGTCTTTGCCTCGAAGCCCCATGCAAAGAAGTCAGTAACAACGATATGGCGAAGAACATTGTGTCACAGGAAGCAAAGTTGCATGAGAAAAATGTGCCAAAGCATGCAGAGAAGCCACCTTTAGTAAGTTGCAGCATTTGCCAAGTTATCTGTGGCCGCGAATCAGATCTAGAGATCCACCTGAAGGGTAAAAGGCACTTGAAGGTTCAAACTCTTTTCGAAGAAAGCAATAAGGCTATCAATTCTGAGTCTCTGAAAGCAAACTTGAACTCGGACAGCGGGCCGCTACATGTGGAGAAAATGAACTGTGACTTAGACTCGGAGAACCACCTCAGAGATGAAAGACACAAACTGAATGTTTGGACCCTTTGCGAAACAATCAACCAAGAGGAAAACAGTCCACCAGAAATTTCCAAAGAACAAACACCATCCTCGGAATGGGATTGCGCTATGTGCCAGGCCAAATGTGTCTCTAAAGCCCATTTCGAGAATCACTGCATAAGCAGAAAGCTTCAAGAGAGTACCCAAGTGATACTCAGCGAATGCGATATCACGAAAACGGGCAATCTCCACATGGAAGCATCATGCAAAGGCAGGAACAACGATATGGCAAGTAACATTGCGCCACAGGAAGCAAACTCGGAAGAGAGCAATGTGTCGCAGCATGCAGAGAAACCACCTTCAGTAGAGAGTTGCAACATTTGCCAAGGTATCTGTAACTGCGCACCAGATTATGATATGCCACAGCATGTACAGGAAACGATTTGCAAATTAAACTGGGAGAGCTACCCCAGAATCAGAGACGAGAGTCTCCAACCGATGGATGATCAGGCCCTTCGCGAAAATTTTAACCAATACAAAAGCAACCCACCAGAAATTTCCAAGGACCAAATACCATCCTCGGAATGGGATTGCGCTATATGCCAGGCCAAATGTAACTCTGCACCTCAAACAGAGCATCACTGTAGAAGTGGAAAGCATGAACAGAAGATTGATGTGACACTCCACGAAGGTGATATTGCCGAAGTTAGCAGTCTCATTGCAGCCCCATGCAAAGAAGTCAATAATAGCCATATGGGCATTGCGCCACGGGAAGCAAAATCAGACGAGAGCAATGTGTCGCAGCATGCAGAGAAGCCACCTTCAGTATGGGGTTGCAGTGATTGCCAAGTTATCTGTGGTCGCGAATCAGATTTTGAGGTCCACCTGAAGGGTGAAAGGCACTTAAAGAAGATTGGATCCCTGCTCGAAGAAAGCAAGACCATGGCGATATCCGAGTCACAGAAAGCAAACTTGTACCCGGACAGCGTGCCGCAGCATGCGGAGAAAATGAATTGTGAATTAGACTTGGAGAACAACCTCAGAGATGAGGGACACCAACTAAATGTTCGCTCCCCTTGCAAAGAAAACAGCCAAATGAAAAACAATCCTCCAGAAATTGTCAACGAGCAAGAACCACCCTCAGAATGGGATTGTGCTATGTGTCAGGAAAAATGTAACTCTGAACCTCAGATTGAGCATCATTGTGAAAGCAGAAGGAACCAAGAGAAGACCGACGTGATACTCCGCAAAGGCGATATTGCGATAGTGAGCAGTCTCCACATCGCAGCCTCATGCAAGGAAGGCGATAGCAACAGCACGGGCATTACACCACAGGAAGCAAAATCAGACGAAAACAATGTGCAGCAGCATGCAGAGAAGCCACCTCCGGCATGGGATTGCAGCGTTTGCCAAGTTACGTGTAACCGCGAATCGGATTTGGTGTTCCACCTAAACGGTAAAAGGCACTTAAAGAAGTTTTGGGCCCCACTCGAAGAAAGCAAGAATAAGGCAATGAATTCTGAGTCACAGACAACAAACTGGAACCAGGACAGTGTGCCGCAACATGCGGATAAAACAAATTGCAAACCAAACTGGGAGAGCTACCTTGGACTCGGAGACGAGACACACCAACTCAATGTTCAGGCCATCGGCGAAGCAATCAACCAAGATAAAAACAGTCCGTCAAAAAAAGAGCAGATACTGCCCTCAGAATGGAACTGCGCTATGTGCCAGGCCAAATGTAACTCAAAAGCTCAATTTGAGCATCACTGCACAAGCAGAAAGCATCAGCAGACGATCCAGGTTATACTTGGCGAAGGTGGTATTGCGAAAGTAAGCAGTCTCCACATGGAAGCATCATGCAAAGAAGGCAGTAACAACGATATGGTGAACAGCGTTGTGTCACAGGACGCGAAATCGCCTGAGAAAAATGTGCCACAGCATGCAGAGAAGCCACCTTTAGTAGGTTGCAGCATTTGCCGAGTTATCTGTGGCCGCGAATCAGATCTAGAGGTCCACCTGAAGGGTAAAAGGCACTTAAAGAAGATTCGAGCTCTATTCGAAGACGTGCCACAACATGTAGAGGAAATGAGTCGCAAATTAAACTGGGAGAGCTACCCCAGACTCGGAGACGAGAATCTCCAACTGATGGATGATCAGGCTCTTCTTGAAAAAATCAACCAAGATAATAACAATGCACCAGAAATTGCCAAGGACCAAATACCATCCTCAGAATGGGATTGCGCTACATGCCAGGCCAAATGTAACTCTAGGGCTCAATTTGAGAATCACTGCATGGGCAGAAAGCATCAAAGGAAGGCCCAGGTGATGCTCGCCAGAAGCGATTTGTCGTAAACAGGTAGTGTCGAGACCGCAGATGAACTAGCTTCAGATCAGATGGCTCGAATGGCAAGGATGAACTTCCTTCGGATGGCTCAAGTAGCATGCCTTGGGAGAAAGTGGAGGAGTAAAGAAAGCATTGAACCTTTGAGAGGTCTGTGATCTGCAGTGCAACATCGGTGGAACACTGGAACATCGCCGTGTGGGAAGCTATCCGAAGCTAGGGCTTTGTGTTCGTGTGTGCAGGTGTATGGTTGTTAGGGGAAGTTGCAAACATGATGTATGTATATTCATTCGAATTATGTGATGGCATTGCAAGAATCTAATGTTCGTCCATTTCAGGACAAACTGCTGACTGGTTTACCTTTTTAGGAGTTATTTTCAATTATTCATGTCATGTGACGATCAGTATACATACTGTATGATCCAGCAGTTTGCTATGTCTTTTACCGAGATTAGAAGATTACGCAGGACCTTCCAGTAGGAAGAAAGGTTTATTTGCTCTGCACGTCTAAAATGCTACTACCTCTGTTTCTAAATATATAGGACGTTTTGTCAGTTTAGATTGAACTGTCAAAACGTCTAGGGACAGAAGATTATAAGGCTGACAAGCAACTGTGGATCTGCTCATTAACATGCACTGCAATGAATACACCTGGCAGTTGGCACACTCCTGAATATTCACAGAAATATGAGAATGGCTAAAACTATCATCTAGTTTACGTTTTAAGATCATTACTGTATTGAAAGGATTCTCTAATAAACATAAATATTGCTTCTAAATCATCCATAACATGCCTCGAAAGAAAAGCACAGGCATAGAACCGTAACTCGAAATCCAGGCTGGATGTTTCATAACATTGTAACAGGATCGAACTTGTCTAAGTGCGTCAAACTATCTCAGTCTATGCCTCTACAGGGCATGAACTGTAAACATGAAGCATGAGTATCCTTATATCAATTGTTCATTTACAGAGTACTGGGCAAATATTTGACGAAACCAGGCAGGGGTGCAGTCAACCACCAGAGAAGGATGCCATGCCATACCCATTTCTACGGCGGGACTAGACCTGCAAGGCTACCCGGTCTTGCCATGCGGCTTCCCTCTTATCATCACTGGCTGGGGAATTTTCTGTATCCCCATAAACTGATAAGTTGATATTGGAGGTCATTATATCTTCATCTACACCAGCCTGATCATGCTTCCCAGGTTCTGGATGGTCCTGGTACCCCTGGAAATTGGCTCCCTCAGCATTCTGCAGGTAAAGAGAAATCCAGATTATCAGAAAATGCAATTAGGCAGGTGAAGAGAAATCCATATTGTCAGAAAATGCAATTCGGCAGGTAAAGAGGCAGCAAAAACGTCAGATGTAAGAAATTCACATTACAGCTACAGTCTGACTGCATGGCATTTCAAAACATACCATTGCAGAATCATGATTCAAGTCCACATTTGTGTTCTTGCTGGTGGACGGCCCTTCATTGATTCCCAGAATGGATGGGATTTGCTTAGCTTTCTTCTTCTTTAGCCTGTGATGTGTTTGCTCTGAATCATCATTGGCAAACGAACTGTACTTCTTCCGCAAGAATCTGGCAGAAAAACGCAATTCCAAACTTCCAATGTCAGTGGAAGGGAATGGAACCAGATCATAACAAGTAGTGACAAAGAAGTAATCAAGAAACTGTCTGTCGTACTTGACTTCGGCGAGCAGTCCAAGCTTTCGCTGGTTTATGCGCTCTAGCCTCCTCTTCTTTGCCTCAGTTTCCTGCATCAGCCATGCTACCAGTGTCAGCTCCGAGTCCAGTCGAGAACATATACAGTATCCAAGGCATTAGTCCGTACTGGTAGAGCTAAACTAATCCATTGACACGGTGAAACCCCTTAGTTACCAAACATAAGGGGTACAATCGACTCCTCAATCCCGAATTTAGCAATCCTCCAACTGGACTAGTAAACCAGCAATCAGACAGAAAAGCAATCTGCTAGTCCAGAAGATCGGCGGATTGTGACGCCGACAAACAAGGGACAAACAAGGTCACGGATACAATGTAGTGTATTATTATACGATGAACTTGTATACAGAGTAGGAAGAGATTCGGCGAGTCGGGGGCGGCAGCCAACAACGGCGGAAGGGAGGAGACGGGAGCACCTTGAGCAAATCGTGGTAGTCCCGCCAGAGCGACTCGAACCTGTCCCTGCCCCTGCCGCCGCCCTGGGCGGGCGGCGGCGGCGGCGCGGAGGGAGGGGGCCTCTTGGTGCCCTTCTTCCTGGGCAGGCGCGGCTCCCCGGCGTCGTCCATGGCGCAGGCGAGACCGAGCACCCAGGAAGGCCGGCCGGCGGGGGGCGGGGAATCCAGGAGGGCGGCGGAGGGGTGGGGATGGGGGAAAGGTGGATAGATCCGGACGGAGAGGGGAGGGGAGGAGACGGGGAAGGGAAACCGAGAGCGGGGCCGCGTGGAGTCGGGACTCAGGCAGGCCACGGGAACGGTGGGAGGGAGGTGGGGATTGGGGAGGTGGAGGGGGCGCGGGGACGTCCATCTTCATCTATCCGGTGCGGTGCTAGGGTGCGCGCGTGGGCGCGAGCGTGACCGAGAGAGACAACCGAGGAAGGTAGGGAGGACGGACGGACGCTGCTGGTGCTGCTGGGTTTGGGGCTGCGGCTGGGCTCCCAGCGGTGGAGTTGCCGAGCTGGAGTTGCAAGTTGCAACTTCAACCGCAGCGAGAGCGAGGCGAGAGGTGCAGCTTCCCTCCATGAAGTTCCAGTTTCCCCTCTGCCTTCCGCGTATTCTGGGGCCGGGGATTGTCGTCCTCCACGGGTACTGTTCTTGGCTTTTTCTTGCCTCAGCGAGTTCAACTGCTCTTCCTATATGGCTATAAATATAAGATTTCTTTTTTTCAATACCAACTGAAACGAGTGAACAAACACACTAAAACATGTCTGTATATATCTGATTTTGAAAGAAGTTAACAACATCTTATAATCCGAGACGAAACAGAGAAAATACTACTCCCTCCGTCCCAAAATAAGTTAGTACAAAGTTGAGTCACTTATTTTGAGACAGAGTGAGTATATTTTTGCAAAAAACACATATCTTTATAAAAACCGAAAAAGATAAAATCCGTACCATCTGAAAACCGCAACAGATCCGAACGACGTCGTTGCCGTCCTTTTCGAATCTGACGTCCGAATGCGCTGGCGCGGTTAGTTCATGATG
This sequence comes from Aegilops sharonensis, assembly GCA_904067115.1. Lineage (NCBI taxonomy): Eukaryota > Viridiplantae > Streptophyta > Magnoliopsida > Poales > Poaceae > Aegilops > Aegilops sharonensis. The sequence goes on from LR880970.1 coordinate 500,362,901, forward strand.
AACCGTGCGTTGCGTCGTGTGCGTGTAGCCGTCGCGCCGTGCGTCTTTAAGGCTGGTCATAGTGAGGAGTAACTTAGACTAGTGTCATGCATATGACATTAGTGTAAGTTACTATCTCCATAGTGCAAAGTAACATAGTAGTAATATCATAGATTGTTTCATTTATTATCTCATAGACTCATTTTGCCTCGGGAAGCGCTATGTTACAGTAACATATTATGTTACCACAAGCATCTCTTTCCTCGGTAAATACGTGCCACATAAGTAAAATTGTCTTGGGATGTGTTAAGTTACTACCTAAGTTACTCCCACTAAGGCTGGTCATAGTGGGAAGTAACTTAGACTAGTAACATGCATATGTTATTAGTCTATGTTACTACCTTCATAGTGGGAAGTAACATATGAATAGTAACATGCAAGCCTTCATTAATTGAGATATAGACTCATTTTACCTCGGGGTGTGTTATGTTACAGTAAGATATTATGTTACCACAAACATCTATTTCCTCACATAAGCAATTGTTTCTTGGGATGTGTTATGTTACTACCTAAGTTACTCCCACTGTGGCTAGCCTAACTGACTTGTGTGGGTCCTTGTCGCACCGCACGCTTCGCCCAATAGCGCATGGTCTCCACATCCCTCTTCTCTTCGCCCGTATTCACCCCCTCTCTTCAGTTTCGCGACCGCGGGCAACTCAACATTGCTCTGCCTCGCCTCTCAATCTCTCCTCCATCCGCGGCGATTCGGGGCAGAAGCGCGTTCTGGTTCTGTCGTGGACGGCGGTTGATTGTCGGTGAGGTTCCTTCCCCCATTCCCCTGTTTTGCACAGTGCTTTTCCCCCTCCGTTCTGCAGCGGATCTGCGTTGTTGTGCTCCTCGTATCGGCCGATAGTAAAAGGTCATTCAGCGGCAACGTTAGGATTGTGTGGAACGGCTGCTAGCAGATCAAGTACGGGATGTGATTGATTCATGCGGATTTGGTCAGCAGGTGGGTGGTGTTGTTGTTTTGTGGCGGTTCCCCGCCATTTTTTTATGAGTTGTTGATTTTTGTAGATTTAATTTGGATGTGCATTTCGGATTTGTTGTGTGTGGTCCACGGATTTCGTTTTGGCATGTGGTTTGGAATCTGCAGTAGGTGGTTTTTTAGAGTTTGAACTGTAAGTTGTATGTAGGTGGGGTTGTAGACTAAATCCAGATTTGCCCCCTTGATGGTTTGTGTGACACATGTATTATGTGTTGTTGGTTAGGTTTCCAGATTTTGTTCATGATTTGTGCCTTTTTCATGACCTGGTAATTGCATGCTGTAAAATTAGGTCTCTATCCCGTTTGCTCATGATTACCTTGCTAGTTCTCTTGTTCCCATCATCTTTTACTGCTTAATACTACAGTGTCATAGTGATTGAAATTACCAGGGCATAGTGCTTGTTTCTATCAGGGACATAGTGCTTGCATTACCAGGCTGCTTGGAATTATATCGGAGTCATGGTTATGGGAATTACAAGAATATATTGCTTAAATTTATCAGGGGCATAATGCTTGAATTACCGGTCTATAGTGCTTGAAATTATAAGGTCTATAGTGCTTGAAATTATAAGGTCTTGGTTCTTGAAATTACCACGTGTGATGCTTCAAAATTACCGGGACCTGCAAGTATATGTTTGGTCACTTTTTTCATCATGTTCAGTCACCTAGTAGTTTTTATGTTAATAGTGTCATGGATGGTGCTTCTAAGAGCATCTCCAGCCGCGCCCCCAACAGGCCCTCCAGGCGATTTTTTAGCACCGGCGGGTGAAAATCGGCTCAGCCGCGCCCCCATAAGTCAGTTTTTCGCTGGGTTGGGCCGAAATAACAACCGGCGCACCCAAGCTGAACCCGACGCGCTGGGGGGCGCCGGCACAAGCGAAAAGGGGCGTGGGGCCGCTCTGTCGGCGAGAGAAGGGCCTTTTCCCGCCGTTTTTTCCCGCTTCCCCCCGGCTTCCCTCTCATTCTCTCCATTCTTCCCGCCAATCTCCTCCTCCCCTCCCAGCCGGTCTCCATGCCGCCGAAGAAGTGCGTGGTCCCCCGCGCCGCGACGGGTGCGACCGTCGCCGTCGCCCAGCCGAAGCAAAGGAAGCCGAGGGCGCCGCCGTCCAAGCCCCCTGGCATGTCCAACGCCGACTGGAGGGCGGAAGTTCAACGCCGGGAGGCTGTCACCACCGACCGGCGGAACAGGGCCAATGCCAAGAAGGCCTGGGACAGCGCGGCGCTCGCGGCTGCGGTGGCGGCGGAGCAGGCGGAGTGCTCGGCCGAACAAGCCAAGGCGGCTCGCGTGGGGATGATGAATCCACCCGGCGGCCACACCCCGTGCGCGCCCTGGAGCCAGCAAAGCGTCGGTTCTCTGGACGACTTCTCATCGTCGCCACAACCCTTCTGAGCAGGCAGCGGCTCATCCTCCTCCTCTGGCTCGGCTCCTCCTCCTCTGACTCCTCCTCGCCATAGTCGAGCTCGCCGTCCATGTCGCCGTTGAGGTCCATTGTGTCATCCTGGGCAGTGAACCCGGGGAACGCGGCGGCGGCGGCCGAGCCGACCGTGATGATGTCGTCCATGTCGGCTTCAGTCGCGTCGGTGTCGCCGGGATGCGATGTGACCCGGCGTCAGGCGAGGAAACGGAAGAAGAAGGGGGCGGCCAAGACCGGCGAGCCGCGCATCAAGTGAGCGTCCAAGGAGCAGGAGTGTCTCGCCGAAGCATGGAAAGTCGTCTGCCTCGACCCGATCACCGGCACGAACCAGGGCATCGAGACGTATTGGGAGCGCATCAAGGCCAAGTTCGACGAGTGCAAGCTCGTCGACCCCTACTTCAAAGGCGTCTACATGCAGCACGGGTCGAAGGCAATGGCGAACCATTGGGGCTCATCTAGACGGCGTGCAATAAATGGCATGGGATCGTCGAGGAGATCGCGCCTCGCCCGCAGAGTGGCGCCAGCATTGAGGACCAGGTATGGCACGCCGGTCTCCCACTTCTTTTTGCCGCGCGCGCCCGCCAACTGTTTGTTCGTCGGCGCAGCTGCTGTGGATGTTCGCCATGTATCGCCAGGACAGCAGCGACCAATATTTCAATACCTCCACGTCTTCAAGCGGATCGAGAAGTGCGAGAAGTGGGCGGATGTCCGACGCACCCTCGCCAAGGCCAAGGAGACCTACAAGCTGGACGCGCCGATGCCGGGCGCGGGCGACGGGCGCCCCGAAGGCAACAAAGGGGCCAAGAAGGGGAAACACGCCAACTCGGCTACCACGCGAGTGCAGGAGTCCATTGAGCATTGCCTCGCCGACGCATAGGCCCGGGTCGCCCTGCGTGAAGAGAAGACCGATGCGCGGTGATCGGCGTTGATGACGAACAACGCCGTCAAGCTCGACCTACTCCAGACCAACGTCGCCGCAAAGAAGAGGAACACCAACCTGGCTTTCCTGATGGGCGGGGCGGACATGCTCCATAGCAACGACAAGCAGCAAGGCGTGGTACCTGGAGGAGCGTGGCCTCATCCTGAACCAGTTGTCGTCGACGGCGCCGCCAACTCCCACGCCCACGCCGACGACGACGCCAAGCCTGAGCGACGATGCCTCCACGACGCGCAGCAGCACAGAAGCCGTACCGACGCCGCCCAGCACAGAAGCAGCTCCGACACTGCCAAGCCTGCGCACGCCGTCTTTGCCGACGTTGGAGGCCGACCCCGGCGTTTGATGCGTTGCCCACGCGTCCTTTCTTTTTTTTTTGTACGCCAAACTTTTCATTCGATAGTCGAACTATGGCAAGGTGATCGCCGAACTGGGCCGCTGATCGCCGGACTTGTGGCATTTTTTGTGAGCGGGAATGACCAAGTTTGAATTTGCCATGACTTGGGGGGGGGGGGGGGTGGCGCCTGGGGGTGTGGCTGGGAGCTAGATCGCCCACGGGGCCTAAAAAGCGCTGGGCGGGCGCCCGAAATAGCGCCAGCCTATGCGCTAGGGGGGCAAACGAGTGGAGATGCTCTTAATTCACATGGACATTCAACCTTTCCGGCGTCATGTTTTTTTGTCACTATGATTTTTATTCTATGACAAATCTTCATATCCGACGTACCAAAACCACCATTCTGTTGTTGTTGTGTGCTCACGATATTTATTTCTGAACTTTTTCCACCCATGGATACTTTGTTGGTATGTACTTTGCATAGGTTCCGTTTGTATTATGTGGGAATTTTGATGTCTTATGTCTGTAAATTACCAGTGTTCTTACTACCAAGTTTCTCTCAATATGATAGTGAAAGCACAAGTGCTCACTGGGTGATTTTGGTAATTAATGTCAACATATCTCTTGTTGGACTAATAGTTTCATCTAGTATATTTCAGAAAGTTCAACGATGGCATGGCATGGACAAGAGGATGTGGAACCCTTTCACAATGCTAAGGACAAAGATTGGCAAAAGCTTAAGACTCTTCATTTCTATTTTAGTGATCCAAGATCACATTGAGTCCATAGAAAAAGCAAATACTATTAAAAGGGGATGAGGTGTTGCTTAATTGTCTACTTGCTCAAAATGCTTAGTGATATACTCCAAAGCCCTCAACCACTTTCTCAATTCCAAATATGTCCAAAACCTAAAGTCAAACTCGGCCCCACCGATTTGATCTATCCGATGCCACCGAGTTCCTTTGACATAGTCACTGCCAGAAACCCTAATCAATTCGGTCTCACCGATTGGGATCTTGGTCTCACCGAGATGGCCCTGCAAACTCTCTATTGCATGTTGCAATTATTTCGGTCTCACCGGAATATGCAATCGGTCCCACCGAGTTTGCCTAACCAACTCTCTGGTTTGCTCATTGCTGAAATTGGTCTCACCGATTTCATGCAATCAGTCACACCAAGATGAGGTTTTTCCCTAACCCTAGCGCATCGGTCCCACCGAGTAGATCATGTCGGTCCAACCGAGAATTCTAATGTTCACATTTTGAACTGAACCGGTCTCACCGAGTTCACCTATTCGGTCTGGCCGAGTTGGGTCAAATGTGTGTAACTGTTAGATTTTGTGTGGAGGCTATATATACCCCTCCACCCCCTTCTCTATTCAAGAGAGCCGTCAGAACATACTTACACTTCCACTACTCATTTTCTGAGAGAGAACCACCTACTCATGTGTTGAGACCAAGACATTCCAATCCAACCACAAGAATCTTGATCTATAGGCTTTCCCAAGTTGCTTTCCACTCAAATCATCTTTCCACCATAGCCAAAGAGAGAGAGTAGAGTGTTGGGGAGACTATCATTTGAAGCACAAGAGCAAGGAGTTCATCATCATCACACCATCTATTACCTTTTGGAGAGTGGTGTCTCCTAGATTGGTTAGGTGTCACTTGGGAGCCTCCAACAAGATTGTGGAGTTGAACCAAAGGGTTTGTAAGGGCAAGGAGATCGCCTACTTTGTAAAGATCTACCCAAGTGAGGCAAGTCCTTCGTGGGCGATGGCCATGGTGGGATAAACAAGGTTGCTTCTTCGTGGACCCTTCGTGGGTGGAGCCCTCCGTAGACTCGCGCAACCGTTACCCTTCGTGGGTTGAAGTCTCCACCAACATGGACGTATAATAGCACCACCTATCGGAACCACGCCAAAAATCTCCGTGTCTTCATTGCGTTTGCACACACCAATCCCATCCCTTTACTTTCTTGCAAATTGCATGATTTACTCTTTCCGCTGCTTTACTCTTTCTCATTGGTGTTCTCTGCAATCTTTCTTAGAGCTAGGACTTCAAGTCAAAGTTGAGTTGCTGAATGCCTTTCTGCTAGAACTTGGGACTGAAGAAGTCGAACTGATTCAGACAGCGAATTAAGTAATCTTGTTTGACTGCTAGTCTCAAGTAACTTGATCACTGCATCAAGATAAAACTTTGGGGTTGTCTCGCTATCTTCAACATGTTTTGTCTTCTTTGCAGCAATATATGTTGGGTTTGTCTCACAGCCTTCAGCAGACTTGTGCATGCCATCAGGCATATCACCCTGAAACAAGTAGAGAGATGATAGGTTTTGCACGTGTATAAACAAAGATGATAATTGTGCTGTCAATCCCATCCAATCTCAAATTAGAAAATAAAGAGTAAGTTCAAAATATCAATAGCGTAATTTGGCATTGTTCATAATGCGGGGAGCTTCACTACACTACTGGATTACCATGTCAACATAACAAGCATAGATGAAGGGCAAAGACAATCATTGTATCTGTTTTGGTTAATGTGCATGGCATGTTGTTCATATCATCAGCCACATCAGTAAGATAAAACAGGATATGACAAGGTGCAAACGTGGGTTGCTTCACCACACACTAGATTATAGATCCACAAAAACAAGCATACATATAGGGAGTATTGAGTAATGTGCATGGTATGAATAAGGAATTTGATTTTACAAGTAAAACTTGGAACTTCTGGTTGTTGCGAACATGCATTTTGATAGAAACAACAAACTAAACAGCAGTTAACGATAGGGAGTATGAGCAAATTAAACAGAAGTTGAGGATAAAGCTTTAGAAGGACTGACTTACATTAGCAGTTAACATCGGCTAATGCCCTTCTCCATGTTAAGGGAAGGATACCTCAAGAATTTCAGCACAACATCTTCTTCATAAGCATTGCCTGTACTCTACATTTTGTAGAGAGTAATTATTGATATGATAATACTGGAAGGGATAGAGGATAATGAAGATAAGATGCAGATTGATGCTACATAATCAACTACCAATCCCTGGAAGTACAAGCGTTACAGGACAAAATGTACTAACAAGAGCAATGGGCTACACTTCTGCACTGGCATTGTCTGTGTATTCAACTTTTTGGTAAGATCAAATATAGATCTGATATTTTTTAGTAAATGGTGGGCGAGGAAGATAAGATGCAAAATGCTACACAATGAACCAATCCCTCTTCCATAATACAAGAGTGTTTTGAACACTGGTGTACTGTACAAAATGTTCTTATATTATGGGACGGAGGGAGTAGTTGTTAATTCAAGTACAGTGATAGACGACGTTCAGTCCTTACAAGAGGACTGCAGAGCTAAACCTCTTCAAAAGCATTGGGTTGATTCTAAATTTATATAAGAGTCCATACGGATCTTATAATGTCCACCAAATGGACGATAACAAGCCTAACATGTGCAGTGATGCTACATAATCAAACATCTATGAAAGTAATTATGGTCATACAGGGTAAGGGTACTCACAAGAGCAATGCAGTGTGCAGTATAGTTGCGAGATTCTGTGGTCCCTTGAGAATGAATGTTCTTCTGCTAATAGTTTTCGTACAAGTGACGACCAGAGGCCACGAGCAGACAGGCGGGACGGGGGTGATCCGGCGACAGAAACTGAGCGGCGGCAGCTCAAAGCGCGTCCGTGACAGCGGGTTGGAAGCAGGGAGAGGCCGTGGCCGGTTTAGCGCAGGCACGCAGAGCCGGAGGTGATTTGGTGGCAAACCGAGGTGGCCGGCGGTTTGGCAACTTAGCAGAACGGCGCTTGGAACGACGGGTCGACTCGGCGGCCGGCTTGGAACGGCTTCAAGTGTAACTTGACGCTGACAACAGGGGCGACCGCTTTGATGCGTCCATGGTGTTGGTCAGCTGTAGAGACGGCTTGGAGGATCCCGGCGAGTCTGTGGTGGAAGGGCGCGTGAACCAGCTTGCAGAGGAGACTCCGACGGGCGGCAGTTTACAGCAACCAGCCCAGACCAGAGAGCGGGCGATCCCGCGGAGGCGGTTCAGGAGCGGCGAGATTCGACGACTGCCTGAAGCAGCTAATGGATCCTGAACCAGAGGCGGAGCGAAGGTCAGGCCTATGGGCCCGGTTTGCTTTCTTATCCGTTTCCAGGTCGTGGACTTGTAGCTGCACCTGTAGCGTATAATAGCAACTTGTGGTAAAAAACAAAACTTGGACCATCCATTGTGGCGGTGGAATAGACTCGACGGTTTGTGCCAGTGCATCCGACGCTGTTTTAATCTCTTTCGATCTCTGCAGAACCTGTGGTCAGCAGTTTGGATGAACCTTGTAATATCTTGGGAGCAGCAGCTGTTCCGGTTTGCTGTCGGGCTATTCCGATTTATTGAAAATCAGGTGGCCTTCTTGAGACTTGAGCCAGCGGTAGGGGAACTCAGCGAATCCGACCGTGCAGCAGACCAACTCCTTGTCAACCTTAGACTCAACGTAGAATCGGTTTCGGCGGATCGCCTCGTTACGTCTAGCGGCGCAGACGATGGAACCCTAATTTCTTGATTTCAAAACCCCTCGTGTTGTAAATTCCAAAGTTAATCATGATTTTGACCATCAAACCATCTTTTCTTCATCTGACCAATCACGAGCTTCTCGATCCCTGAGAAGTGATCCCTCCAAGAACTCAACACCACCGTGCGTA
>LR880970.1:500458306-500473688 GCA_904067115.1 Aegilops sharonensis
GGACGTTTTGAGTATCTAGTACTTGGATTATCATGTGAATCTCATCATGTTACTTTAATTAATTTTGTTGGGTTTTAATGATGATGCTTAATTGGGATTGAGGATGCTGTCAACCATTCTCAATGTTTAACAACCACCATGATAGTTAAATAAAATTTATTCCTTTGCAGTAGGGAAAAATTGGCTTTACGCAAAACTATAACCATAGAGCTTTCCACCAGCCATATATGCATGTAGTATAGCTTATTCTTTCATTACTCTCTATGTGTTACTTTGCCAGCATATTCCATGTGCTGACCCGTTTTCGGGCTGCAACGTTTCATGTTGCAGACTTTTCAGACAACGAGTAAGGTGCCTTTAGGTCGTGGTTCTATACTCAGTGATGCCGTTGGAGTTGATGGACTCGCTTATCTTCCAAGCCTTCCGCTGTTATCGTTTTTAGATGGCCTTAAGCCATTTTTATTGTAATAAGTTCTCTCTTGAGACATTCGATGTAATAAGTGTGTGATTGCTACTCTGTTATAAATCCTTCAAGTACTGTGTGGTGTCAGCATTACTGATCCAGGGATGACACCTGAGCACAGAGATTAGACTGTTTGAGGCCTGGTCGCTACATTTCAGTACTTGCAGAGAATACCTTGCTGAAAACCGCTTATCATTTCCTTCTGCTCCTCGTTGGGTTCGACACTCTTACTTATCGAAAGGACTACGATAGATCCCCTATACTTGTGGGTCATCAAAGATCTGAAGAAAATGGGTCTCAAGGAAGATTTTGACTGGTCTACTCCTCCACCGAAGAAGTACAAGAAGGTCAAGGTTCCTTCCTTAGTGGCCATCTCCTATTCTTCATCATGTGACACCGACGAGCATGAAGACTTGGACGACACTGCGGCAGGCCCAACATCAACAAACGACCCCAACAATGCTGGCGCCCCTTCATCAACTTAATATTCTTCAGGGGCGTTAGTCCTCAGTTTCGATCCTTTTGGTCATTCGATGACAAAGGGGGAGAAAATTGAGTTAGTCTTCAAGCGGGTTTATCTTATATGGGCGTTCTTTTCTAAGTTACAACTCTCGTTCTTCTGATGACTTTGCTGGATCGAGTTGTAAACTTAAATTCTATGGTGGCCTGATACTTTTGCTGTGGTTTTCTGCGTGCCTATTCCTCACTAATGTTAATGCACGCATGTTGAATTACATCAGTCACCATATTTCATCATGCATTTCAAATTCTTCATATTATATGTCAAATGCGTGTATGAATTACAAGATATAGGGGGAGATCTCCATGATTCTACTCTTCAAGTGTGCATTGCTTCATAAGCAAATTCCTCACCGTGCACATCTTCAGGGGGAGTTCTTCTATATCTTGCAATCAAATTCCTCAATCTCAGAATTTACACTTCATATGTTTATCCCCGTTGAAAACTTAACCTATATTGTCATCAATCACCAAAAGGGGGGAGATTGTAAGTGCATCTAGCGCCCCTTAGTGATTTTGGTGTATTGAAGACTTATAGGTTAAGGGTCTAATGCGTTTATGAGTGTACGCAGGACTATAAGTCTATGAGGAGTTTGATATTTACAGATAAAGTCGACCCCTAAAAATGAAGTTCTTCGACTGAAGAGTTTGGATTTCTGAAGACTTTGAAAGTGAAGAAATTGGTGTGACCTTGAAGACTTGGTATTCATTCGAGGAACATGAAGCGTGAAGACTTTTGTTTTCGTAGTTTCATTTTCTCTTTCTTGAGTCATAGGAAACATTGTACTGTTAAAGGGGGTCGAGGAAATACTAAGGAAAATTTCCATGTGATGCTCAACTCAAAATCCTACACCTACCAATCCCTTCGAGTGAAACCATTGGAAATCTCATACAGTTCAGCCATATTCTTCAGTGACAGAGACGAAGTTCTTCTGGTCTCTGAGGAATTTGTTCTGACTGAGGAGTTAGGAACTCGCCAGTGCGGATTGCCTACACAGTGAGGAACATGATAGCCCTGAGGAATTTGAGACTCAAATTTCCGATCGTTATTGTGCGATTTTTTTGAGTACTTATTCCGCTGCTAGTAGTTATTCGCTAAGGAATTTCCTCACCCACAAATTCCTCAGTGAAGAATTCATAAAAATCGCCTATTCACCCCCCCCCCCTCTAGTCGATATAACGCACTTTCAGTGGCATAATGTTTAGCTTCAAGGGTGGAGTGCTGGTAGTGCGACACAAAGCAAGTAGGCAGATTTTATTCCATGTAAAATATCGTAGTCTATGTAAAAGCTGGAAATGACACTTTCTTTCTATACAATGAAGTGTTCGTTGCCCGCACATGATGGAAGAGATCACACAGAGAAATACTATTCACTCATGTCTGCGGTTCCAGTATTTTGAAACATGGTGGTCCACCCTAAAAGAATATTGACAACAAACATGACAAGGCAAGCATAGATGTAGTGAATCAATCATTTACTTGTGAGCTTACTAGGACAAGTATGCAGAATTGTAACTGTAGTAAGAGACCGTCCAAAATCTGAATCATGAAGTTTGTCTAGCACTTATTGTTTGCAACTAATCGACATGAATAATTGGATATCATATCGAATGAGTAAGAAAGACAAGTAAAATTGTCAACAAACATGTCCTGCAGTAGTAATCTGGGCCAGTGTCACTACGACCAACAATCCAAAATGACTAGTTCTGCTCCTAGGGCCGGAATTTTGAAACCCTGTGAACTTTACAGGTACTAAAGATTACTGAAATACATCTGAACAATTAAGTGTAGGTAGCACTCAGCACACAACAAACCCTAATGACAGTCCTGCCTAATGAGTAATGAATCAATTTGAAAATGGGTGATGAGGTGTGGTTGCTGAGTGTTGAGGACGTATCTCAGGATAAATCGGGTTGGCTTAGTGGGTGATGCACGCCTAAGCCCAGAACAAACTGGGAAGGTAGGCACGGCGGCGCGCCCGGGCAGCGGTGACGTTGTTGGGCGAGCGGCTCCTAACCTCCTGTTAGTCCGGTGTCTCCTCCTAGAGTCATGCCGTCCGGGGACAGCAAGTCGCCGGCGAGGCAGGCGGTTGGGGGCGAGTAGAGATCGAAAGCACGCAGGAGAACAGAGGGGAATCGGGGCCTGGGCCTACCCAAAATCCCAGGATGGGCCGCGGCCCACCGTGGGCACCCTGTAGAGATACACACCCGAGCGACGAACATGCATTTTCAAACTAAATTAGGAACATTTAGCTGACCAATTAAACGACTCTGTTTTAATAATATCAAATTTGTATTTGAACAATTAAGCTTGTTTAGCTTGATGGGTGGAGCAGTGCTATTATGACACGAAGCACGTATGTTGATCGTATAATGATCATAAAGGGGGAAACCCTAAGCATTTTTTAGCAAAAGAGGGATTCCCCTCCAATTTCTATTAAAGAAACCACCACGGAACCAACATGATCAATTAACCCTAAGCATGATCAATTAAACCCTATTATGATTGTGCCATGGCAGATTTAAAGCTGCAAAACAGAGAAATGCTATTTAGCATCCATTGTTTGCTTCGAACTAAGAACTAAATTCTAAGAGCTGAAAAGAAAGTACAATAACCAAGTTACGATCTATTTTCTGGTTGAGATCAAAAAGTTGAGGAGATATGAAGTACCACCTCTCTTGCGGCGCCGTGTAGGCATCGAGGGTGCGATGGCTGTCGGTGGCGTTGAAGCAGATCTGCGATGGTAGACGGGTGCATCAGGGATAAGTCCCGTTGCGGTGGAAGAGAAGGTCGTGTGAGCGGCCCCGGCAAAGAGGAGGACAGCGCCGATGAAGCGAGAGGACGCGATGCAAGGCTCTTGGTCCGTCGTCGTGGATGAGAAATGTCCATCTCTAGCAGTGGACGACGCGGTCTTGGTAGGCGCTCCGGCATGGTGGAGGACGGTGGCGATGGATGGGGTGGAGGACGGCGGCGATGGATGGGGTGGCGGACGGAGGAGGTTGGTGTGGGGATGGTGTTCTATCGTGGACGGTGTATGAATGGGAAAATGGAGGGAGAGGTACAGGGAACCATGTTTTTGGGACGCGCCTGTCTGAAATATGGGAAAGTTACGAACTTAGCCCCCATTTAAAATTTGGACGTCTCGTCGGTTGGGGATAGGACGGTAATCTCGCATCTCGCCAATATTTGCCCAGAGCGATTTCGGGCGAGGAGAGGGTGTTTTGGCGCCCATGGTTGGCGCCCACGGTGTATGAACGGGGTTGACGGGTAGGGCGGTTGTGTCACGTCTGAGTGAAGTTACAAACCTGCCCCTATTGAAAATATTTGCCTACATCGATTTCGGCCAAGTTGAGCTTGTTTTGCCGCCCACCGTGTATGAATGGGGAAATGGAGGGAGAGACAGAGGTCTTTCATATGAGCTTGAATCAAATGTGTTTTGCCACCCATGTTTGGCGCCTACCGTGTCGGAATGGGCTCAGAGGCAGTCGTGTCATGTCTAATTGAAGTTACTAATCTACCCTATTGAGAGCAGTGGAAATCGCGCCGATGGATTGTCCGTGTAAGGGGTAGACAGTAATTTCCATCTCCCAAACACTTGGCTTCGGGCAGTCGACGTGGGAGTGGACATTTTGCCGCTTCTTTTGAATTTTGGGACAATAAGCATCCACGTTTACCCTGGCAACTAAATTCGAATCCATTTTGTATTCCTATACGAATCTTTATAAATCATTCTATGTGTTTTTATATATCTTCAAAAGCACAACAAAGATGTATTCCACTGTCATATATGAATATGATTTACAAATGCCGATACTTGAATTCAGAAGCTAGAATCCAGTTTAAGGTGAATTCGAATATTTGGAACAATTTATGTCCAACTCAATTGTCACACGCAACATAATGTGTACTCCCATTTAGATATGTACACATGTGATGTATCAAGATTCAAATACCGAGTCAATCAACCAATAATGTACAAAACTAACAGACATATAAACACTTATAGAGTATATGGATCAATAATATCAACTAACATACATAAGCCAAGCCGCTATACTTTTTTGCTAGAAGAGCATCCTTTTTTAGCGAAGCTAGTACAACATCTTGGCCCTTTCCGATGTGTGCCACTTAAGGTCCATCTATACTACTATTATTGTTGAATGCACATTCAGCCCGATTGGCATATTTGTAGGTCTAGCACAGCAATCAAAATGAAATGTCTCTGAGTCTTATCAATTAATACAGACCTGTGCTCAAATAAAATTACAAACCAAAAAACAAAAAACAATTATTACATGATCTCTAAAACAAACGGTTTGATCTATTACATGAACAAAAAACACAAAGGTTATTCGATGATAGAAAGAACGTTTCACCTATGATTTACCAATTGGGAATTTAATTTCCTTTTTTCCTTCAGGACCTTAACAATGCGGTCAGTCTCAGCTTGCTTCGTTTTGAAATCCACCAAATATTTAATGGTTGTCTTGAGTACTGCTTGTGATTGTGCTATTTGCTTCCTCAACATGTCAACTTCATCTCTAAGTGCAGAAGCAGAATCTCTTTCTACCGATAGTTTAGCCTCTAGAGCATCAGTAGTTGGCAATTCATGGTGCATGATTGGGCTGGTGCCATTGCTATGGGATGATACAATGTCCATGGGGACCTTGCTCTTTGATCTTGCGCTAACCTATTTTGCCATTCAAGTTCCGATTGGATTCTAAAAAGTTGAAGTTAGCAAAACATCTCAACTGGGAGTTATAACAGCAAACCAGTTAAACAAACAAGGAATTAAAGAGTTTCAATTGGATGCTGAAAAGTAGTTATTAACATCATTGTAACCGATTGTTGCAGCAGCAAAGCAGTTAAACAAACAAGTTTTGCAAAAGGTACCTGTTGTGGCATTGGAGTTTCTCTTGGATCCTGAAAAGTTGAGTAGCCAGTAACGTGATTAGAGCAACCGGTTGCAGCACCAAAGCAGTTAAACAAACCAGTTTTGCAAAAGGAACCTGTTGTGGCGTTGGAGTTTCTCTTGGATCCTGAAAAGTTGAGTAGTCAGTAACTTGATTAGAGCAACAAGTTACAGCAGCGAACCTGTTACACAAATATATTTTTGAAAATGTACCTGCTGTGCAATTGGACTTCCAATTGGATCCTGAAAACTTGAAGTTGGTAAGATGATTAGAGCAACAAGTTACAGCAGCAAACCAGGTAAACAAGGAAGTTTCTGAAAACATACATGTTGTGCCAACGGAGTTTCAGTTGGATCCTGCAAACTTGAATGTTAGCAATCATAAATAAAGTGTTGCAAGAGCCATATGAAACAAACATCAAACTAGTAAAACTAACCAGTTTTGGCAACGTATTTAATTACACATGAACTAGTAAAACTAACAAGTTCTTGGCAACGTATTAAAGTAACAAGTCGGTACCGATTACCAGCAACACAGACATCTGTAAATTTCTTTGATGTAAGCAAAATGATTCCGACACATATATAAGTTAAAAAGATGGTGTCCCTCATATAAACCTGACAGTTGTCTATCTATGAACATGCAAACATTACTAGTGCTACAAGTGATAACAACAAACCATTTAAACAAACAGGGTATCAGAATGTAAATTACACATGAATTCTGCTGCACCCTAGAGGTACATATGACCAGCTATCTACGTGCTTAAGTAACTATTTAAGTTCAGGCAAACAGGTAATTCTTAACAGTAAGTATCAAACACATAGATAGGCGCGGTCTATAATAGGATTAACAGGCTATGGCATTATGTAATCAGTAGCAAACTAAATTAAGCCAAACAACGTAATTGAACAATTTTGCAATAACTGGCTAACTAAAATTCCGAGAAGCAGGTAACTGAACTTACACTAGATCTTTGTACAGGCACACTGCAACTTCTTCTTCGCTTACAAGGTTCTACGAAGGAGTCCATGGCATCAATTGCTTGGATACGCAGTCCCAATACTTCTTTCTTCCCACACTGCATTGGTAAGTCGAATGGTTAATCTGGTAAGATGGTGCGTCCTTGTTATGTTATATGAGGACGTGTAGTCAGACTAGTTGTAGCCACACACATCACACTGGCTTTTACTGTATATTTCATGCGATTATATTTGGCATATCAAGATCTAAGCAATCTACAATAGGATGAAAAGACTGGCATCCTTCACATTATTGGCGAACTCAGTTCATAGAAACAAGCAATTCAACCATTCTGTGGGTAAATCAAAAGCGCCACTGGAATATTTTTCACTACCCCAATCATACACGCAAAAAGGGGCGATGCCAACGTAGGGGCTGGTATGGGCGGCCGCCTCGGGTGGCTGGAAAGTGTGCACCTAGTTTGAGTCGTCCAGGTTGGCCCAGGCTAGTTTTGTTCGTCCCAACGCACGAGCAGGCAATGTAAAAATGAAGAAAAACGTTTAAATTTGGATGGGCCGATAATGTAAGTGCAAGGCAGGCCCTATAGCAGGCTCGCGGCCCAAACGAGCGCCTCCCATATCGATCGACAGCAGGAAAAATCCCAATTCGTTCGCTCCTGCCTCCAGTCTGGTTTGCTCCTAACCTAGCCGCCGCTGGACAGACCGACACAACACTTCCTCGCGCCCTCGTTGGAGGGCGGTCGCCGGGCTTCAAACGAATGGAAGGAAAAGAAGATGAAGATCCAACCCTGGGTGTAGCCTGCATGGGAGGCAGCGGCAGCAGCACGGGCATGGCATCTAGCTTGTGCAAACGAAAAGTCGCAGCTTGCAAGAGCAGCATGCACAATGAGAGGTACATCACATCCCTAATTATATCTAATTCAACTATTCAATTTCTGGCCAATAGTTAAACCTGACGGTGTTGTAAAACTGCTTGTATGTAGGGAATCTATGAGGAAATGAAACCAATTTTTGCTTATTTTATAACTACCCCAATCAATACTGAACTGACTGAATCTAATGTATCTAATCAAGTTTCCGGTGCAAACATACAAGCTCATGTTGTTCTTGAGCCTGAAGTGTCTAATGAACATACTGCTAATGAAGGATTTGATGCAAACATTTTACATGCTCCTGGTGATGAACATATAGTGTCTAATGAGGGATCTAATGCAAGCATTTTGCAAGCTCCCATTAAAGGATTTAGTGTCTAATGATGATCTGCTATGTTGAGAGAGACATAGAGATTTGCAGGCATTGATTACAAGCAAATTATAGTACATTTTTATGGCTTGAGGAAACGTCTAGGTCATCTACCGGAAAGTCCCCGTATCATGACAATGTAGCATAAATACTTTTCTAATCTGTTGTTTGAAACTATTGGCATACTTGTGCAGGATAGATATATTGATATGCAGTTTGCGCACTGGTTATAGGTGCAATTACACTTCGATATTTTCAGCCAGAGAACGAATAATTCAAGCAGGTACAGACCATGTTAGTAGTCCTTGTACACCATGTTGCACTTTGTGTTTTTTGGTGCTTACATCATTTAGTGTTTTATAATCTGAACTACTTTGGATCATTAGCTGGTTTTCAAAGTGCATGTAGCTTCACATTTCTCAAGTTATGTTGATTTCCGTAGTGCAAGTGCCTTCGTATTTTTTAAGTTAAATGTTCACCCCTGGTAACTTGAATTTGTGGGTCCGCCACTGCACACAAATCATACACGCAGGCCAGTACGAATTAAATGAAATGCAGGGACTTACGCTAGCTCGTTGTACAGGCTCACTGCAGCTCTGCTTGCACTTGGGATGTTCCATATACAAGTTCATGTTACCAATTGCTTGGATGTGCATGCCTTGTGCTCCTTGCATCCCCCTTTGCATTTTTGACACAGCGAATGGTTGATCAAATACGAGGAATCGACCTTGCTATTGTACCGGAGGACAGATACTTACAAGGTTATACGGGTGTGCAGGATGTGTACCAGATCCCGTAGCGCCGTCATGCTTAGCTAAAAAATGGTTTTGCTTGTTTCAGATGGTATCTCCAGAAGAAATAAGAGTTAAAGTCAGAGTTGCATAGGCGTGTAAGTTAAGAGATCAGTGAAAGGATATCCAAACATCGTCGAAACAGTGCACAAGGGAGTGATGTGTGGATACCTAGTTTGGGTCGGTATTTAGGCATGCTTGCCTAGCTAGAGTGTGGGTCACTTCAAAGCCGTTGAGGGTGATGCGCTAGTGTTGACTGGCCGTGCATGGATGCATATCTTGAGTGGCAGCGGAGCGCTACGATGCGGTGGACAAGACCATTGGTGAAGCCCCAACGGCCTCGGGGGGCGGAGGTGCGACGATGTGCTCGGTGAAGTAGCCCCGGTGAGGTGGGAGACGGCGTCGGTGAAGCACACCTGATGCGATGGAAGTCGGTGTCTGTGAGGCACGTCGGTTGCGGCCGCCGACGTTGTCGGTGGACCACCCGGTGCGGTGGACGAGGGCGTAGATAAGGTAGCTCCGGTGCGGTGGTGAAGCGCGACTGTCGTTGTCGGTGTCAAAATCGGTGGATCTTGGGTAGGGGGTCCCGAACTGTGCGTCTAAGGCGGATGGTGACAGGAGGCGGGGGACACAATGTTTACCCAGGTTCGGGCCCTCTCGATGGAGGTAATACCCTACTTCCTTCTTGATTGATCTTGATGATATGATTATTACAAGAGTTGATCTACCACGAGATCGTAGAGGCTAAACCCTAGAAGCTAGCCTATGACTATGATTGTTGTTGTCCTACGGACTAAACCCTCCAGTTTATATAGACATCGGAGGGGGCTAGGGTTACACAGAATCAGTTACAAGGGAGGAGATCTACATATCCGAATTGCCAAGCTTGCCTTCCACGCCAAGGAGAGTCCCATCCGGACACGGGACGAAGTCTTCAATATTGTATCTTCATAGTCCAACAGTCCAGCCAAAGGATATAGTACGGCTGTCCGAGGACCCCCTAATCTAGGACTCCCTCAGTAGCCCCCGAACCAGGCTTCAATGACGATGAGTCCAGCGCACAGATTGTCTTCGGCATTGCAAGGCGGGTTCTTCTCCAAATTTTGAGTACCTGTCGATTAGTGTCCGGCTCCCCATGAATGTTGCACTCCTCGGCTTCTGCGCCTAATAATGGCTATCCTCCACGTGTCGAGCGAATGCGAGAAGTCGGGGCATTTTTACACTTGCCACCCTAATCATGTAAGTAAACCATCTATTTAAAGAGACGGGTATCCTTAGATCCAGATCACACCATTATCCCACAGCGAGCTTCCATCGGAGAGCACCTGGAAAACCCATCCCATCATGGCCGGCCATCGCAGCTCCTCCTCTCGCTCCCGTAGCCCCAAGCCGGGCAATTGGAAGAAGTGTTCCGTTCCCCACAGCCAACTAGTAGAGTTACAGACCCAGGGAATTCTCCCTCCCACGTATATCGTCCCCGTCCGAGCCGGATTAGCCACTTACAATGGCGGGGAGCAAGCAGAGAGCTTTCCCAACCCATCCATGGGGGAGCGGGTATGCCTTGTCCCTTATTTATTGAGGGGACTCGGATTTCCAATCCATCCGTTCCTCCGCGGACTCCTGGAGTTCTACGGCCTCCAGCTGCATAACCTTACTCCCGCCTCCATTTTACACATCGCTGGCTACGTCGCCCTTTGCGAGCTGTTTTTGGGCTGCGAAGCTCATTTCGAGCGATGGAAGAGGCTATTCTGCCTCGTACCCCGTACACAGGAGGGGTCAATATATCAAGTGGGCGGAGCCGAGATATGGCACATCGCTAGGACCGGATACCTGTCCGGTACTCCGAAGAAGACGTCCAAAGACTGGCTTTCAGAGTGGTTTTATATGGAGGACGTCCCCCTTCCGGACCCTATTCGGATGGGACTTCCTGAGTTTAGTAACGCCCCTTTGAAGAAACGCCGCAGCTGGGCCCTCGGAGCCCCAGGAGGAAGATAACGGAGAAGTCCTTTACCTGATGGACCGGATAAAAACGCTAGCCAAATCAGGATTGACAATAATCGAGGTTATGTCAATATGTATAATGCGGGGGGTGCAGCCACTTCAGTATCGGGGACAACCCATGTGGCACTTCAATGGAGAAGACGATGCCACCCGCTGAGGTCGTAAGGGACCGGACTCCGTCGCTGCTTTAGCGAAAATACTATCCGATTTATATAAAGGAGAGGAAGAGGAGTTCATCCGCATTAAGCCACGGGATGGATTCTCCATGTACAACCCCCCAAGCTGGGTGAGCTGCTACCTTTTACTCCTAACCTTTCCCGCATTTTTCGTCACAGATATTTACCTTGCTATTTTATAGCAGGAACTACGAAAAGCTGTGAGGGAGGTCCACAGCCCGCCTCCACAACCAGAGGACCCTGACCCAGCCCTCGACCCGGACTCAAAGAAGATCCGGACACATTTGTGGAGCTCATCGACAGGACGTTCTATCAATTAAGCTATGACGGTGCCTTGGTGGCCATCATAGCCGATTATCCTGGACTACTCCCTGCGTCGCGGATATTAAGTAGGATATTATTTGCACATTAATTTGGAAGTATATTAACTGCATGCGGATATTAAGTAGGATATTATTTGCGTGTTATTATGTGATTAGCACTATTTTTGGCATGAAATTAACTGCACACTAAACGTGTTGAGCGCTCGATATTAAAGCAGTCTAGGTCATTGGATGAGAAGGAATACATGTGGCTTGATGAAATTTTATATTTAATTTCATACGGCTCTAGCAGAACATTCAATCGATCAAACCATATATTTCATTCAGTCTGACTCCGACTTTACATTCATACGACGATCGATCTAAAATAAATGGAAATGATAAGCGTTCGGATTTTAAGCATGGCAATCTGAATGTTTTTCATGAAAATTTTAGATTATGCGGCGGCGGCAGGGGCGTATTGCGCTGGGAAGCGGCTCCTCTACCGTGCTTTGTGTGTCGTCGGGCCACTGACCGACGGCGACGACGACGGCGGCGTCTTGCGCCGTTGTTGGTGTACTTCTGGACGTTGGCCCTAGCTTCAAGGAAGGCCACAATGTTCTGGACTTCGGATCCAGGAGCGAGTCAACTGGCGGGAGGAGGCGACTGGCGTTGGTGCAAGGAAGTGGTCGACGGCGGCTATCCATGCCGCTGAGAGGGGCACTGGCACCCGCGATGGGACAGGCGCTGGCAACGGTGCGACGGAGACATTCGTGTGCACGGGCATCGGCACGGGCGCGCATGTCAGTGCACGTGCAAGTGCAGGCGCTGGCAGGTGCACGGGCGCGTGAAAGTCGGTGGGGACCTCGTGGAACCCCGTGGCATCAAGCTCGGCGACAATGTGCGGCTCCTAGCCCATCAATGCCACGGCGATGGGCGCTGGCACAGTCGGGGCGGCGGGAGCGGGGACAGGCGCGGCGTCTTCCTGCAAGGCCGGTTCAAGATCGTCCCAAAGCGCCTTATGTTCTTGAGACTCCGGCTGGGTGTCGGCATGGCATACGGTTAGGTCAGGCTGGTTGGAGGTAGACAACTGGAGAATCGGAGAGGAAGAGAGAAGATTGTAGCGATACCGGGTAGTGCAGGGTTGATTTTAACTTGCGATGATGGCGACATTAAAAGTGGGAGCAGTTGGGACGAAGTTGGGCGGTGGAGACTGTTCAAAGGGCTCGCCTCCCGGCGAGCCTGCGCAGCGGTCTGCTCGCACGCCTCCCTGTCAGCCGGCGCAGCGGTCTGCTCGCACGCCTCCCGTCGACTCACATGCTTTCTCAGACGGCACCTGCCGATGAGAAGCGGGACTCGTGGCGGCACGTAAACGCCCACGGTTTCAATAGTGAAAGCGTTCACCTTAACGTGATAGGTCTTTGTTCCAAAATACCTTGGCTCTTCATTTGTGCAACTTCTCATAAGCAGCTTGTCTCAAATTGAAGAAAAACATTACGTAGGAATATTTGCGCCATATCACGTGACCATGCTCAGTTTCATGACTTTCTGGTCACTTTTGGATTTTCTGAAATTTAAAATCCAGGATTCGAAACAATATCATAACCTACATCATGCAATAAATTTTCAAGCGATACATCTTTCCTGTTGTATTTCTTAAGAAAGGATTTGGTCAAACATTTTGCTTAGTTAGACTTCAGACAAGTTATATATGTATAGTAAAAGGATAATCCCTCCATACCAGTGCATTGCATGATATATTAACTCAAGTACTAGGCACGAACAAACGGGCTCAATTCTATGCTCATCCTGGTGTAGTACTCCTATTAGTACAAGGCAATGGAGTTGACGGGTGCTACTTTGAAGATTCTCTATCATGAAGATTATGGTGCTACTTTGAAGCACAAGTGTGGCAAAGGATAGTAGCATTGTCCCTTCTCTCTTTTTCTCTCTTTTATCTTATTTGGGCCTTTTATCTTTTTTATGGCCTCTTTTCTCCCCTTTTTTTTAATATATATTTCTCACTTGGGACAATGCTCTAGAAAATGATGATCATCACACTTCTATTTATTTACAACTCAATGATTACAACTCGATACTAGAACAAGGTATGACTCTATATGAATGCCTCCGGCGGTGTACCGGAATATGCAATGATCCAAGAGTGACATGTAAGAAATAATTATAAATGGTGGCTTTGCCACAAATACTATGCCAACTACAAGATCATGCTAAGCACTATGATAATGATGAATGTGTCATGATGAATGGAATGGTGGAAAGTTGCATGGCAATATATCTCGGAATGGCTATGGAAATGCCATAATAGGTAGGTATGGTGGCTGTTTTGAGGAAGATATAAGGAGGTTTATGTGTGAAGGAGCGAATCATATCACGGGGTTTGGATGCACCGGCGAAGTTTGCACCAACTCTCAATGTGAAAAAGGGCAATGCACGGTACCGAAGAGGTTAGCAATGATGGAAGGGTGAGAGTGCGTATAATACATGGACTCAACATTAGTCATAAAGAACACATATACTTATTGCAAAAATCTACAAGCCATCAAATACCAAAGCACTACGCGCATGCTCCTAGGGGGATAGATTGGTAGGAAAAGAGCATCGCTCGTCCCCGACCGCCACTCATAAGGAGGACAATCAAAGAACACCTCATGTTTCAAATTTGTTACATAACGTTTACCATATGTGCATGCTACGGGACTTGCAAACTTCAACACAAGTATTTCTCAATTTCACAACTACTCAACTAGCATGACTATGATATTATTACCTCCATATCTCAAAACAATCATCAAGCATCAAACTTTTCTAAGTATTCAACACACTCATAAGAAAGATTTTATTATTCTTTTATACCTAGCATATTAAGATTATTTAAGAAAATTACCATGCTATTTAAGACTCTCAAAATAATCTAAGTGAAGCATGAGAGATCAATAGTTTCTATAAAACAAATCCACCACCGTGCTCTAAAATATATAAGTGAAGCACTAGAGCAAAACTATATAGCTCAAAAGATATAAGTGAAGCACATAGAGTATTCTATCAAATTCCAATTCATGTATGGCTCTCTCAAAAGGTGCGTACAGCAAGGATGATTATGGTAAACTAAAAAGCAAAGACTCAAATAATACAAGACGCTCCAAGCAAAACACATATCATGTGGTGAATAAAAATATAGCTCCAAGTAAAGTTACCGATGGAAGTGGACGAAAGAGGGGATGCATTCCGGGGGCATCCCAAAGCTTTGAATTTTTGGTGTCATTGGATTATATCGGGGGTTCTGTGGGCATCCCCAAGCTTAGGCTCTTGCCACTCCTTGTTCCATAATCCATCAAAAATATTTCACCCAAAACTCGAAAACTTCACAACACAAAACTCAAGAGAAATCTCGTGAGCTCCGTTAGCGAAAGAAAACAAAAGACCACTTCAAGGTAATGTAATGAACTCATTATTTATTTATATTGGTTTTAAACCTACTGTATTCAAACTTATCTATGGATTATAAACTATTTTACTAGCCATAGATTCATCAAAATAAGCAAACAACACACGAAAAACAGAATCTGTCAAAAACATAACATTCTGTAGTAATCTGTAACTAACGCAAACTTCTGGAACTCAAAAAATTCAGCCAAAATAGGAAGACCTAGGAAATTTGTTTATTGATCCGCAGCAATTGGAATCACTATTTTATCACGTTCTGGTGATTTTTAACAATTGTTTTCGTGAACCGAAAGTTTCTGGAAATTACAGCAAGATCAAATAACTATCACCCAAGAAGATCCTATAGGTTTAACTTGGCACAAACACTAATTAAAACATAAAAACACATCTAACCAGAGGCTAGATCAAATATTTATTCCTAAAAAGAAGCAAAAACCAAAAAATTAAAAATAAAATTGGGTTGCCTCCCAACAAGCGCTACCGTTTAACGCCCCTAGCTAGGCATAAAAGCAAGGATAGATCT
>LR880970.1:500473768-500500739 GCA_904067115.1 Aegilops sharonensis
AAGACCTAGGAAATTTGTTTATTGATCAGAAGCAATTGGAATCAGTATTTTATCACGTTCTGGTGATTTTTAACAATTGTTTTCGTGAACCGAAAGTTTCTGGAAATTACAGCAAGATCAAATAACTATCACCCAAGAAGATCCTATAGGTTTAACTTGGCACAAACACTAATTAAAACATAAAAACACATCTAACCAGAGGCTAGATCAAATATTTATTCCTAAAAAGAAGCAAAAACCAAAAAATTAAAAATAAAATTGGGTTGCCTCCCAACAAGCGCTACCGTTTAACGCCCCTAGCTAGGCATAAAAGCAAGGATAGATCTTGGTATGGCCATCTTTGGTAGGCAATCCATAAGTGGATATCATGATAGACTCATATGGTAACTTTATTTTCTTCCTAGAAAAGTGTTCCATGCCTTTCTTTAATGTAAATTGGAATCTAATATTCCCTTCCTTCATATCAATAATTGCACCAATCGTTCTAAGGAAAGGTCTACCAAGAATAATAGGACATGAAGGATTGCAATCTATGTCAACAACGATAAAATCTACGGGAATATAGTTCCTATTTGCAACAATAAGAACATCATTAATTCATCCCATAGGTTTCTTAATAGTGGAATCCGAAAGGTGCAAGTTTAAAGAGCAATCATCAAAATCAGGGAAACCTAGCAAATCGCACAGAGTTTTTGGAATCGTGGAAACACTAGCACCCAAATCACACAAAGCATAGCATTCATGATCTTTAATCTTAATTTTAATAGTAGGTTCCTACTCATCATAAAGTTTTCTAGGGATAGAAAGTTCCAACTCAAGCTTTTCTTCAGAAGATTGCATCAAGGCATCAACGATA
Organism: Aegilops sharonensis; assembly: GCA_904067115.1. NCBI lineage: Eukaryota > Viridiplantae > Streptophyta > Magnoliopsida > Poales > Poaceae > Aegilops > Aegilops sharonensis. The sequence continues at coordinate 500,474,625 of LR880970.1, forward strand.
TGTTTGGTAAAAGCTTTATTTTGACTGTAAGCATGAGGAGAATTTAGCACGGATTGCAACAAGGAAATACAATCAATTAAAGAGCAACTTTCATAATTAAATTCCTTGAAATCCAAAATAGTGGGTTTAGCAACATCTAGGGTTTTACTTTCTTCAATCCCACTTTTATCAATTTTAGCATCAAGATCTAAAAACTCCAAATTTTTAGAACGCCTTCTAGGTAAAGGTGGATCATAATCAGTCCCATCAGTATCAAGATTCATATTGCGAAACAAAGATTTGATAGGGGATACATCAATAACTTTTAGATCTTCATCTTTATTTTCATGGAAATTGGAAGAACACGCTTTAATAAAGGCATCTTTCATAGCACGCATCCTAGCGGTTCTTTCCTTGCACTCATCAATGGAAATTCTCATAGCTTTGAGAGACTCATTGATATCATGCTTAGGAGAAATAGATCTAAGCTTTAAATAACAAACATCAAGAGAAATTCAATCAACATTCCTAGCCAATTCATCAACTTTAAGCAGTTTTTCCTCAAGCAAAGCATTAAAATTCTTTTGCAAATTCATAAACTCTTTAACACTAGTCTCAAATTCAGAGGGCATCTTATTAAAATTTCCATAAGAGTTGTTGTAGGAATTTCCATAATTATTAGAAGGATTACTAGGATAAGGCCTAAGATTAAAGTTCCCTCTATACGCGTTGTTACCAAACTTATTCCTACCAACAAAATTCACATCCATAGATGCATTATTGTTTTCAATCAAAGTAGACAAAGGCATATCGTTAGGATCAGAAGAAACACTCTTAGTAGCAAATAATTTCATAAGTTCATCCATCTTTCCACTCAAAACATTTATTTCTTCTATCACATGCACTTTTTTATTAGTAGATCTTTCAGTGTGCCATTGAGAATAATTAACCATAATATTATCTAGGAGTTTAGTAGCATCTCCTAAAGTGATTTCCATAAAAGTGCCTCCCGCGGCCGAATCTAAATGGTTTCTAGAAGCAAAATTCAATCCGGCATAATTTTTTGTATAATCATGCACAAATTCAAACCATGAGTAGGGCAATTACGTATCATTAATTTCATACTCTCCCAAGCTTGTGCAACATGTTCATGATCAAGTTGCTGAAAGTTCATAATATCGTTTCTAAGGGAGATGATCTTAGCAGGAGGAAAATACTTAGAGATAAAAGCATCTTTTCACTTGTTCCAAGAATCAATACTATTTTTAGGCAAAGAAGAAAACCAAGCTTTAGCACGATCTCTAAGCGAAAAAGGAAATAGCTTCAATTTAACAACATCATTGTCAACATCCCTCTTCTTTTGCATATCACATAAATCAAGGAAGCTATTTAGATGAGTAGCGGCATCTTCACTAGGAAGGCCGGCGAATTGATATTTCATAACAAGATTCAATAAAGCAGTATTGATTTCACAAGATTCAGTATTGGCAAGAGGAGCAATTGGAGGGCTAAGTAAATCATTATTGTTGGTATTGGTAAATTCACACAATTTGGTATTATCTTGAGCCATCGTGACAAGCAAGCAAACCAACACACGAGCAAACAAAAAGCAAGCGTAAAGAAAGGCAAACGAAAAAGAGAGGGCGAATAAAACGACAAGGGTGAAGTGGGGGAGAGGAAAACAAGAGGCAAATGGCAAATAATGTAATGCGAGAGATAAGGGATTGTGATGGGTGCTTGGTATGTTGACTTTCGCGTAGACTCCCCGGCAACGGTGCCAGAAATTCTTCTTGCTACCTCTTGAGCTGGCATTGGATTTCCCCAAAGAGGAGAGGATAATGCAGCAAAGTAGCGTAAGTATTCCCCTCAATTTTTGAGAACCAAGGTATCAATCCAGTAGGTGGCCACGCGCGAGTCCCTCGTACCTACACAAAACAAATAGCTCAACGCAACCAACGCGATTAGGGGTTGTCAATCCCTTCACGGTCACTTACGGGAGTGAGATCTGATAGAGATGATAGATAATATTTTTGGTATTTTTGGTATAAAAGATGCAAAGTAAAATAAAAAGCAAAGCAATAATAAAGTGATGGAAGATTAATATGATAGAGAATAGACCCGGGGGCCATAGATTTCACTAGTGGCTTCTCTCAAGAGCATAAGTATTTTACGGTGGGTGAACGAATTATTGTTGAGCAATTGACATAAATAGCATAGTTATGAGAGTATCTAGGTATGATCATGTATATAGGCATCATGTCCGAGACAAGTAGACCGACTCCTGCCTGCATCTACTACTATTACTCCACTCATCGACCACTATCCAGCATGCATCTAGAGTATTAAGTTAATGAAAACAGAGTAACGCTTTAAGCGAGATGACATGATGTAGAGGGATAACTTCATGCAATATGATAAAAACCCCATTTTGTTATCCTCGATGGCAACAATACAATACGGGCCTTGCTGCCCCTTCTGTCACTGGGAAAGGACACCGCAAGATTGAACCCAAAACTAAGCACTTCTCCCATTGCAAGAACTACCAATCTAGTTGGCCAAACCAAACGGATAATTCAAAGAGACTTGCAAAGATAACCAATCATACATAAAAGAATTCAGAGAAGATTCAAATATTGTTCATAGATAATCTTGATCATAAACCCACAATTCATCGATCTCAACAAACACACCGCAAAAAGGAAGATTACATCGAATAGATCTACACGAGAGAGGGGGAGAACATTGTATTAAGATCCAAAAAGAGAGAAGAAGCCATCTAACTACTAACTATGGACCCGAAGGTATGAGGTAACTCACACTTCATCGGAGAGGCTATGATGATGTAGAAGCCCTCCGTGGTGGATTCCCCTTCCGGCGGAGCTCCGGAACAGGCCCCAAGATGGGATCTCGTGGATACAGAAAGTTGCGGCAGTGGAATTAGGTTTTTGGCTCCGTATCTGATTGTTTGGGGGTACGTAGGTATATATAGGAGGAAGGAGTACGTCGGTGGAGCAAAGGGGGGCCCACGAGGCAAGGGGCGCGCCCTAGGGGGGCGCCCTCCACCCTCGTGGCCACCTCCTTTCTTTCTTGACGGGGGGTCCAAGTCTCCTGGATCATATTCGGTGAGAAAATTGCGTTCCCAAAGGTTTCATTCCGTTTGGACTCCGTTTGATATTCCGTTTCTTCGAAACTCTGAAATAGGCAAAAAAAAATAGCAAATCTGGGCTGGGCCTCCGGTTAATAGGTTAGTCCCAAAAGTAATATAAAAGTGTAAAATAAAGCCCAATATGATCCAAAACAGTAGATAATATAGCATGGAGCAATCAAAAATTATAGATACGTTGGAGACGTATCAACGGGTGACCTTGGGTAGCGGCGACCGAGGGAATTGAACCGTGCTCGGCACGGTAGGTAACGTTGACTAGTTACTAAAGCATGCCTCCATTGTTCATCGGTAGTCATTATGGACCGGGGACATGAGGGGAATTTCCTAGGGCTGGAATTCTGGACGCCAGATATTTCGACTCGAAACGCGAAGGCTCGACTGGTTAACCAAACCAAGCATGCTTAACAACTTGGAAATATAGCAATTGTATTTGTTTCTCATTTATTTAGTACAACCAAGTTCGATTTATTCCTCACATGGTATACAATAACAGAATGCAGCCACAACAATTGAACATCGCATTGCAGAATTGAACCAAGCAGTTAACTAAACACCACAACAAGTGAACCAAGCCACAACAAATGAACCAAGCAGTTAAGTAAACACCAATTGAACAATATAACATACTCCTAATAGAAGATCAGACAGTTAACCAAACCAAGCATGCTTAACAACTTGGAAATATTGCACCCTGAAGAATTGAACATCACATTTGCAGAATTGAACCAAGCAGTTACTTGAACACCACATTGCACGACATATAGAACATATACACTATAGCAGAAGATTGCATGGTAAAAGTAGATAGCACAATTCACTAGAATTTGTTAAGGAAAGGAAGTAGCTAGCAAATTGAACATGGGTCCTTATAGTGAGCTAATAAGACAAGCTACTCTTCATTGTCAGAGATATCGATGACGATTGGCTCCTTGGACATGGAAGAGGGCGAGGCCTCTGCATCGTGGGTGCCCTTGTTGTAGTGGTGAGTTGCCTGAGCCGCTCCGGGCACCAACCTACTGGCTCTCGAGATGAGGTAAGCACGGTCACGCTGAGAAAACACCTTGTAGTCTTTGTCGAAGGCACCGACAGTGGCCTCAAGAAAACGCCATGAACTGTCGTTTAAAGCAGCCAACTGTGTCGCGGCGTCGGTGCGCGAGGCATCAATAGTGTCCTCGACGGCGAGGTGCTCCTCCAAGATCTGGGGGTCGGCACGAATGGCAGCCATCGCGACCTAATCCGCGCGTGCAGCCGCGATTTGCTTCTCCGCTGCCAAATGCTCCTTGAGGTCCTGGCTATACTGCATGCACCATGGCTTAGGCCGACGCTTATTTGATGGAGGGGTCGGTGATTTGGGTGGAAGGTGTCGCGCTCGCACCGGCGGTCGGGGCATGTGGGATGTGGAAGGAGGAGGAGGATGGGGGTCGGGTGTGGATTACCTGCCTGGATAGGCGAGGCCGAGCTGCGTGAAGGAGGGTCGCCAGCGAGGAGGCGGCGGCGCTGCAAGCAAAGAGTGAAGGTTTCAACTTGGAAAGGAAGGTGGAAAAAGGGGAAATTTGGCTTTTGGTAAGGGGAAGGGGCGGGGAGGTAGATATTTCCGCGGAAGCCAAAAATTTGGACTCGCTTCAGCCAAAAAACTGGCGCACAAAGTGTCATCAGACACGGTCCCTTATTCAGACACGGTCCAAAGATATTTTGTGCTGCATCTCACATGGTTGGTTATAATAAACTGTGTGGGATCTACTTGATTTTTGGTCTTGATTTGAATTACATAATGGGGTCACAACAGCCATGGACGGTGTTTGAATTGCTAGACCTTTTATCTGCAGTGATCATAAAAGAATTGGAATTATTCAGGGTTCGTTTGGACATTTTTATGCATTAAGTGAGTTTTCAATGCATTTATGTGCATAATTCAAATTTGAACTACATGCGCATGCTCGAGTGCATCTAAATTCGTTGAAAAATCAAATCTTTGTCCTTGGGTGCATGCTTAGGTCCCACGCAAGAAATGGGAATGACATTCAAACACCATGGCACCGTTGATTGCCGTCAAAACAGTGAGAAGCCTGGTTCTTTAATTCTAGTAAATCCAAAAGTCGTCTGAAATTCATGAAACTTGGCATGCTATCATGGAGCGACATCAACATGCCGTGGTACAAATTTTGTCCCATTCGGGGCAGGTTTGGGTATATGCTTCTCACAAACCGGAGCTTCTCACAACAAGCATGATGGTTTTCGGTAGGGAACGTCCCACCTTTGGGGACGAAACGATATCCATTGCCTCTTATTGATTTCAAGTTTTTTTCTCGTGTCAACATCGAACAACAGGAGTGGTGTGTGAATTTTTGTGATTTTTCGGGGTTCATTTGGACATTTTTATGCATTAAGTGAGTTTTCAATGCATTTATGTGCATAATTCAAATTTGAACTACATGCGCATGCTCCAGTGCATAAAAATTCGTTGAAAAATCAAATCTTTGTCCTTGGGTGCATGCTTAGGTCCCATGCAAGAAATAGAAATGAAATTCAAACACCAGGGCACCGTTGATTGCCGGCAAAACATTGAGATGCCTGGTTTTTAAATTCTAGTAAATCCAAAATTCGTCTGAAATTCATGAAACTTGGCATGCTATCATGGAAGGGCACCCGACATGCCGTGGTACAAATTTTGTCCCATTTGGGCATGTTTGGGTATATGCTTCTCACAAACCGGAGCTTCTCACAACAAGCATGATGGTTTTCGGTAGGGAGCATCCCACCTTTGGGGACGAAACGATATCCATTGCCTCTTATTGCTTTCAAATTTTTTTCTTGTGTCAACATAGAACAACATGAGTGTTGTGTCAATTTTTGTGATTTTTCGGGGTTCGTTTGGACATTTTTATGCATTAACTGAGTTTTCAATGCATTTATGTGCATAATTCAAATTTGAACTCCATGCGCATGCTCCAGTGACTATAAATTGGTTGAAAAATCAAATATGTGTCCTTATGTGCATGCTTAGGTCCCATGCAAGAAATGAGAATGAATTTCAAACACCAGGGCACTGTTGACTGCCGGCAAAACATTTTGATGCCTGGTCTTAAATTCTAGTAAATCCAAAACTCGTCCGGTGTGCAGGTTCACCGGGAAGCATGCGAGATGTTCAATGCAGGATTTGTGCATCTCTTCAACGCAAACGATTCAGTGAAGCAGTAAAGCGGCAGAAAATAAACCAAAAAATATACGTGCTGCCACACACCCCGTGTATCGTGCGAGCAGGCGTGAGTTGACGGGACGCATGCGAGCAGTCCGCCGTGCAGGCATACCGAGAGGCGTGCGTGCAGGTGTGTGTATCGACGGGGGGGCGTGCGAGTAGCTATGTGAAATGATGGTAGGAATGGCAGACGTCCGCCGCGCAGGCTCACCGGGAGGCTAGACAACTTTTGACCGCAACCTGCCTCGCTCCCACTAGTCCGTATTAATTGTGCGCCCGACCCGCCGACCATAATAGGCGGCCGCACCCCCGGTCCACAGTGGTCACCGACGTCTGGACTCCGGAGTGTATGACGATGTTGCCGAAGCGCACCATCGGAGGGAGTGGCGATGCCGGGGCTGGTGAAGCACCCGCACAACGCGTCAAGCTGGCCACAGAGGTTTCCGTCGCTGCCGACGAGGTCTCGTGCGGGCAGCAACACGACCTTGAATTCGTCGGCGCCGTCGTGCCCCCCCAGCTGGAGCCCGAGGTCAACAGCAACTCCGGCAACAACTGCGACTCCGACGAAAAACTGGTTAGTCACCTACGTATATGTTTGTGCCCTTTTTCTTCCTGATCTTGGGAATTGATTTCGAATGTCCTACATGTTATGCCATTTTTTCTTTCAGATTTGTATGAACACAGATGAGGCTCCGACCAGCGCCGCCGCCGGATGTAGATCTTTAACCCGGCTGTGCAGCCAGGAGCGCCCCTGGACCTGAGGAACCAATAGAATCTCCGGCAGACCACATTAGCGATCTCCCGGACGGAATCCTTGGAGAGATCATCTCCCTTCTCGCCGCCAAGGATGGTTGCCGCACACAAGTCCTCGCATCTCGGTGGCGCACTCTGTGGCTCACTGTGCCTCTTAATCTCGACTGTCGTCAGCTATCTGTCGATGATGATTCTGAACTCCCCGGAGCCATCATCTCCTCCCACGGGGGCTCCGTTCAACGCATCTGCATCCCGGCATGCTACCTGCTAGACATACCCTGCACGGTGGCCGCCTGCCGAACATCCCGTCAATTCGATAAACTCCAGCAGCTTGAGTTCTACCATTACATCGATAATTTCCACCAAGAGCTGCATCTGTGCCCTCACCACCGATGCCCATCTCATGGTTTTCCTCCTCTCTCCAAATGTCACCTTGACCCAGTGCCATCTAGCAGACTATCTGGTACAAATGCTTCGACTACCAGTGCTGAAAAACCTTGCGCTTGTGTTGGTTGATCTGTCGGTGGCCTCACTTCACAGCATCATCCACTCTAGCTGCCCTGCACTTCAGCGTTTGGTGCTTGTTTTTGGAATAGGAATCCATATCCCTTGTCTCAAAATAAAGTCATCTCACCTTGTAAGCATTGGAATTCATTTTGTAGGACAGGAGCTCATCATCAAAGATGCCCCTTCACTTCAAAGGTTGCTCCTTAATTGTTGTTATAAACCTTCACAAATAACTGTGGTCTCTGCGCCTAAACTGGAGACCTTGGGTGCAATTAGTGATCCATTTGAATGGTCTGAGATGGTGTTTGCCTCCACACCTATTGAGGTATTGTATATTATTCACGTACACTTTTGTAATTTGCATTTTTCATTTGTGCGCATAAGTTAAGTATCATCTTGGAGTACACTTTCAGTGCTAATATTATGTTCTATGCTCAATGAAGCGCTTGTCCATCCTAAGTGGTGGTGGATTCCGTCAAGACCTTATATATCACTATGTGGTGTTTTGATCTCAACATCATTATTGCCTTGCTGCAATGCTTTCCATGTCTGGAGAATTTGTATATGAAGGTGATGATTTCACGCACATTGAAAGCCCATATATAATGTACTATAATTAATCGTTCAGCTATCACTCTTTCAACATAATCTTTTTTAGACGTTAATTGTTTTCAATCTTTATCTCTATTTAGGCACTAACACATGGAAAAAAAGGTATAACCAATCGATGGTTCAAGAACCACCGGGATTTTCTCAGATCTCACGACATTCGTTTGAAGACAGTAACACTGGAAGGATATGCATCCAACAATGCAAACACTAGCTTTGTCACATTCTTCATGTCGAATGCGAGGGCACTATTGTCCGTGAGGATTAAGTTTTCAACAAGAATTTTCTTATGGCTGCAGGTGTTGAACAACATAAAAAGAAGTTTCATGTGGACCTAAGGGCTTCTGATCGTGCTCGGCTTCTATTTACAACAACTTGTCATCATGGACCAGTAGAATTTCTGGTCGTTGATCTTGATTTTATGGATCAGACTAATCCATTTGATTGTGACTGCCGAAAACTTTGTTTGAGTTAGATGTCATTGTCCTGTTCAATTTGGATTTTGTCAAATACTTTTTATATATAATATATGTGTGTTGCCGTCTAGTGCACACACGTTGATCTATCTAACTGTTTCAGTTGTCGTGGCATCGCAAACAGTTCATCCATGTAAAGTGTATGCCATCAATTGTAGACACTTTGATTTGGCTGGCCGGTTTCTGTTATGTTGCCTAATCGCAAACAGTTAATCCTTCTGAAGCGTATGCCCTCAATCACACACACCTTGATCTGGCTGACCGTTTCTTTTGTGTTGCCTAATCACAAACAGTTCATCCGAGTGAACGGTGTTCTCTATATCGCACACGCCTTCATCAGGCTGCCCGTTTCTTTTGTTCCACCTCATCGCAAACAGTTCATTGGACTGAACCATATGCCTCTGATCGCACACGCAACTAAAATCTGAATCGTGTTTGATGGCTCCGCCATCGCAAACGTTGTGCACCTTTTTTGACGGTTCTTTTACACCACCGTTTGTGATTATTGCATCGCACACAGTTTCGTCAAAGGGTCTTTGATCGTAGTGTTGCGTTAGCAGCATCCTGCAGTAGTGTGTGGCAGTCCATTTGAAATCTCTAAAAAGACTAATATGTAGGAACGAAGGGAGTAAACTGTAAGACATGCATGGTCCTCAATTCAATATTTAAAATGAACAGGAAACTGAAACATGAATATTAAGTCTAGTACTACAGTACATGCAAATGTTCTGTTTAGGCGGAGCTATGTAGATTGTCGGGGATTAACCTCTCGACCTTAGATAAAATTGTGAAGCTCTTTTTAATATTATTTAGAATATATTTGTCCCCACACTCTCAAACATCGATTGGTTGTGCACCCCCTCCTCCCCGGGAGAATATCATGTGCCCCCACACCTTAGATGCTATATGCTGATATGAGTTGCTTGGAGCTTGTAGATCTGAGATATAGCAGCTCACATGATGTCTTAATATTTTTGAAGGAAACCTTAATGAGTTTGAGAATTGCACACAATTTGTACAAAAACTACTCAGATGCCCTTGGCTCCCATATCCAACGACCACGAAGCTCGTATCACCGTAGCATCTAAGATGAAGGAGGACCTCATATTCTCCTGTATGTAAGAATATCATGTGCTACCACACCTTAGATGCTTTGGTGATACAAGCTCTTCGGAGCCGTTGGATTTGTGATCCAACAACTCCTCAGTGGTTCGAATGTTTTTTGCAGAATATCCCCCCAAAGAGTTCGGCCACTGCTTACAAGCACAAAGACTGCTCAGATACCATTGGATCTCAGATCAAACGACCTCGAAGCTCGTATCACCATAGCATCCAAGCTACAAGATCACCTGATGTTTTCTCGCATGGGAGAATATGAGGTGTTCCCGCACTGTAGATTCTATGGTGATACGAGTTCACAGAGATCTAATGGCTCACGGTAGGAGGTTTGAATGTTTTTGCAATATACGCCTGAGAGAGTTTGGGAATTGCGCAAAAAGTACAAGTACTACGCATGTGGCATCTGATTACAGATCATACGACCTAGATGCTCGTATCACCATAGCGGCTAATTAAGCTACGGGGGAGCACCTAATATGAGCAACGGGAAGCCGTTGGATGCAAGATGCAGCGACACACACGAGGCCTGAATGTTTTATTTGCAAAAAAGACCTCAGAGAGTTTGGAAATTGCGCATAATTATAAATACTACTCCCAAGCCATTGGATCTCAGTTCCAACGATGTAAAAACTCGTATCACCATAGCATCTAAGCTGGGTGGATGTGATATTCTATGCCGCTGTCATTTTTTTTGTAAACTTGCAAAATACATGTAACTCGTGCCGTTACTTGTCTAACCACGCAAAGTGTTTGTTCAAAAAAACCATCCTACACTAAAATATCGAAACAACACACGGGGGTCCTGTCGGTGTCAAAACCGGCATATCTCGGGTAGGGGCCCAAGCTGTGTGTCATGGATCGATGGGTAACAGGAGACATGGGACATGATGTTTACCCAGGTTCGGGCCCTCTTAATGGAGGTAATACCCTACTCTTGCTTGATTGATCTTGATGAATATAGAGATTACAAGAGTTGATCTACCTCGAGATCATATGTTGTGGTCTAAAACCTAAGGGTATGATGAATAATATCATAATCCTCTATCAACTAGCCTGGCCCCGGCTTATATAATGTACCCGGGGCCTAGGATAACAAGATTCCTAGTCGAATACGTCAATGGAGAGGAGTCCTTGTCTTGATCACCAAGTCTTGTGGAATCTTCCTCGTGTATACATCGGCTGTCCGAACTGGCCCATGAGTAAGCGACCATGGGGGTCCTCAGCCCAATCCAACTAATCGGGAGACGACGTGGTGAGTACCCCCTAGTCCAGGACACCGTTAGTAGCCCCCTGAACCGGTCTTCAAGTTGGGGACGCTCCTCGGTTCTTCTGAACTGCTCTTCGTCTTCGGTCGTTGGTCTTGAAAACTGGTTCAACAAATCTTCCCATCTTCTATCTTGAGGATTGTCGAGCTAAATCTGAAGATCTCACATGTCGGGTATCCGAGGAGCCCTTTAAGTCTTCGGCCTTTATCAATGCCTTGTTAATTTTATGCCACACCTCGGGTTTGAAGTGTTTGTTGTGCGGCAGTGTCCTCTTGCATTCGAGCTCCAACTTTGGACTGCATTCGAGGTATCTTTTTCAGCCGAGCACCAACGCCGGACCGCTTCCGAGCTCCAACGCTAGAATGTATCCAAGCTCCAACGCTGGACTGTATCTGAAGAGTCTTTTTACAGCTGAGCTCCAATGACGGACTGTATCCGAGCTCCAACGCCAGACTGTATCCGAGCTCCAACGCCGGACTATATCCGAGGTGTCATAGATCACCTTGGTTCAAAAAAGTTGAAGGAGTTTAGCCGAGCTTAATGCCGGAAATGCCCTCTATGGAGCCAACCACTTGCATCCGAGCTATATCCCGAAATGCTTTCGAGGTGGTTCAGCACCTCGGTCATGGGCTGATTGTTTGTGGATTTTATTTCCGATGCGTGTAAATTTATTTGCTGCCAATATGTATAACCAGTAGCCCTCAAGGTGTGTGTCGGTCTAAAACCCGAGATGCACCTGAAGGAAAACATGAAACCACTGATCCTAGTAGCCCCTGAGACTCAGGTCGATTCGCGAAATCGGCCTGAGGATCATCTCCTAGCTCGGTAGCATACCTAGGAATAGAAACGCAGTGTAATATATTAGAGGTAATAGCGATCGGCGGACGGGCCCCTGAGAGAGGGTCGTGAGAAGTCACCGTGGTATATTAGCTTGATGCCGGATAAGTCCCAGATGGTACTTATTGTAGTCCAAAGACGCGCTTGTCCATAGTTTGGTCATGCCGAACACTGAGAACTTTGAATTTTCTGCATTGAATAGGCAATGCAGTAGCCCCCGAGCCAATGGTCGGGTGGCAACACCAGATCAGGGGATCGATGTGCCCCTTTAATATTTATAAATAATGAGTGCGAAGCCCAGTGGCCCCCGAGCCTTAATGTGGGCACTGGTGGCCGAATTAAGGATCGATATCCGTTTGACAGAAAAATGTGTTGTGTTTAACACAAACTTCTCAAAAAAGAGAATAAGATCCTTAAAGGAGCTTAGAGCTGGTCGAAATCCGAGCTCGCCAAGGTAGGCCCCAAGGGGTTTTAAAAGATGGGTTGCAGTAAATAGATTTTACTCGCAATTTTTATGTGTAATGATTCTATGTATCCAAGTACTTTACATCATTAACGCTCAGATCCACATTGTACAAAACTTTGTTGACCTACCATCAGCTTCAACCTCCTCGGCCAGTAGCTAGGGAGTGTTTGTCCTACTTTATAAAGCCTTTACAAGGGCAAAGTTTTATGACAAACAAGCCAGTCCGGCCATATGGTTTTAAAAGGTATGCGGAGAGATATGCTATATTGCTATTAAATGTAAAAAACATCTTCCAAAGAAAATAGTCCCACTATCGGTTCCTTTCTTTGGGTTGTCATGCTGATCATGATCATGAAACCTCACCTCCGAGCAATGTGGGAGGAAAATATTGAGGTTTTAGTTTGGGGAAAGTTCCCGGACTATGTGGTCTATAGCGAACCTAAAATTTCACTTCCGTCGTTGCCGACCAATTATATCCTTTAAGATGGCTAGCTTTCGGGTTCACCCAGTCTGAGGTACTAACTCGGATGACTCGGTAGTAACAATCACAGAGGTGCTCCCTTTACCGCCTAGCCAATCGATCGGGAACGTAGGGGTAAGCACAGGAGCCAGGCAACCCAGCTTGGCCAAAATCTTAAGTCAAATTGATGCATATTTATGGCTTTATAACTATAAATACGGAAGGCGACGCTTGTGTAATGAATACAAACACTGATGATATATGTTTATTTTGTCTCCGTTGCTACTGTTTATCATTTGAAAGTGGCCATCATCGGCTTCTACCCCTTTGTAGCTGCTACGCAGGGTGTTTCCGCAATAACAAGGCAACCCTTAGCCGATGTCTCGGTGCCCGGAGGCGGTTGTGCTAGCAGAAACAAGGCAATCAGATATGCGGGCTTTATAACTTTCACTTAGTCATAGGAGCTTGAAGTTGGGAGGCCAGTTACTATCCCCCAGTTAGTGTTCGGCGACAGTCGAGGTCAAGCCGTAAACACTATGGCCCATGTTATGAACGGACCGTCATTTAACACGGGGTGACCTCTATCGATCTTATAGTTTAATACAGTCATCGGATCGCTAACCAGTTTACGCTTATTGTGACAGTCAATTTTCAGCCTTCTCCACTGAGGCGCTTAACCATGCTAGCTGGAAGCACAATCGCAATGGTTCTCCCTTTGCGCACCTAGCTGAACAAAGCAGAACGTAGGAGGCAAGCACAGGAGCTGGGCAACCCAACTATTGACCGAAGACACAATTCGAAACGGATGCATATAAAGCAATATCCAAGAACATTTTGCCTAGGACTCCTCAGAGTACCATGGCTTTTGGTGCGTTCGGCTCAAGTCGCAGCCCCCCATTGATATTGGCGATGCTTAAAAAAGTGTTTGGTAGCATACTGCAGGATTTATGCTCAGACCCAACACCGAGGTGCAGGTCAGCAGGAAAAATGACGAACTATGGGTCGAAAAAGATTTCCCAAGCTGGATTATTACGCAGGGTACCTCGGTCAAGAGGATGTCCCGCCTCATAAAATAAAAACACACAAATAGATCAAAAGTGCCTTAAGCTAAAAAAACAAAAAACTTATGCGAAACTTTACGTCCGAACTAAATCAATTTTTTTGGTGCCAATCCGAAAATTGGTCTTAAAATTAGTTTGTGCTTCCGTCGTGCTTTTACATGACACATCCGATCTCAAGACTTCGAGTGGGTCAGCCTTCGGCTTCAACCCCTATCCTTAAGGCGGAGTGCTTCTCAGGACAGTTTAGCGAACTAAGCTCGAGCTACTTTAGAGAGAAACCAGGCTATCTGGCTATTGACCACATACTCGAGTCGAGGAAGGAGAGATAGAAAAATACTTTGCAACGAACAAGAAGAGAACACATTTATTATAAAACGGCTCATATAAATTTTAAGAGCCCCCAGTTAACATGGTTAAAGCGAGTTTCTTTTAACAAACACCTCACGTGAGCATGGTCCTGAGGTGCCCGAGCGAAGAGCTCGGCTTGATGAAGTGGCGATGCCGCACGGTCGATGTGGCGAGCCGAAGCTCCTGGTCCAGCCAAGGTGACGAAAACCCTCGTGACCGAGGTGAAGAAAAAAGAAGTGTTCAACAATCAACATTTGAACAAACAACTTTATTGTTTAACACAAGTATAATGTTTGGTTGAATCAAACAAGAATTAATAAATTTAAAGAAAAAGCTGAGCATGGAGGCGACTTAGTTGGTTAATGTACTCGGTATTCTTGATGAGGTCCGAGCTCGTGGTGGGACGAGGACATAGTCCGCAGCCTAGCCAAGGTCCTAGCCCCCAAGCCCGATGTGGCCGAGCGAGGAGCTCGGCTTGAAGAGGTGGTTATGCCGCACGGTCGATGTGGTGAGGCGAAGCCCCTGGTCCAGCTAACGTGACAAAGCTGGTCGGCTGGTGACGCCGAAGTCATCGGAGTAGGTTGATGAAGAGGACGGCACAGGGTTGCCAACACAGGCAGCATGCCAAGGCGAAGACACAATTACGTCGATGGAGGTGGGACGATGACGTCGGCACACCGAGGTGACAGCGCGGCGTGGTCTGAACCAATTGCCTGCACACATAAAATAGTGCAGGCCAAAAATAATAACAATAATACGCTTTAAAAAATTCTTCTACTTAATTAATTTAAGTGAAATAAATAATTAAAGAAATATGGCCTGAATGCCAAGGTGACGGAGCAGGTCGGTAAGGTGATGTTATGGCCACCATGCCAGCCGATGTGTCAAAGCTGGTCGGCCGATGACGCCGAAGTCACCGGAGCATGTTGATGAAGAAATAGCGGAGCCCCCGGTCCAGCCGAGGTGTCGAAGCCTCCATGTCAGTCGATGAGTCGAAGTAGGTTGGCGTGATGGACATCGGCTTGAAGAAGCAATAGTGTGGCCATGCCGATGCAGGTCGTAACTCATAACGTGGTCAATGCCGGCTTGATGAAGTGACCGTGCGGCGATACCTGTGTGCCCGCTCCGTGTAATCCGTGGGGCGGCAATTTTGGTGATGAGTTATCCTTCGCGATGCCGAACATTTGTTCGGATCGCCGAGATGATGATCCTAAGAAGTTGAGCTCGGCTCAACAAAGCGACGACGTGTCTAGTGCAGGTCGGCAGCCATGGAGCAATGTTACCGGACTGGTTTGACACCAGCGTGATGGTGAAGAGTACCTCAGAGAAGGCTTAAAATGTTATGGGCACATGTTAAGAACAACGCACAATACCCTAGAAGAAAATTCCTTTAAAAAGGTTGTCCAATATCACGTTCATAAAGAAACATGAATTCGGGTCGGATCCGTATTCGCGCAGAAAACAGATGAGAAAATTGGTCCACTCATCGGAAGGTTCCCGGAGTTTGAACCATCAGATCGAGCTGAAATTTTGAGGGGTCGTAGATATGGGAATTCCGCACCAGATGAACAGTTGGATCTTCCAAAGGATCTCCGAGATGGGCTCTCGAGACCACGCAATAAACTCATCTAGATACCTGTCCAGATTTGACAGGGCTTCGGTAATATCGTAAATTGTCGGATATTCCTCCATCGGAACTCGATGAAATTTTGCATGGTTGTTGTAGACTTAATTCCACAACAACACGGTCGCTCAAGGGCAATGTTGACGTTGAGCCCCCTGGCTCCATGAATGATTCCTCCATGATCTTGAGAGAAATCGGAGTTGATGTTGATGAAGGTCATCGTCAGAACATGACGATCTAACGCGGAGTGTAGTCCTCGGTCGAGCCAAGGTGACCAGTCGAGCCGGTGACGAAGATGCTGACGTCGCAGTTAATCTGCAGACGAGCCATTGATCCTTCGTTGATCTCGCAGCGGAACTCTCAATAAAAGCACCATTGTCGGTGTCAAAACCGGCAGATCTCGGGTAGGTGTCCCAAGCTGTGTCTCATGGATCGATGGGTAACAGGAGACATGGGACACGATGTTTACTGTTCGGGCCCTCTTAATGGAGGTAATACCCTACTTCCTGCTTGATTGATCTTGATGAATATAGAGATTACAAGAGTTGATCTACCTCAAGATCATATGTTGTGGTCTAAAAACCTAAGGGTATGATGAATAATATCATAATCCTCTATCAACTAGCCTGACCCCAGCTTATATAATGTACCAGGGGCCTAGGATAACAAGATTCCTAGTCGAATACGTGGGTGGAGAGGAGTCCTTGTCTTGATCACCAAGTCTTGTGGAATCTTCCTCGTGTATACATGGGCTGTCCGAACTGGCCCATGAGTAAACGGCCATGGGGGTCCTCGGCCCAATACAACTAATTGGGAGACGACATGGTCAGTACCCCCTAGTCCAGGACACCGTTAGGTCCCACTTGTCATTGATCAAATTTGGACCTAAAACTAACAAAACTGAAAGACGAGATTCGAACTGGCAATCTGGACTACAAAGCGTAAGTTGATAGCCTGAAACAACAACGGTTGTTTGCTTTGTCCCACAACTTGATGTTATATAGTATTACGTTGAGTACAGTAGAGGGAGTGCCTCATCAACACGTGCATGACCGTTGACTCACTTACTGGTGGGTCCCAGGTCTATGATCTCTCTCTCCTCTCCATCGTCTAACCTTTAGACGCATGGGCACACACGAAGAGCGGCACTAGCTTGCCGTGGTGTTATTATAACTAAAAAAAGCTTGGAAAATAGAAGAATTGCCTAGAACAAGAGATGTTGTAGTTGGTCGAGACGGAGCTAACCACACCTATCCTCTGTGCCACGTTAGCATGATGAAGCTGTGTGGCTAGTGGGGTGTTTTCGACCGACTCGCTGGGTCCCGAGGTCGAACCATAGGTACTACGTCTGATACAGTATATTTTTACACGCACATTTTTCCTCCATGCCGAGACGTGGCACACCCTGCCACACAGTTTCAGGGTCCTCCCGGGTGGTGCATTCATATATTCTTCCTAGCCGAGATGTGGGATGCCCTACCACGCGTTTTCTGGGTCCTCCTCGATCGTAGCGCCGAAGCAAGTAAATGAGTCATCAAATCACGAAATATCACCTTTCCCACCGAGTACATCAGTGAAGCACGGTGGCTAGCTAGTTGGGCTAGTGCGACCGATTAGCTTGGCCGTTGCCACACTTGTTTTTTCACCCCTTTTTTTATCTCCTTGCTGGCGGTAAATTTAAATATCCACTGCAGCGTTGCTCTGGTGTTTGGGTGCGGCAGGAGTGGCAGGATTTTTAATTTTTTGATTGACGGGAGCAGGCACGACAGGATTTTTAATTTTTTGATTGACGGGAGCAGGCGCGCCAGCAATTGGTCACTATGATTCTGCCTGTAAAACCCACTGCTCCCTGATGTGAAAAGTCGTCGGCTGGTGTTTTACCGTGGTGAAAACTAAAAGATTCACCCCGTTCCTCGGCTGGCTCCCTCCGCCTTCCCGTAGATTGCATTGCCTTTCAGCCGTTTCGCCCCCTTTGCTTCCTCTCCCCATTGCTTCTACCTGGTACCATGGCGGCACAGCAGATCACGGAGTCTGAGGTGAGGCGCCTGACACAGGAGGTCCAGGCCAAGGATGCGGAGCTCAGGGCCAAAGACGTGGAGCCCATTGAGCTCAAGGAGGAGAGGAGTGCCATGCTCCTCCGTTATGTGCGGGAGTTGACGGAGCTTCAAAAGCGGCAGGCGTCCACCACAAAGATGCTCGAGGCGTCAGCGACATTGTTGCAGAAAGCGGGAGATATGATAGGCCGTCAGGGGAGCCGGCTGGAGCGCGAGTGGGCCGATCGTGACGAGGTCCAGGTTCGCCTCAGCCACTTGGTGGAACAATTTGCCACGCACGTGTTGCGGCTGCATGATGCCTACCGTCGGGCCAGCGCGACCATGCCGGCCGTCGGGCTAAATCCGTTCGACCACCCCGTCGACTTCAACAAGCTGCGACTTCCTGACCTGGTCTCCTTCTTCAGCTATATCTCCGAGGAGCTGAGCTGTCTCCGCGCGATGGGAGCGGAGCTGGACAAGGAGGGGTTGCAGGCTGCCGTTGCCGTTGTCGGGCGAATCCTCTCAAGGCTCCGTCGCCAGAATCCATTTGTTCCATTGGACGCCGTCTTTGACGAGCTAGCTCCCGTCGACCGGGAGCGGGCTCTGCGGGCGGTTGCACCCTGCATCACCAACGTCGTGCGCCTCGAGAAGCAGAGGGACTTCGATGGTGTTTAGGCGTCCTCTGCATGGGCATGTCCATGTCTCGGTGCAACATGACTGTTGGATCAAGCTCAGACGGTGCAGATCAGTCACCGTAGCACAAAGCGTATTGGTGTGTTTGGTTGCATTCTCATCTCAATATAGTTGTTCCCTCTTTGTGTATTTGTGTTAACCTACTAGTGTGGACTCATGCACCCTTCATGCACTCTGCCAAACACCCAAAAGTGGGTCGAGAAGGGAAGTTTTGCTCCCATCCCTTGCACGCTTCATACACCCTGCCTAACACTGATTCGTGCTTCATATGGTTCATGTTTCATGGAGTACTATAGCACCGTACTCTCCGTGCGCGGTAGACCTAGTTTTGTTAACATTGATCTCACCGTTCATTCTCGACCGCACAGTAGAAAAAGCGGTACTATGTTACATTACTGTTCATATAGTTGACATGCGCACAACATCATTTGTTATCATCATATCATACTACACTAGCAATAAGATTATGTAGTACTGACGTATGAACCACTCCACATGCCTAGTAGTAGGAGCACTTTGTATGTTCAAGAGGCTGCCGTGTTTCGCACTCCTCCGTCTTAAGAGTGGAAACGCTTGCTGTAATCATTGTTTTCTTCAGAAAAACAGTGGACACGCTCTACCATGCGGATCCTCCTCGACAGTCGTCGGGAACCTTGCTAATCACTTTCATCGACGTGTGGGACAGCCAACATCGGGGTCCACTAGCCATGCACTAAATTACTCCATAGTAGAGTGCCCAACTGCACGGTAGACTACCTCGATCGAAGTGCCACAGTAATGCCCAATGAGCCATCAAATCACAAAATCCCCTCCTTTCCAGCAGTAAGTTGGACGGACGAAGCAACCATCATTTCACTCTTCTCTCTCAGCTTCCTCTCTTGAAGAAAACCCCCACTCGCTTCTTGATGTCTACTATGCAACCTTCTTCTTGTAGATGTTGTTAGGCCTCCAAGTGCAGAGGTTTGTAGGACAGTAGCAAATTTCCCTCAAGTGGATGACCTAAGGTTTATCAATCCGTGGGAGGCGTAGGTTGAAGATGGTCTCTCTCAAACAACCCTGCAACCAAATAACACAGAGTATCTTGTGTCCCCAACACACCCAATACAATTGTAAATTGTATAGGTGCAGTAGTTTGGCGAAGAGATGGTGATACAAGTGCAGTACGGATGGTAGATATATGTTTTTGTAATCTGAAAATATAAAAACAGCAAGGTAACTAATGATAAAAGTGAGCACAAACGGTATTGCAATGCAAGGAAACAAGGCCTAGGGTTCATACTTTCACTAGTGCAAGTTCTCTCAACAATAATAACATAATTGGATCATATAACTATCCCTCAACATGCAACAAAGAGTCACTCCAAAGTCACTAATAGCGGAGAACAAACAAAGAGATTATGGTAGGGTACGAAACCACCTCAAAGTTATTCTTTCGGATCAATCTATTCAAGAGTTCATACTAGAATAACACCTTAAGACACAAATCAACCAAAACCCTAATGTCACCTAGATACTGCAATGTCACCTCAAGTGTCTGTGGGTATGATTATACGATATGCATCACACAATCTCAGATTCATCTATTCAACCAACACAAAGTTCTTCAAAGAGTGCCCCAAAGTTTCTACCGGAGAGTCAAGACGAAAATGTGTGCCAACCCCTATGCATAGGTTCATGGGCGGAACCCACAAGTTGATCACCAAAACATACATCAAGTGGATCAATAGAATACCTCATTGTCACCCCGGGTATCCCACGCAAGACATACATCAAGTGTTCTCAAATCCTTAAAGACTCAATCCGATAAGATAACTTCAAAGGGAAAACTCAATCCATTACAAGAGAGTAGAGGGGGAGAAACATCATAAGATCCAACCGTAATAGCAAAGCTCGCGATACATCAAGATCGTATCACCTCAAGAACACGAGAGAGAGAGAGATCGAACACATAGCTACTGGTACATACCCTCAGCCCCGAGGGTGAACTACTCACTCCTCATCATGGAGAGCACCGGGATGATGAAGATGGCCACCGGTGAGGGATCCCCCCTCCGGCAGGGTGCCGAAACAGGGTCCCGATTGGTTTTTGGTGGCTACAGAGGCTTGCGGCGGCGGAACTCCCGATCTATTCTGTTCTCTGACGTTTTTAGGGTATATGGACTTATATAGGCGAAAGAAGTTGGTCAGGGGAGCCGCGAGGGGCCCACAAGGTTGGAGGGCGCGCCCAGGGGGGTGGGCGCGCCCCCTGCCTCGTGCCTTCCTCGTTGCTTCCCTTACGTACACTCCAAGTCTTATGGATTGCTTTGGTTCCAAAAATAACTCTCCCGAAGGTTTCATTCTGTTTGGACTCCGTTTGATATTCCTTTTCCGCGAAACACTCAAACAAGGAGAAAAACAGAAACTGGCACTGGGCTCTGGGTTAATAAGTTAGTCCCAAAAATAATATAAAAGTGCATAGTAAAGCCCATTAAACATCCAAGATGGATAATATAATAGCATGAATACTTCATAAATTATAGATACATTGGAGACGTATCAGCATCCCCAAGCTTAATTCCTGCTCGTCCTCGAGTAGGTAAATGCTAAAAGAAATAATTTATGAAGTGTGCATGCTAGCAGGTACACAAGTTTGATCAATGATAATTTCAATCACCTTTTCTAGCATCATTATATGTCATAACAGTAGCTCAACTCATAGAAGTTTTCATGATCAAGTAACAAGCTATTCACATGTTAAAGTATAGATCATAAACTTTCTTGAAAACTAACAAACCGTGTTATTAGTCATCAAACAATTACAATTCATCTTATTTTCAGGAAGAGTCTATGTCAGAGCTTTGATTTAGCAAACTCCACATACTCAACTATCATTTAGTCTTCCATGATTGCTACCACTCAAAGCATATTATTAGAACAAATAGTATTCATCGAACACAGAGAAAGATAGGGGCTTAATGTTTCGCCTCCCAACCTTTTACCTCAAGGGTAATGTCAACAGTAATAATTCAGGTTCAAATATATTTGAATGGCCATATATGCTTAGATCTTTCCATCACATGATGCTTGCCAACTAAATAGTAGGTTGGAATGAGAAGGAATACTATTGACTCTTGCATAAAAGTAAAAGATAGGCCCTTCGCAGAGGGAAGCAGGGATTTGCAGAGGTGCCAGAGCTCGAAGCAAAAACAGAGATGAAAATAATTTTGAGAGGTATGCTTTCATTGTCAACATTACGACCAAGAGTTCCCAATATCTTCCATACTAGATACATTATATGCGGTTCCCAAACAGAAAGGTAAAGATTTTACTCCCCCTCCACCAACAATCACACTCCACGGCTTGTCCAAAACAACGGGTGCCGTCCAACTATCAACAATCCTGGGGGAGTTTGTTTAAATTATTTGTGAATTTGTTTTTGATCTTTTGATCATAGGACTGGGCATCCCAGTTACCAGCCATTTTCTCGTGAATGATGAGCGGAGTCCACTCATCGTGAGAATAACCCACCTAGAATGGAAGATACTGACAGCCCCTAGTCGCTACATGAGCGATTCGGGCATACAAAACAGATTATTATTTGAAGGTTTAGAGTTTGGCACATGCAAATTTACTTGGAACGGCAGGTAAATGCCGCATATAGGCAGATATGGTGGACACTCATGGAATAAACTTGGTTCAAGGAATTTGGATGCACAAGCAGTATTCCCGCTTAGTACAGATATTTTTGCTAGCAAAGGATTCTAAATAGCAAGCACCACATGTTAGAGGATCCATAACAATATAATTTCTAGACAAATATACCCAAGCATAATTCATTATGTTGTCTTCCTTGTCCAACTTCAACTAATTTGCTCAGGTTTGAAAATAATTAATGGGGCTCACAATCATAGAAGATGTCCAATGAATTGTTCAAGTGACCAATGCAATGTTTGCTAACCTTCAATAAATTTACCACCTCTACTTCTTATATGTGAAGTCATTACTCCCCATGGGATAAGCATATGAAACATATATAATTTCAGATTTGTTACATTCAAATCATTCAACCATTTACTCATAGGATATAAGTGAAGCACACGAGTAAATGACAAACTACTCCAAAAAGATATAAGTGAAGATCAATGAGTAGTTAAATAATTATGTATCTATGTGAAGACACTCTCTCGTTTTAGAATTTCAGATCTTGATACTTTATTCAAACAGCAAGCAAAATAAAAGAAAATAAAATGACATTTCAAGGATAGCACTCATCATGTGAATAAGCAAAAACTTAGGCTCAACCGATACTAACCGATAGTTGTCGAAGAAGAAAGGTGGGATGCCTACCGGGGCATCCCCAAGCTTAGAAGCTTGAGACTTCTTGAAATATTATCTTGGGATGCCTTGGGCACCCCCAAGCTTGGGCTTTTGTGTCTCCTTAATTCCTCTCATATCACGGTCTCCCTAAATCTCAAAAGCTTCATCCACACAAAACTCAACAAGGACTCGTGAGATAAGTTAGCATAAACCAATGCAAAATCCTTATCATACTCTACTGCAGAAAATCACTAAAATTATTATTCAACATTGCATACTAAATGCCTCTGCATTTAATAGTCCTATCCTCAAATAGAATCATTAAAGAAGCAAACAATGCAAACATAACAGCAATCTGCCTAAACAGGACAGTCTGTAAAGAATGCAGCAAGATCCATAATTCCCTAGCTCCAAAAATTATGAAAGAAAATTCCCACTGTAGTAAATTTATCAAAGCTTATTATGCAAAAGGTTTCATCATTTTATCACATTCTGACTTTTCTAGGGAATTTTTGCAACAGCGGTAAACTTTCTGTTTTCAAACAGCAAAATGTAGACTTGTAAAATAAGCATAGTAAAGGCTATCAATGCCACTTTTATTGAAATAAAAGATGCAAAATATTGTTCTAAACAACAGCAAGCAAATACTAACAAAATAAAATGACGCTCCAAGAAAAACACATATCTTGTGGTGAATAAAAATATAGCTCCAAGTAAAGTTACCGATGAACGAAGACGAAAGAGGGGATGCCTTCCGGGGCATCCCCAAGCTTAGGCTCTTGGTTGTCCTTGAATATTACCTTGGGGTGCTTTGGGAATCCCCAAGCTTAGGCTCTTGCCACTCCTTATTCCATAGTCCATTGAATCCTTACCCAAAACTTGAAAACTTCACAACACAAAACTTAACAGAAAACTCGTAAGCTCCGTTAGCGAAAGAAAACAAACCACCACTTAAAGGTACTGTAATGAACTCATTCTTTATTTATATTGGTGTTAAACCTACTGTATTCCAACTTCTCTATGGTTCATACCCTCTGATACTAGCCATAGATTCATCAAAATAAGCAAACAACACACGAAAAACAGAATCTGTCAAAAACAGAACAGTCTGTAGTAATCTGTATCAAACGCAAACTTCTGGAACTCAGAAACATCTGCGAAAATAGGAAGACCTATATAATTTTATTATTGATCTACTGCAATTGGAATCAGTATTTTATAACGTTCTGTTGATTTTTAACAATTGTTTTCGTGAGAAAAAAGTTTCTGACTTTTTCAGCAAGATCAAATAACTATCATCCAAGAAGATCCTATAGGTTTTACTTGGCACTTTATTGAATCAAAAGCTATAAAACATGATTACTACAGTAGCTTAATCATGTGAACACACAAAAACTGTAGGGGTAAATATTGGGTTGTCTCCCAACAAGCGCTTTTCTTTAATGCCTTTTAGCTAGGCATGATGATTTCAATGATGCTCGCATAAAAGATAAGAATTGAAACACAAAGAGAGCATCATGAAGCATATGACTAGCACATTTAAGTCTAACCCACTTCCTATGCCTAGGGACTTTGTGAGCAAACAACTTATGGGAACAAGAATCAACTTGCATAGGAAGGTAAAACAAGCATAACTTCAAGATTTTCAACACATAGAGAGGAAACTTGATATTATTGCAATTCCTACAAGCATATATTCCTCCCTCATAATAATTTTCAGTAGCATCATGAATGAATTCAACAATATAACCAGAACCTAAAGCATTCTTTTCATGATCTACAAGCATAGAAAATTTACTACTCTCTACATAAGCAAATTTTTTCTCATGAATAGTAGTGGGAGCAAACTCAACAAAATAACTATCATGTGAAGCATAATCCAATTGAAAATTAAAATCACGATGACAAGTTTCATGGTTATCTTTATTCTTTATAGCATACGTGTCATCACAATAATCGTCATAAATAGGAGGCATGCTTTCATCATAATAAATTTTCTCATCAAAACTTGGGGGACAAAAATTATCATCTTCATCAAACATAGCTTCCCCAAGCTTGTGGCTTTGCATATCATTAGCATCATGGATATTCAAGGAATTCATACTAATAACATTGCGATCATGCTTATCATTCAAATACTTAGTGCCAAACATTTTAATGCATTCTTCCACTAGCAATTGAGCACAATTATCGGAATCCTTATTTTCACGGAAGACATTAAAAAAATGAAGCATATGAGGCACCCTTAATTCCATTTTTTGTAGTTTTCTTTTATAAACCAAACTAGTGATAAAACAAGAAACTAAAAGATTCGATTGCAAGATCTAAAGATATACCTTGAAGCACTCACCTCCCCGACAATGGTGCCAGAAAAGAGCTTGATGTCTACTACGCAACCTTCTTCTTGTAGACGTTGTTGGGCCTCCAAGTGCAGAAGTTTGTAGGACAGTAGCAAATTTCCCTCAAGTGGATGACCTAATGTTTATCAATATGTGGGAGCCATAGGTTGAAGATGGTCTCTCTCAAACAACCCTGCAACCAAATAACAAAGAGTCTCTTGTGTCCCCAACACACCCAATACAATGGCAAATTGTATAGGTGTACTAGTTCGGCGAAGAGATGGTGATACAAGTGCAATATGGATGGTAGATATAGGTTTTTGTAATCTGAAAATATAAAAACAGCAAGGTAACTAATGATAAAAGTGAGCACAAATGGTATTGCAATGCTAGGAAACAAGGCCTAGGGTTCATACTTTCACTAGTGCAAGTTCTCTCAACAATAATAACATAATTGGATCATATAATTATCCCTCAACATGCAACAAAGAGTCACTCCAAAGTCACTAATAACGGAGAACAAACGAAGATATTATGGTTGGGTACGAAACCACCTCAACGTTATTCTTTCGGATCGATCTATTCAAGAGTTCATACTAGATTAACACCTTAAGACACAAATCAACCAAAACCCTAATGTCACCTAGATACTCCAATGTCACCTCAAGTATCCGTGGGTATGATTATACGATATGCATCACACAATCTCAGATTCATCTACTCAACCAACACAAAGTACTTCACAGAGTGCCCCAAAGTTTCTACCGGAGAGTCAAGACGAAAACATGTGCCAACCCCTATGCATAGGTTCATGGGCGGAACCCGCAAGTTGATCACCAAAACATACATCAAGTGGATCAATAGAATACCCCATTGTCACCACGGGTA
>LR880970.1:500500829-500512233 GCA_904067115.1 Aegilops sharonensis
TCGATCTATTCAAGAGTTCATACTAGATTAACACCTTAAGACACAAATCAACCAAAACCCTAATGTCACCTAGATACTCCAATGTCACCTCAAGTATCCGTGGGTATGATTATACGATATGCATCACACAATCTCAGATTCATCTACTCAACCAACACAAAGTACTTCACAGAGTGCCCCAAAGTTTCTACCGGAGAGTCAAGACGAAAACATGTGCCAACCCCTATGCATAGGTTCATGGGCGGAACCCGCAAGTTGATCACCAAAACATACATCAAGTGGATCAATAGAATACCCCATTGTCACCACGGGTATCCCACGCAAGACATACATCAAGTGTTCTCAAATCCTTAGAGACTCAATCCGATAAGATAACTTCAAAGGGAAAACTCAATCCATTACAAGAGAGTAGAGGGGGAGAAACATCATAAGATCCAACTATAATAGAAAAGCTCGCGATACATCAAGATCGTATCACCTCAAGAACACGAGAGAGAGAGAGAGAGAGAGAGAGAGAGAGAGAGAGAGAGAGAGAGAGAGAGAGATCAAACACATAGCTACTGGTACATACCCTCATCCCCGAGGGTGAACTACTCCCTCCTCATCATGGAGAGCGCCGGGATGATGAAGATGGCCACCGGTGAGGGATCCCCCCTCCGGCAGGGTGCCGGAACAGGGTCCCGATTGGATTTTGGTGGCTACAGAGGCTTGCGGCGGCGGAACTCCCTATCTATTCTGTTCTCCGACGTTTTTAGTGTACATGGACTTATATAGGCGAAAGAAGTCAGTCAGGGGAGCCACGAGGGGCCCACGAGGGTGGAGGGCGCGCCCCCCTTCCTCGTGCCTTCCTCGTTGCTTCCCTTACATACACTCCAAGTCTTATGGATTGCTTCCGTTCCAAAAATAACTCTGCCGAAGGTTTCGTTCCGTTTGGACTCCGTTTGATATTCCTTTTCCGTGAAACACTGAAACAAGGAGAAAAACAAAAACTGGCACTGGGCTCTGGGTTAATAAGTTAGTCCCAAAAATAATATAAAAGTGCATAGTAAAGCCCATTAAACATCCAAGATGGATAATATAATAGCATGAATACTTCATAAATTATAGATACGTTGGAGACGTATCACTTCTCCCTCATCTTGTTCCTCATTTCTTCAAGAAAACCCCGCCTTCTTCTGCCATTGTTCTTCTCTCCCAAAGAAGGAAAGGTGAGCGCATCAATGGTGTTGATTCTGGCCAAGGCCCAGTCTTGTAACCCCGAGACTGATCCTATAACTCCCTCTCTGTTCTTCTTTTGGGTTTGTGATTATGGTTTCTTTTCTTTTATTTCTATTTGACAATTTCTTGATGGACGCTGGAGCACCGGCCGAAGTGATGTCTATGGCTCTAGCCAAAACCGTCGAGGCTCATGGTACGAAGAAGCGCAAGCACGCCGGCGAGACTACCGCAGACAAGTCAAAGCCATCGCCCTGTCCAAGCCCCCCTCTTTGGGATCCCTCATTAAGAAAGTCCAGGTAATATCTCTTCTTGACGATCTTTTTCTCGATCTTGATCGTGTTTTTTCATCTAAAAATGCAGTACTAGTACTAGTAGTACAACTTTCTGGGTGATCTTGCATGTGATTTTTGTGTGCCAAATGACAGTTCTAAATTCCACTTTTGACCAAAACATGCGAGAGGTTGACACTGATTTCTTACAGATTACTTTCAACTACTTTATGAACATCAATGCTACCTTTGAAGAGGGTATATTTGCCTCAGTAACTTGTGTTATGGATATTGCAAGTAATCCCTCTGCTCTCATGCCTTTGAAGACATGTTCTAGTGTCTTTGTTCACTCATTTCTGTGCGTATATGTAGTCATATATGAAGTAAGATATCTAAAATCATATTATATTTTTGAACGGAGG
Organism: Aegilops sharonensis; assembly: GCA_904067115.1. Lineage (NCBI taxonomy): Eukaryota > Viridiplantae > Streptophyta > Magnoliopsida > Poales > Poaceae > Aegilops > Aegilops sharonensis. The sequence goes on from LR880970.1 coordinate 500,502,739, forward strand.
TAGTAATAAAATATCTGGTTTCTGTTTGAATTAGAATCAGGTCTGCGGTGGAGATGAAGTTCTCAAAGTCATGTCGTGTGAACTGGAAGACCTGAGGATGAGTTCTACTGCTAAACTATCCAGCTGTTGTGTCCTTGTCGTCACGTGTCCTGAACTAGTGTTTTCCTGTAGCATTGTTGTCAGGCGTGTTCTCGAGGTTGTACTTGACCACAACAATTTCCTGGTTGTGCCTTCGATTACGAAGGGTGTGGTTCTTGTAAAGCTTCCTGACAAATCTGATGCGGCCTGTCTTCATCATCATGTTTATGAGTGGAAAGACCACTCTGTTAGGTTCTCCAAGATTGACGAGATGGTGATGGCGCAGGTAGACATCTCTCACGAAGTCCATGGCCTAGTCAGTTATGTGGGGTTCATCCCACAGGTCGGTGGCAAGAAATAGTCTACAGAGTTTAATTAGTGCAACTTTGCGTTTCTGTAGTAAGTACTATTGTTTAGTACTTGATTTGTGTTTGTGAACCCTGTATTGTCTAGTACTGCTGCTTTTGGTGTGTGGTGAGTCCTGAGAACAGTCTATGTTAATGTCTGTCCACTCAATTCAGTTTGTATATTTTGAAGTATCCATATCATCTTTTTTGTGAGGACGGTTTATCAATTATGGTTACACTCCAATATCTGTATGCATTGCAGGGTTTATCGCACCCACCAGGATTTCCAGTCCCATGGATGTTCGATCCATACGATTTGTCACGACCTTTGGACCGTCCTGCTTGTGGGAGTAGTTGGGGGCCCTGCATGCCACGCGTAGTTGGACGATCAATCTTCTGTTTAGTACTTCAACATAGTGATTTCCTAGAAAGGATTCACTTGTGTCACATCAAGTAAATCTTGTTGATTTACTGTCTAAATCTTATTGATTTAATGTCATGTTTTCTTTCTTTTGCTGCAATTTTATGATGCAGGTTTTGCGATGTGACATTCATCACAGAATAAACCGTTTGGTTTGCTCTACGATGGCTATTTTTGCAGGTTTCACTTCTTATATCGTGTCAGTAATGAAGGCACTGTCCATTGCTACCTCTTGAGCACTGTGTTGGTTTTCCCTTGAAGAGGAAAGGGTGATGCAGCAAAGTAGCATAAGTATTTTCCTCGGTTTTTGAGAACCAAGGTATCAATCCAGTAGGAGGCCACGCTCAAGTCCCTTGTACCTACACAAACAAATAAAAACCTTGCAACCAACGCGATAAAGGGTTGCCAATCCCTTCACGGCCACTTGCAAAAGTGAGATCTGATAGAGATGATAAGATAATATTTTTGGTATTTTTATGATAAAGATTAAAAGTAAAGAAAGCAAAATAATGGCAAAAGAAATAGCTTGTTGACGGGAAATTAGTATGATGGAAAATGGACCCGGGGGCCATAGGTTTCACTAGTGGCTTCTCTCAAGATAGCATAAGTATTACGGTGGGTGAACAAATTACTGTCGAGCAATTGATAGAATTGAGCATAGTTATGAGAATATCTAGGTATGATCATGTATATAGGCATCACGTCCGTGACAAGTAGATCGACTCCTGCCTACATCTACTAATATTACTCCACACATCGACCACTATCCAGCATGCATCTAGAGTATTAAGTTCATAAGAACGGAGTAACGCTTTAAGCAAGATGACATGATGTAGAGGGATAAACTCAAGCAATATGATATAAACCCCATCTTTTTATCCTCGATGGCAACAATACAATACGTGTCGTTTCCCCTACTGTCACTGGGATCGAGCACCGCAAGATTGAACCCAAAGCTAAGCACTTCTCCCATTGCAAGAAAGATCAATCTAGTAGGCCAAACCAAACTGATAATTCGAAGAGACTTGCAAAGATAACCAATCATACATAAAAAAATTCAGAGAATTCAGAGAAGATTCAAATATTGTTCATAGATAATATGGATCATAAACCCACAATTCATCGGATCTCGACAAACACACCGCAAAAGAAGATTACATCAAATAGATCTCCAAGAGAATCAACGAGAACTTTGTATTGAGATCAAAAGAGAGAGAAGAAGCCATCTAGCTAATAACTATGGACCCGAAGGTCTGAGGTAAACTACTCACACACCATCGAAGAGGCTATAGTGTTGATGTAGAAGCCCTCCGTGATCAATGCCTCCTTCGGTGGAGCACCGGAAAAGCCCCCAAGATGGGATCTCACGGGTACAGAAGGTTGCGGCGGTGGAATTAGGTTTTCGTGGTGCTCCTCGATGGTTTCGAGGTACGTAGGTATATATAGGAGGAAGAAGTAGGTCAGTGGAGCCACGAGGGTGGAGGGCACGCCCAGGGGGGTAGGCGCGCCCCCTGCCTCGTGGCTTCCTTGTTGGTTGCTTGACGTCCACTCCAAGTCCTCTGGATCACGTTTGTTCCAAAAATCACGCTCCCGAAGGTTTCATTCCGTTTGGACTCCGTTTGATATTCTTTTTCTGCGAAACACTAAAATAGGCAAAAAAACAGCAATTTGGGCTGGGCCTCGGTTAATAGGTTAGTCCCAAAAATAATATAAAAGTGTATAATAAAGCCGATTGAACATCCAAAATAGATAATATAATAGCATGAACAATCAAAAATTATAGATACGTTGGAGACATATCAAGCATCCCCAAGCTTAATTCCTGCTCATCCTCGAGTAGGTAAATAATAAAAAGAGAATTTTTGATGTGGAATGCTTCTTAACATAATTTTCAATGTAATTCTTTTTATTGTGGCATGAATATTCAAATCTGAAAGATTCAAGATAAAAGTTTAATGTTGACATAAAAACAATAATACTTCAAACATGCTAACCAAGCAATTATGTGTTATCAAAATAACATAGCCAAAGAAAGCTTATCCCTAGAAAATCATATAGTTAGGCCATGCTTCAATTTCGTCACACAAAACGTTCTCATCATGCATAACCTCGATGACAAGCCGAGCAATTGGTTCATACTTTTTAACGCGCTTCAGCATTTTCAACCCTTACGCAATACATGAGCGCAAGCCATGGATATAGCACTATGGGTGGAATAAAGTATAATGATGGGGGTTATGTGAGAAGACAAAAAGGTAGAAAGTCTCACATTGACGCGGCTAATCAATAGGCTATGGAGATGCCCATCAATTGATGTCAATTAGAGGAGTAGGGATTGCCATGCAACGGATGCACTAGAGCTATAAATATATGAAAGCTCAACAGAAGAAACTCAGTGGGTGTGCATCCAACTTGCTTGCTCACGAAGACCTAGGGCATTTTGAGGAAGCCCATCATTGGAATATACAAGCCAAGTTCTATAATGAAAGATTCCCACTAGTATATGGAAGTGACAACATAGGAGACTCTCTATCATGAAGATCACGGTGCTACTTTGAAGCACAAGTGTGGAAAAAGGATAGTAACATTGTCCCTTCTCTCTTTTTCTCTCATTTTTTTCTTTCTCTTTTTTTCCTTGGGCCTTCTCTTTTTTTTGGTTTTTGGGCTCTCTTTTTTATTTAGTCCGGAATCTCATCCCGACTTGTGGGGGAATCATAGTCTCCATCATCCTTTCCTCACATGGGACAATTCTCTAATAATGATGATCATCACACTTTTATTACTTACAACTCAAGAATTACAAGTCAATACTTAGAACAAAATATGACTCTATGTGAATGCCTCCGGTGGTGCACCGGGATATGCAATGAATCAAGAGTGACATGTATGAAAAATTATGAATGGTGGCTTTGCCACAAATACGATGTCCACTACATGATCATGCAAAGCAATATGACAATGATGGAGCGTGTCATAATAAACGGAACGGTGGAAAGTTGCATGGCAATATATCTCAAAATGGCTATGGAAATGCCATGATAGGTAGGTATGGTGGCTGTTTTGAGGAAGATATAAGGAGGTTTATGTGTGATAGAGCATATCATATAACGGGGTTTGGATGCACCGACGAAGTTTGCACCAACTCTCAAGGTGAGAAAGGGCAATGCACGGTACCGTAGAGGCTAGAAAATTGTGGAAGGTTGAGAGTGCGTATAATCCATGGACTCACATTAGTCATAAAGAACTCATATAATTATTGCAAAAGTTTATTAGCACTCGAAGCAAAGTACTACTACTCATGCCCCTAGAGGGATATATTGGTAGGAAAATACCATTGCTCGTCCCCGACCGCCACTCATAAGGAAAGCAATAAAAGAACACCTTATGTTTCAAAATTGTCACACAACTTTTACCATACGTGCATGCTACGGGACTTGCCAAACTTAACACAAGTATTTATCAATTTCACAATTACTCAACTAGCACATTCTAATATTACCACCTTTATATCTCAAAACACTTATCAAGTATCAAACTTCTCATGATATTCAATGAACTCAATATGGAAGTTTTTATTATGCTCATCTTGGATGCCTATCACATTCAGATTAATTTCACAACTAAAGCAAATTACCATGTTGTTTAAGACTCTCAAAATAATATAAGTGAAGCATGAGAGATCAATAATTTCTATAAAATAAAACCACCACCGTGCTCTAAAAGATATAAGTGAAGCACTAGAGCAAAAACTATATAGCTCAAAAGATATAAGTGAAGCACATAGAGTATTCTAACAAATTCTGAATCATGTGTGTCTCTCTCAAAAGGTGTGTTCAGCAAGGATGATTGTGATAAACTAAAAAGCAAATAGTCAAATCATACAAGACGCTCCAAGAAAAACACATATCATGTGGTGAATAAAAATATAGCCCCAAGTAAAGTTACCGATAGACGAAGACGAAAGAGGGGATGCCTTTCGGGGCATCCCCAAGCTTAGGCTTTTGGTTGTCCCTGAATTTTACCTTGGGGTGCCTTGGTCATCCCCAAGCTTAGGCTCTTACCAATCCTTGTTCCATAATCCATCAAATCTTTACCCAAAACTTGAAAACTTCTCAACACAAAACTTAACAGAAAATCTCGTGAGCTCCGTTAGCGAAAGAAAACAAAACACCACTTCAAGGTACTGTAATGAACTCATTATTTATTTATATTGGTGTTAAACCTAATGTATTAAAACTTTTCTATGGTTCATAAACTCCATTACTAGCCATAGATTCATCAAAATAAGCAAACAACACGCAAGAGACAGAATCTGTCAAAAACAGAATAGTCTGTTGTAATCTGTAACTAACGCAAACTTCTGGAACTCAAAAAATTAAAAATTAAATTTCTGGACGTGAAATTTATCTATTAATAATCTGCAAAAATAATCAACTAAATAGCACTCTCCAGTAAAAAGTTGTAGCTAATCTCGTGAGCGCTAAAGTTTTTGTTTTTACAGCAAGATCACAAAGACTTTCCCCAAGTCTTCCCAAAGGTTCTACTTGGCACAAACACTAATTAAAACACAAAACCACATCTAAACATAAGCTAGATGTATTATTTATTCCTAAACAGAACCAAAAAGCAAAAAACTAAAATAAAATTGGGTTGCCTCCCAACAAGTGCTATCGTTTAACGCCCCTAGCTAGGCATAAAAGCGAGGATAGATCTAGGCATTGCCACCTTTGGTAGGCAATCCATAAATGGCTCTCATAATAGATTCATATGTAATTTAATTTTCTTTCTTTGGAAGTGTTCCATGCCTTTCCTTCACGGAAATTGGAATCTAATATTCCCTTCCTTCATATCAATGATTGTACCAATCGTTCTAAGGAAAGGTCTACCAAGAATAATAGGACATGACGGATTGCAATCTATATCAAGAACAATGAAATATACGGGCACATAGTTCCTATTTGCAACAATAAGAACATCATTAATTCTTCCCATAGGTTTCTTGATAGTAGAATCCGCAAGATGCAAGTTTAAAGAACAATCATCCAATTCACAGAAACCTAGCAAATCACACAAAGTTTTTGGGATCGTGGAAACACTAGCACCCAAATCACACAAAGCATAGCATTCATGATCTTTAATTTTTATTATTATTGTAGGCTCCCACTCATCATAAAGTTTTCTAGGGATCCAACAAAAGTTTTTCTCCATAAGATTGCATCAAAGCATCAACGATATGTTTAGTAAAGGCTTTATTTTGAATATAAGCATGCGGAGAATTTAGCACGGATTTCAACAAGGAAATACAATCTATTAAAGAACAATTATCATAATTAAATTCCTTGAAATCCAAAATAGTGGGTTCATTGCTATCTAAAGTTTTGACCTCTTCACTCCCACTTTTACCAATTTTTGCATCAAGATCTAAAAACTCCAAATTTTTGGGACGCCTTCTAACTAAAGTTGACTCATCTCCAGTCCCATCATTATCAAGATTCATATTGCAAAACAAGGATTTAATAGGGGACACATCAATAACTTTTAGATCTTTGATACGTCTCCAACGTATCCATAATTTTTGATTGCTCCATGCTATATTATCTTCTGTTTTGGACATTATTGGGCTTTATTATTCACTTTTATATTATTTTTGGGACTAACCTATTAACCGGAGGCCCAACCCAGAATTGCTGTTTTTTTGCCTATTTCAGAGTTTCGTAGAAAAAGAATATCAAACGGAGTCCAAACGGAATGAAACCTTCGGGAACGTGATTTTCGGAACGAACATGATCCAGAGGACTTGGACCCTACGTCAAGAAATCAAGCAGGAAGCCACGAGGTAGGGGGCATGCCTAACCCCCCCCCCCCAGGCGCACCCTCCACCCTCGTGGGCCCCATGTTGCTCCACTGACGTACTCCTTCCTCCTATATGTACCTACGTACCCCCAAACGATCAGATACGGAGCCAAAAACCTAATTCCACCGCCGCAACCTTCTGTACCCACGAGATCCCATCTTGGGGCCTGTTCCGGAGCTCCGCCGGTGGGGGCATCGATCACGAAGGGCTTCTGCATCAACACCATAGCCTCTCCGATGAAGCGTGAGTAGTTTACCTCAGACCTTCGGGTCCATGGTTATTAGCTAGATGGCTTCCTCTCTCTTTTTGGATCTAAATACAATGTTCTCCCCCTCTCTTGTGGAGATCTATTCGATGTAATCTTCTTTTGCGGTGTGTTTGTTGAGACCGATGAATTGTGGGTTTATGATTAAGTTTATCTATGAACAATATTTGAATCTTCTGAATTCTTTTATGTATGATTGGTTATCTTTGCAAGTCTCTTCAAATTATCAGTTTGGTTTAGCCTACTAGATTGATCTTTCTTGCAATGGGAGAAGTGCTTAGCTTTGGGTTCAATCTTGCGGTGTCCTTTCCCAGTGACAGTAGGGGTAGCAAGGCACGTATTGTATTGTTGCCATCGAGGATAACAAGATGGGGTCTTTATCATATTGCATGAATTTATCCCTCTACATCATGTCATCTTGCTTAAAGCGTTACTCTATTATTATGAACTTAATACTCTAGATGCATGCTGGATAGCGGTCGATGTGTGGAGTAATAGTAGTAGATGCAGGCAGGAGTCGGTCTACTTGTCTCGGACGTGATGCCTATATACATGATCATACCTAGATATTCTCATAACTATGCTCAATTCTGTCAATTGCTCAACAGTAATTTGTTCACCCACGGCAAAATTCTTTTGCTCTTGAGAGAAGCCACCAGTGAAACCTATGGCCCTCGGGTCTATTTTCCATCATATTAATCTTCCAACACTTAGTTATTTCCGTTGTTTTTATTTTACTTTGCATCTTTATCATAAAAATACCCAAAATATTATCTTATCATATCTATCGGATCTCACTCTCGTAAGTGACCGTGTAGGGATTGACAACCCCTTATCACGTTGGTTGCGAGGATTTATTTGTTTGTGTAGGTGCGAGGGACTCGCGCGTAGCCTCCTACTGGATTGATACCTTGGTTCTCAAAAACTGAGGGAAATACTTACGCTACTTTGCTGCATCACCCTTTCCTCTTCAAGGGAAAACCAACGTAGTGCTCAAGAGGTAGCAAGAAGGATTTCTGGCGCCGTTGCCGGGGAGGTCTATGCAAAAGTCAACATACCAAGTACCCATCACAAACCCTTATCTCCCGCATTACATTATTTGCCATTTGCCTCTCGTTTTCCTCTCCCCCACTTCACCCTTGCCGTTTTATTCGCCCTCTCTTTTTCGTTCGCCTCTTTTTCACTTGCTTCTCGTTTGCTCGTGTGTTGGATTGCTTGTTTGTCACGATGGCTCAAGATAATACCAAATTATGTGACTTTACCAATACCAACAATAATGATTTCCTTAGCACTCCGATTGCTCCTCTTACCGATACTGAATCTTGTGAAATCAATGCTGCTTTGTTGAATCTTGTCATGAAAGATCAATACGCCGACCTTCCTAGTGAAGATGCCTCTACTCATCTAAATAGCTTCGTTGATTTGTGTTATATGCAAAAGAAGAAAGATGTTGACAATGATATTGTTAAATTGAAGCTATTTCCCTTTTCGCTTAGAGATCGTGCTAAAGCTTGGTTTTCGTCTTTGCCTAAAAATAGTATTGATTCTTGGAATAAGTGCAAAGATGCTTTTATCTCTAAGTATTTTCCTCCCGCCAAGATTATCTCTCTTAGAAACGACATTATAAATTTTAAGCAACTTGATCATGAACATGTTGCACAAGCTTGGGAAAGGATGAAATTAATGATACGTAATTGCCCTACACATGGTTTGAACTTGTGGATGATTATACAAAAAATTTATGCCGGATTGAATTTTGCTTCTAGAAATTTTTTTAATTCGGCCGCGGGAGGCACTTTTATGGAAATCACTTTAGGAGAAGCTACTGAACTCCTAGATAATATTATGGTTAATTATTCTCAATGGCACACTGAAAGATCTACTAATAATAAAGTGCATGCGATAGAAGAAATTAATGTTTTGAGTGGAAACATGGATGAACTTATGATATTATTTGCTAGTAAAAGTGTTTCTTCTGATCCTAATGATATGCCCTTGTCTACTTTGATTGAGAATAATAATGAATCTTTGGATGTGAATTTCGTTGGTAGTAATAATTTTGGTAACAACGCGTATAGAGGAAACTTTAATCCTAGGCCTTATCCTAGCAATTCCTCTAATAATTATGGTAATTCCTACAACAATTATTATGGAAATTTCAATAAGATGCCCTCTGAATTTGAGACTAGTGTTAAAGAATTTATGAATTCGCAAAAGAATTTCAATGTTTTGCTTGAAGAGAAATTGCTTAGAGTTGATGAATTGGGTAGGAACGTTGATAGAATTTCTCTTGATGTTGATTCTTTGAAACTGAGATCTATTCCTCCTAAGCATGATATCAATGAGTCTCTCAAAGCCATGAGAATTTACATTGATGAGTGCAAAGAAAGAACCGCTATGATGCGTGCTAAGAAAGATTGCTTTATGAAAGCGTGTTCTTCAAATTTCTATGAAAATAAAGATGAAGATCTAAAAGTTATTGATGTGTCCCCTATTAAATCTTTGTTTTGCAATATGAATCTTGATAATT
>LR880970.1:500558277-500575616 GCA_904067115.1 Aegilops sharonensis
CTTCTACATGGCCTCCGGATGGCAATCTCCATGGGCATTCAACGCCTAGAGGTGCGCGGGGATTCAAACCTCGCAATATCCCAAGTAAATGGAGACTTTGACGCCAAAGATCCAAAAATGGCAGCTTACTGCAACGCCGTCCTAAAAATGTCAGCTCGGTTCGAAGGACTCGAATTCCACCATGTAGCCCGGGATAATAACCAGGCAGCAGACGTGTTAGCACGCATTGGCGCGAAACGAGACGCCGTCCCTCCAAACATCTTCCTAGAACGACTCTTTAAGCCATCCGTATTCTGGGAAGAGGAGTCCGGAAATAACAATCCGGAGCCAGCTGCATCACCTAACTCAGACCATTCTGACACAATCGGCGGCTCAGCCAATGAAATAACATCTTCAGCTCACGAAATGATGGCAGTAATTGCCCCGTGGACAGAACCATTCCTAGCCTACTTAATGCGGCAGGAACTTCCCAAAGACCAAAATGAGGCCCGCTGCATAGTTCGGCGATCTAAAGCCTACAAGGTCCATGAGGGAGAACTTTATAAGAAAAGCACAACCGGAGTCCTTCAAAGGTGTATCTCTGAAGAAGAAGGGCGAAATCTCCTAGCTGAAATTCACGCCGGACTCGGCGGGCACCACGCTGCATCCCGGGCCCTCGTAGGCAAGGCCTTCCGTACAGGATTTTATTGGCCGACAGCCCGGGCAGATGCTCAGGACTTAGTCCAACGATGCGTCGTTTGCCAGCTCTTTGCTAATCAGAGCCACATGCCACCCACTGCCCTCCAAACTATACCCATTACCTGGCCGTTCGCGGTCTGGGGGCTTCACATGGTTGGACCCCTTAAAGGGGGAACCCACAAGCACAAATACTTATTGGTCATGGTGGACAAATTCACCAAATGGATTGAGGCCAAGCCGGTTAAAACGGCAGAATCCGGACCAGTGATAGACTTCATATCCGGGGTAGTACACTGTTTTGGCGTCCCCCACAGCATCTTCATTGATAACGGCACGAACTTCACGGCCGACGAGGTTAAACTCTGGTGCAAAAACATGAGCATCAAGCTCGATTACGCTTCAGTCTATCACCCCCAAACTAACGGTCAAGTCGAGCGAGCAAACGGTCTAATCATGAGCGGCATCAAACCCAGACTAGTGCGGTCCCTCAAGGAATCTAACACGCACTGGGTAGAGGAGCTCGACTCCGTACTCTGGGGGCTGCGGACCACGCCAAACCGAACTACTGGATTCACACCATTTTTCATGGTATACGGCGCAGAGGCAGTCCTGCCCTGCGATATAATTCATGACTCACCTCGTGTGCGCATGTACGAAGATAGAGAAGCCGAGTTGGATCGGCAGGACAGTTTGGACGCCTTAGAGGAGGAGCGGGACGTGGCAAAGGCTCGTTCCGCATTTTATCAGCAGCAGGCTCGAAGATATCAAAGCAGAGAAGTACGGGCCAAAACTTACAATGTTGGCGAACTTGTTCTACGCCTGCCAGACAAGAAAAAGGACAAACTTAAGCCCAAGTGGGAAGGTCCCTTCATCATCGACCAAGTCCTGACCTGCGGAGCATACCGTCTACGTAACGCATCTGACAACCGACTCGAGCCGAACCCATGGAACGCAGCCCGTCTCCGAAGATTCTACGCCTAACGCCGGACTCCGGGTTCGTCTCACTCCCCCGTCCACCCTTTTTATATTTTTTTACTGTCTCTTGTCCCCCTCCTTCTTCCCACTTTCTTTTTTCAGTACCTTTTATAGGCTGATTTGCGCTTTGTTCGCACACACTTGATGTGCTCCTGGCACTCATTATACCTGGGGGCTTCTTTAACAGAAGCTTATTCATACGGGCTTCGTGCCCAATACATGTGTCATACTTCCGCATGTACCTTTTATTCACCATTGTATGCATCAATATGACTTAAGTTTTGGCCAAGCTGGGTTGCCTGGCTCCTGTGCTTACCCCTACGTTCTCGATTGTTCGTCTAGGAGGTAAAGGGAGCACCTCTGCGATTGCTACTGCCGGGTCAGCCGGATGTGTACCTCAGACTGGGTGAAGCCGAAAGCTAGCGTTCTTAAGAGAATATTCGGTCGGTGACTTGAAAGATGATTTATTACTTACTTATTTATCTGCCCCCAGATGCTTTTTCTGTTATTTTCGCAGTCCGGCATTGCACTTTAGGGCATGCCTCCCAGTGAAAGGAACCCTTAACGGAACTATTCTCCCTGGAAGATGTTTCTTACTAACCATGTAATATAACATAACTAGTTGGGCACTTGTCTGATAAAGCAATTATGACCCCGACGCCTTGTCTCCATGCATGCCCCGGTTCTTTTATAACCGTAAGGGTATTCAGACACACTCCGGACTGTTCGGTCCCGAGGTTGAAGCGAAACGGTCCGCAAAGACAAACGATCTACAATCCGGCTAGAAGGCATTTTACATGTCATTTCAAATTACATCGTCAAACCGACTGATTGTACTCCTCCTCAATCCCATCTAACAGGCTGTCTAATTTACAGTCCTGTTGGGAATATTTCGCGGCCAGTTCTACTTGGCCGTACATCAAGCTCACAGGGATCTCCTTCCCATCAGGCCCCGCAGGTCCGACCTCGGCCATGTGGTTTGGGTCAGCCTTCGGGTAACGTGTCTTCACCATGGCCCAGGCCTCCCTGGCGCCCTGACGGCAGGCCGATATCTTCCACAAACGGAGGCGTCGCCGTGCTCCTTGAAGCTTCTCAGCAAGCTCACCAAGGCCCTCGGGTAAGGAGACGGATGGCCATAAAGCATGAACGACGCCACTCATCGCCTGCCGAACACGTTCGAGCAATTGCACCAGCTCGGGAAGTTGGTCACTCGTTGACTCAGGCATTTCCTCCGCAGGGCGACCTGTGAGCACACCTAAAGACATATTTCTGTCAATCGACTTCCTCGCGAATTCTTCTTTTCAAAGGAATTTGTTCAAGCACTTACTATAAATGCTGCGACGAAGCCGCTGATTCTCCTTCACGGAGCCAGACAGCTGGGCCCGAACACCTTTCAGCTCTTCTCCTCGCTGGGTGTGGGCATCTTGGAGCTTGTTTCTCTCCTGCTGCACCTTCATAAGCACCCTCTCGCCGGCCTTTAGCTGACACAGTAGTTGTTGCTTGTCCGGATCTAGTCCGGCGCCCTCTGCAATATTATTGTCAGATTCACGCCGCACTTTGTTAAATAATTATCTTTTCAAAGTACGTCTTACCAGTGGGGGTCTCTATGGCTCCCCCTGTGGCGGCCAGTGCGGCCTCAAGTTGGGCCTTGCACTCTTGGAGCTCCTGGGACAGATGGGTATTCTTCTCTGTAAGATCCTGCATCATAATTGATCCTTAAATCAGTTATTTCAACTATTTTAAGTCTTGGGGGCTACTGGCATATATAACTATTAAAATTACTTACCCGTATGTCTTTCACATACTGCTCCGTGGCTCTGGTTAACCCATCTTGAGCGGCTCAGAGGTGCGCGTTTCCCGCATCAAAGGCATTTAACGCCTCCGGGGAGAAACACGCGTCACGAAGAACTGTCCGGCGACGCCTGTGATTCATGGCGCTCTCCACCTCAGACCGGGTGGCGGACAGCCTGTCGGCATCCTCCGTCGGAGGAGCGTCCGGCTCATGCCTTCTATTCGCCTCCTCTCCCGGACCATGCGTTGGAGCATGGCTGGCGGAGGCTTGATTGGCAACCTCTCCGGACACTGTCCGGCGAGCGCTCTTTCTGGAAAAGTTATGAGCATTAATATACCTCCTGGGGATCCTTCCCTTAAAAATAGCGGTGCTCCGTACCGTTGTGGTGACGTTTCGGTTCGCGCCACACTCCTCTTCCGCCTGCTGGGCCGGACTGACCCTTGTTGGTCGGCCGCCGCGGGTTCAGCTTCCCGCCTTAAAGGCACCTCCTGCGATGCACCATCAGTATGGGATGGTCAGAATTAAGCGCGGATCAAATGATGGTGTCGAGACCTCGGTCGTAGTCACCTTGGAGGCCGAAAATAAACCGGGGTAGTCAGCCGTAATGGCGACTAGCGCATTGTCTATGCTACGTTGGTGGAACACCCCGTCAATCAGCTCCACCTTTATGTCCGGATCCTCTTTGGAGGTCGGATCAAGGGATCGTTCCGGATCCTCGGGCTGTGGAGTTAGGCTTCGTATGCCCTCCACGTCCCGGCGCAGCTCCTGCGTCGAAATCACAGAGTAAGATGCTTGACTTTAAAAAAGTATGGACCGGTTAGATGAACATCCGCTTACCCAACTCCGAGGGTTATTCATAGAAAATCCATTCAACGGATTCTTGCGGAGGAAGTCCTCCTCCTCTCCCTTGCACAAGCCGGACAGGATCTTTGCCAGATCGGCTGCGGAGCCTGGCCCTTTGCGGCCATGACGGGTGGCTTCATCTTCCCCGTTGAAATCCCACATAGGGTGGCCCCTATATTGGAGTGGCTGCACCCCTCGCATAATGCACGTGGCCATGACTCCAATCATGGTCAATCCGGAGTGGGCCAGTAACTTAATCCGGCCCATCAGATAATGGACGCTCCTATCATCTTCCCGTTGAGGGCTCCACGGGCGCCAACTCAGGCGTTTCTTCAAGGGAGCATTGTTGAACTCCGGGAGGCCGATCCGAACTGGATCCGGCAGAGGGGCGTCCTCCATGTAGAACCATTTCGAAGGCCAGTCTTCAGACGCCTTCTTCGGGGTGCCGGATGGATATCCGGTCCCGGCGATGCGCCATATTTCGGCTCCGCCCACTTGATATATCGACCCCTCATGAGAACGGGGTACGAGACAAAACAATCTCTTCCACAGCGCAAAATGGGGCTCGATGCCCAAGAACAGCTCGCAAAGAGCTACGAAGCCCGTGATGTGCAAAATGGAGGCGGGCGTGAGGTGGTGAAGCTGGAGTCTATAGAACTCTAGGAGCCCCCGGAGAAATGGATGTATGGGAAATCCGAGTCCCCTTATAAGATAGGGGACGAAGCATACCCGCTCCCCTTTGGAAGGGTTGGGGACGCTCTCCGCCTGCTTTCCACCCTTGTAGGTGGCTAGTCCGGCTCGAACCGGAACCATGAAAGCTGGGGGAAGATATCCCTCGGTTTGGAGTGCCACTAGCTCGCTGTGTGGAACTGAGCATCTCCCCCAATCTCCTGGCTTAGGGCTGGGAGCACGAGAGGAGGAGCCGCGTCGGCTATCCATGATGGAATGGATTTTTGTCAGAGGCGCTTCGATGAGAAGTTGCGGATGGAGGATGGTGTGAGCTGGATCTAGATCCTCGCCTCTCTTATAGGCGGCTCGTTCGCACGGCTAGGGGGTAAAATGTAAAAATACCCCAGCCTTTCGCGTTCGCATGGCTAGGGGGTAAAATGTAAAAATACCCCAGCCTTTCGCACGACACGTGGAAGAAGGCCATTATTTGGCATAGAAGCCAAGGAGCGCAACACTTATAAGGAAGCCGGACACTATTCGACGGGAACATGAAGTTTGAAGGAGAACCCGCCTTGCAACGCCGAAGACAATATAAGCACCGGACTCGTCGTCGCTGAAGCCCGGTTCGGGGGCTACTGAGGGAGTTCCGGACTAGGGGGTGTCCGGATAGCCGGACTATCATCATTGGCCGGACTCCAAGACTATGAAGATAGAAGATTGAAGACTTTGTCCCGTGTCCGGATGGGACTTTCCTTGCCGTGGAAGGCAAGCTTGGCGATACGGTTTGTAACCGACTTTGTGTAACCCTAGCCCTCTCCGGTGCCTATATAAACCAGACGGCTGTAGTCCATAGGACGAACAACAATCATACCATAGGCTAGCTTCTAGGGTTTAGCCTCTTTGATCTCGTGGTAGATCCACTCTTGTAACACACATCATCCATATTAATCAAGCAGGACGTAGGGTTTTACCTCCATCAAGAGGGCCCGAACCTGGGTAAAACATCGTGTCCCTTGTCTCCTGTTACCATCCGCCTAGACGCACAGTTCGGGACCCCCTACCCGAGATCCGCCGGTTTTGACACCGACAATGATCTTCACTTTGTTGATTTAGTCTTACTCAGATATATGCATATATTTTTGTTATGTCCTCTACAACATTCACTTATTGCTATGTCTTCTCGTTTGAATCTTCTGAACTAAGTGAATGTGATCGGACCCTAACCTCTATATGCTTCTTCCTCAAATTCTTTCTATCCAAAGCATATGCATTATATTGAAACCGTCGAATGTCTTTTCTACGTCCTTGTCAGCAGAAGATACAGAGACAAACATTGGATCTGTTTTAAATGCTCAATCCTTTTTGCCTGAAACCCGGAGAAGCCGGAACGACCACCCAACAATCCAGGCAAGCGTGGTAACATGGAACAACTCCCAATGTGTTGCATGTTCGCCACGTGTCACTCAGATGTGAACCGCCAGGGGCACCTGTGTAATTGCGTTGTGTTGTCCCTCTCCTTATAAATATACATCACATCGCGGTCAAAATCTTTCTTCCACCTCTCCACCTTGCACAAACCCTAGCGCCACCGCTAGCTTTCGACGACGCCGGCGATGAAGTGCTTAGCTTCCGCGAACTCATCGACGCCGTCCTCACGCCGGCCGCGGACATCGTCTTCTCCGCCGCCGCCGTAGGTGTCCTCCGTTGCCAAGTTAGGGCACGGAAGATCGAACTGCTCGGCCTCCCCTCTGCTTCATCTAGTAGTTCTTCGTGTGGTAATTAAAACTCACTTTTACTGCCTTTTTGATCCGATAGATTCATCCTTACTCACCAAAAGTGGTTTCTGTGGCTACATATTTAGATCTATCCTATTTCTGCATCTCATAATATGCCAAGTATATTCACTTATGCTTCACACATAGTTAGATTCCTCACTTGTACCTATTCTTGGATTCGTACAAATCTGGAACGAACTCCCAACATATAAGTGAATGTCTTCGCGCTATGAGGTCAATGTCTTCAAACTGATTTATCTTCAAAATCTTCTGAGAATGCACATGACCTCTTCCCCTTCCCTCGCATCTCTAATGCTGTCATAGGTACATGTCTGTGGGAGAATCCCTTGATTCTCATAGTCTGCATTCATTTGCAGAATTCTTACAGCATCACATTAACTCTCCCGAAGCTAGTTCTTGTATGACCAGCAAACGGAAGCCTTTGACAGCTTTGAAGCCATTCAGTCTGAGCTTCATGGCAATAGAAAAATCAGCAAGGAAGGGAGGCAGACAGCGCCGTGGGAATACATCGAAGGATTTGCCACCAGATCTATATGAGATGTACAAAACAGACCCATAAGAAACCTATGGTGAACGCAAGACTCGAATCCAGTGGATTCGTAGATATTGGGCAGAGGAATGGTACAAGTACAGATTCGCCACTGCTGAATATGCTGAGAAGAATGTCATCAAGCGACCCTGGGGAGATATCTTGTACAAAAATCTTCCACCCAGGTCCAGAACTGAAGCCATTGATCAAGGCTTCTATCCGTGCATGGTTCGCGGACCACAGCCAGAGAATGCTGACCCATCTTCTTTGCTATGGTGCCGTGAAGACAATCTGTTCAAGCGCAACTACAAGTTTGCCAAGGACTATGCAGCAAAGAACAAGAAGTCGCTTGGATTAGACTTTAACCCCGGTCCCTCTGCTCCTCGGGCCGATGGCTCACGCGATGCTGAACCAAATATCGTCGGGCCCTTCTACAACCTTGAAGGTCTCATCACTCACATTATGGTTCAAGGGGCAGCCGTGGAGCACTCTGCAGATGACGCTGATTCTGATGAAGCGCCTGCTCCACCAAAGCCTCAAAAGCAGAAGAAATCCAAGGCTTCAAAGCCCTCCACTGCACCAAGAGCTTCGCGTGCGAAGCCTCTGGCCACTGCTCCTCCTGCACCCAGTGTGCATTCTGAAGATCTTTCTTGTATCTCCAAGATCGAGAAGAAGAAGAAGCCCATGCATATTACTGGTCAAGCACTGACCCCAGCTGCCGTTCTGAGGAATGAGCACGAAGCCATTGATCTGTCCAGTGACGACGATCTTGGCGACGATGCTCTCGAGCTGCTGATAAAGAGCAAGCAAGAGGCGGAAATCTTCAACGATCTTCCCCTTTTCGATGTGGACATCCTGAACAAGTTCATCGACGAGTGGTTTGACAGCCCAAACCTCAATTTTGATGATCTTCAGCTCCATGTTGGCCTCAGCGTCTCCTTCCATGGAGCCATTGCTCCTGAGGTGGCTCTAGCTCAGAGGATTGTTGAACTGAAGCACAAAATTGACTATGAAAAGGCTCAGTTCAAGAAGCATACGGCCAAGCTCAGTGTGACTGATGTCCAAAACTTCAAGCAAATGATGCATGAGCTCAAGGAGGCGTTTCACAAGAAACATGACGAAGCTAAAGGTTCTCGAGGGTGCATGAAACACCTCGCTGCCAAATGTGTTCAAGCTTACAATGAAGCCGAGAAGAGCAAGGCACTTGGGCGTCCTGGCATTGACCCCAAGATGGCTGCCAAGAAGAAGAAGCCTACTGTGGCTGTCGTGGAATTAACACGTCAGATGTCCTTAGTGTGAGGACTTAGTCGTGAGGCCGGCGCATCTATGTGGTAGCTTGAGAGGGGTTGAGCGGAATCGAGAGACGCAACACGCAAGACAAAGATTTAGACAGCTTCGGGCCCCGGGAAACATCATACGGTAATAGCCCTACATGATGTTTGTGGCTAGGTCTCATTATCATCATGAGGGAGTCGCCGTAAACCGGCTCTCCTTGTTGTGTCTAGCCCTAGAGATTATTGCTTGTCCCCTTTGGGGAGCCCTGCCCCTCCTTATATATGTTAAAGGGGCGGGTTACATGTGGAGTCCAACTCGGACTTAAGACTTAACTATTCTGACTTCTCTTTATGGGCTTCATGACGTTTCGGGCTTCATAACGCTTGGCAACCCAGTTATCACTGTTTGCCGGTTTAAGATGGTCTGCCGGTTTAAGATGGTCTGCCGGATTAAGATGGTCTGCCGGTTTAAGATGGTATGCCGGTTTAAGATTGTCTGTCGGGTTATCATCTGACTTAACTCCTGCCGGGTTATCATCTGACTTTACCACCTGCCGGTTTACCGTCTTTCTTAGCCATCTGTCTTAACTCTCTGTCTTAACTATCCACCGGTTTACCATCCGCCGGTTTACCAAGTCCCAGCCGGTTTACAACTCCAGTCGGGTCATACCGCGGGGTATATCCCCGACATTAGCCCCCAGTTTAATTTGGATTTATCCATGTTAAACTGATCCTGAGCATCTTTCAATCCTTGTCATTTCCTTCTGGAAAATCCGGGTCAATAGGCCAGCTTCATAATCAATTTGCTGACATTGGTTTGTCACAGAGAAATATTGTGAAGAATGACTTCTTTGACTCAGCTCCCAATGCTTAACAAAAATATTGGTCTTTGAAATACTCATCTGATCTTCAGCCAGTTTAAGAATGTAGAACTTGCTGGTTTACAAATATTGATGGCACCGGATCATAACTGTTTGTTAATATCAACTTTTGAAAATATACCTCTTATATGCCTATCACTTGTAGCCCTCAAATCTTAAGAAGGTAACGTAGTAATAACTTTAAGATTTGCTTCAATATGAATGTCACAAGCTTGAAGAAATCCAGGTTGTTCATCTCAATCACTAGTCAGAACTGAGTATTCCACATATGTAGCCCCCAAGTGCCGGGTTGTCATGCTTGCAACAACCTGAGACTTGTAATTTCCTGATGCTCATAAAAACTTCAACCAGTGTAGCCCCCAAGGGCCGGGTCATTTATGCAATAATGAGCAGGGACTTTGTAAATATAATCATGTAGATTTGAGCAATGATGTGTAGCCCCCAAGGGCCGGCTCATTACAATGTGATGAGTCAGGTCTTCAATAAGGTGAGCAAAAAATGACTTTGCATTAGCCCCCAAGTGTCATGGTGCATGCTTGCAGCGACATGATACTTGCACATTTGATGTAATCTCAATTTGAATAATGTAGCCCCCAAGTGCCGGGTCATAAGCCTGCAGCGACTCGGGACTATTCCCGCCATTGTAGAATAAATCATATCCATTGACAAAATAATAGCCATTGCGCTGAAGCGACTTTGAAAACTTCAATCATAATATTGGTTATTGATAACCATAATAAAAATCAAGCCATGTTGCCTATTAAAGATTTGAATAATATAACCTGGTTTAAAAACTGATTCCTGCCATATAAACCGGTATATCCGTGGACATATGATACATGCTATGATGATGTAATGATGATGCAATATATGATGTAATATATAATGATGTATGTGTATGATCAAGAGGGTTTAAGTCATGGTTCGGATACGACCAGAACCCCCAAGTAGTCATAATTGTGGCATTGCGCCGATCAAGTGATGTAGCTATGGTTCGAATACGACCAAGCCCCAAGTGATTTCCCTGGTGCCCTTATGCCTATCAAGAGGTGTGGCTATGGTTCGAACCCATAGCCCCCAAGTGATTTCCCTGGTGGCCCTTATGCCTATCAAGAGGTGTAGCTATGGTTCGGACACGACCAAGCCCCCAAATGATTTCCTTGGTGGCCTTTATGCCTATCAAGAGGTGTGACTATGGTTCGGACACGACCAAGCCCCCAAATGATTTCCTTGGTGGCCCTTATGCCTATCAAGAGGTGTGACTATGGTACGAACACGACCAAGCCCCCAAATGATTTCCTTGGTGGCCCTTATGCCTATCAAGAGGTGTGACTATGGCTCGAACATAGCCCCCAAGTGATACTGTGAGCTGTGCTCAAGGGATACCCATGTTTGAGCTGTGCTGTGCAGCAGACTCTCTTTGGCCCCTTATGATAATATTGGCTTGATAGCCGGATTACTGAAAAATCCAAAGCTGTGCTCTCATGATAATATTGGCTTGATAGCCGTATCAAGAGGATAGTAACGTCATGTTCTCTTTGGTGAATACACCTATGTTTGAACAGGAAGCCCCCAAATGATATATTTCTGAGCTGTGCTCGCCGGGTGCCTATGTTTGAGTTGTGCTGTGCAACAAACTCTCTTTGGACCCTTTTGACTTTCCTGAGAACTCGAACTTTGTGAGAGATATTTATTCTTGAACCGGATGTTAAACCGGATATTCAGAGCTTCAAAGCTTTATGGGAGACATCTTTCCCTTGAACCGGATCTTAAACCGGAGTCCTTCTTTTTTAGCCGGAAATTTTCTGACGGCCTTTAAACTCGAACTTTGCGAGAAGTTAATTCCTTTTTGAACCGGAAATTCTTAAACCGGATTTGAGAGCTTCAGAGCTTTGTGGGAGATAGATTCCCTTGAACCGGATTGTAAAACGGATATTTAAGAGCTTCAGTGAGACTGACTTCCTTTGAACCGGATTTTGGACCGGAATCCTTTCTGATGACCCAGAACTTCACTATGCCGGGATTTTGTCATATACTTTTTGAGCCGGAAATTCTCTAACGGCCTTTAAATTTTCATCAATATAGCAGTAGCCTCCAGGACCGGTGTCGGTGTCAAAACCAGCGGATCTCGGGTAGGGGGTCCCGAAATGTGCGTCTAGGCGGATGGTAACAGGAGACAAGGGACACGATGTTTTACCCAGGTTCGGGCCCTCTTGATGGAGGTAAAATCCTACGTCCTGCTCGATTGATATTGATATTGTGGATGTTTACAAGAGTGGATCTACCACGAGATCAAGGAGGCTAAACCCTAGAAGCTAGCCTATGGTATGATTGTAAACGTTGTTCTTGTGTCCTACGGACTAGAGCCATCCGGTTTATATAGACACCGGAGAGGGCTAGGGTTACATAGAGTTGGTTACAATGGTAGGAGATCTACATATCCGTATCGCCAAGCTTGCCTTCCACGCCAAGGAAAGTCCCATCCGGACACGGGGCGAAGTCTTCAATCTTGTATCTTCATAGTCTTGGAGTCCGGTCGATGATGATAGTCCGGCCAATGATAGTTCGGCTGATGATGGTAGTCCGGCTATCCGGACACCCCCTAATCCAGGACTCCCTCAGTAGACCTGAACCAGGCTTCAATGACGATAAGTCCGGCGCGTATATTGCTTGGCATTGCAAGGCGGGTTCCTCCTCCGAATGATAAAAGATTGTGAACACCAGGATAGTGTCCGGCTCTGCAAAATAAATTCCACATTCCACCGTAGAGAGAATAATATGTACACAAGTTTAATCTGCTGACGTTTTTTGTGGCATGACGTCACACCACTACCAAGCCATTACTTGAATTGTTTTTTACTTTACCACCTCAGCGCATTTAGCGAAGCGGTTTCCTTGGCACGTCTTATCGAAGCAGAGATCGTGTTTCCCCTTAATCCGGGATTCTCATTAATACGGACGTGGGTAACCCAACCGCGCCCGCTCGCCACGCCCCCTCTATCGAAGGCGAGTCCCAAACGGTCACGGAGACGGCTCTTGGTATTCTCCCTCTTTATAACGGGACCAAGGCTCGTTTCTTTTCTTCAATCCTCCATCGAATCCTCTCCCCGCTCCAAGTTCCAGCACCTAGAGCTCCAGATTCGAGCGCTTCGGACTTTCAACGATGTCCGGTTCCGACCTCCAGGGCCGATGGATGCCCTCCTCCGTCACGGAGGAGGACGTGCTAAAGTTGCGGGAGGCCAAGTACCTAGCTTATGAGATTTCGCACAGGTTGCCTGCCGAAGGGCAGGCTATCCCCACCCCCGAGCCCAGCGAGTATGTCGTTTTCGTATCCCACCTCCGTCGGGGTTTAGGCTTCCCGATGGATCCTTTTGTGAGAGGGCTCATGTTTTACTATGGGTTGGAATTCCACGATTTGGCTCCGGAGTCCATCCTCCATATTTCCGTGTTTATTGTCGTCTGTGAAGCCTTCCTCCGCGTCACCCCTCACTTCGGCCTGTGGCTGAAGACCTTCAATGTGGCGCCGAAGATGATCGGGGGGCGTCAAGCGGAGTGTGGCGGGGCGGCCATAAGTAAGATGGCCGATGCCCCGTGGCCCGCCGGCTCCTTCCAAGAGGAGATCGGCCTGTGGCAGCAAGAGTGGTTCTATATTACCGTTCCGAGGGGCCGCAGACAAAAGCCGCCGCCCTTATTCCGCCCGGGACCTCCACGACGGTTGATGTCGTGGGTCAACCAATGGCTCAACTGGGGTCCGTCAAAGGACGTGCCCCTACTGCAGGGCCGGATTCGAGATCTCCAAACGAGGGAGGTCGATATGGTGGTGGTGATGCAGGTTATGCTGATTAGGCGTCTCCCGCCCTGCAAACGCCGCCCTCTCCGGCTATGGGAGTTTAATCCGGAGGGCCCACGGATTCTTCAACACTTCATGGGTATGACACCCCTGGAGATGTACAAATTATTCTTCGGATCGCAAGAGGTGCGTCCGGAATTGACCGAGGATGCTAGCCTAAGCTGCAATCGCCCGGATACTCAAGTAAGTAGTTCCGAGTCCGGACATACCGTTTGTTTGCCTTTCGATGATTCGCCTTATGACCAACTTCCTTCTACACAGGAGTGGATAGCAGAAGCAAAATTAATATGGTGTCCGGCCCCCCTCCCCGAGACCGCGCCGGATCCCGTGCTGGTCCGGATGCTTGAGGTTGCGCCTTCAGAGGAAGACGAAGGGGAAAGCAGGGAAGCTACTGCCTCGCCTAAGGAGGCTCTTGAAAGGATCGAGAATCCCTCCCTCCAAGGGGAGAAGAGGACTGCCTCCAAGGACCCGGGGGCAAAAGCCCCTAAACGGGGGAATAAATCTTCGCCAGAGGGTCCTGCGTCTGGGGAGGCCCCGGCCGCACAATCTCCCTTAAAGAGTCAGCCCTCCAACGAGCCGTAAGTAGAAAGAAAGGAGTTTTATAATAAGGGACATCCCTATTTGTGCTTCTGAGGATAACTAAATTTCTTACCTTGTAGTTCGGATCTCCGTCCTTCGCAAATGAGCTCGTCTTCGGGGGACCTTCTCCGGAGATGATAGAGAGCGAAAAGCCTCCGTCCGGGGCGCCGTCGGATAGGGCGGACGAGCCTAAAGTGTCATCACAGAGGGAGCCCCCGGGTTTGGCAAAGCCGGATAGTTCGGCGCGAACTGGTGTACGGCTGAAGGATCTGCTTTGAGAAGGCGTCTATCTCAGAAGATCATCACGCATTGATGAGCATGGTGATTGAAAGGATTTCGTCCGCCGAAGGCGGGATGCACGATGTCGTCAGGAGTTTGCTGGCAGGGTTTGAGGTACGTAAAAATGACACACCTTTTAACAGTTTTGCATATAGAATGCGCCCTGTATAGATAGTAGCCCCTGAGACTCGGTAGGGTGTCGAAATCGACAGCATGCCGAGGATCAAAATCGCAGGTTTAAATTCCCGTCGTGCCGATGCAGGTGGCGGGTCGTCCGGGGGCCAGCCGGACTGATGGAGTTGCGGAACTAAAGCGGCAACTCCATGTTGCGGATGCGGACATCACGCTGGTCAACAGGCGACTTGATGAGTCACAAGGTAAGTGTTACTGCGCGGTCACTTGGCAAGGGAGCCGAAGCCAGCGCCTTCAACATGTGCGTGAAATGCAGATAGTGCCGCTGCCGTGGAGAGCCTTCGGGCCGAACTTTCTCAAGCCAAGGAGCAGGCCAGAAGGAGTAATGTGGCGGCCTCGAGGGCGGTCGAGGAGTTAGCGGCCGAAAGGGTCGCGCGCTGCCGGAGCAGGGAAGAGATGGCCGAAATGGCCATGAAGTTAAAAGATGCTACCGACCGCAATGAGGCTCTTGGGAAGGAGCGCCTAGCGGGGCAAGAAGACCTGCGGAAGGCCACCGCCGAAGCCAAGGATGCCCGCTCTGCAATGCGGGCTATAAAGGAAGAGCTGAGCCAGGCCGGAGATATTGTAGCTGGCAAGCCTTTTCTGCTGCGCCGAAGGTTTACGGATCCAAAATATGCTCAGCTGGGCCAACTGTGGGGTCCAGAGGACCCTTATATGGACTTAGCAGCGAGTGCGGCGGATGCCGTTGTGCATTTTCGAAGCCAGAAGGATCACAAGACGGAAGAGCTGTTTTGGTCTCAATTCCATAGTCCGGAGCGTTCACTTCCGCTGACCGACCGTTTGGCCGAGTGGGCTGAGCTAAATAGGTTGTTCGGGCTTGCTATGACGAATATAGTGACCCATATCCGGCCGGATAGGCCCCAGCCGAAGAGTTACTTTGGTTTATTGCAGCAATTTCTTGGGGCGGTGCCGCATATCAAGGCGATGAAGCGGTCGGCCTGCATAGAGGGTGCGCGGATGGCGCTCGCCCGTGTGAAGACACATTGGACAGAGATGGATGCCACCGCTGTTGCGACCCCGGGTTCGGATGATAACCGGTTACCCGCCGAGCACTATTTTGGCGAAGTGCTGCGTGGTGCTCGTGTAATAGAGTCGCAGTGCTCAAAAAATGTTACGTTCGAATGAACGTTTATATGATGTAAAATGATATTTATGATGTAAGCGCCTTTTATACTTGTGCGTTCAAGTAATAGAATATCTCCTTATGCGGCCGTTCATGTATACGTGTGTATAACCTGAAAGATGGCAGTCGTCGGCTTCAGCCCCCACGCACAAGGTGCGGGGGTGTTCACAAAAAATAGCGCGTTTTCACACTTAATCCGACGTCTCGGTCCTGTAAAGGAGGTGGTAGCGTAGCAAACGAGGCAACCGCTATAATGCTTTATCACTTTCACTTAGCCATGGAGTTCGAGGGTGGGGCTACGACATAGCCCCTGGGGGCACCGCGCTCGCCGAATTTGGGGCGCGTATGTGCCTGGCCGGGAAACGGCCCTTCGTCAAAGCGGAGGAATCCTAAACATTCCCATGGTCGATCGAGTGGTTGACCAGTCTCTCGCTGTATCATGACAGTCAGTTTTCGGCTTTCTCTACTGAGGTGCTCGCCCAGCCGAACTGGGGCACAATCGCAGTAGTTCTCCTGGAGCCGCGTTAGCCGATGATACGGAACGTAAGGCAGCAAAACACAGGAGCCGGGCAAACCCAACATTTGACCAAAGACATGATTCGGAGCTGATGCATATAAGGCCTAACTCGAGACGCCGAACACTCCCGAAGGTGTTCGGTCTTTATAATAGCGGACAAAACAAAGCCCTAAGCCCCTTGTGTCCAGGTACGGGCAGGTTCTTCTGGCGCGGCCGATGCCAAAACGCCAGTCTCCACTCTGGTTATAATGATAAACTAGGGGATTATAGCAACAAGAGACAGTAAGAAAGGTTTACGTAGGGTCTTAGTCTGAAAAGAGTCCTTGCAACGGGTCCCTACTGCACGTCTGCGCCTGTGTCTCCTTTGTGCCGTATCCTGGACGGGTGTGCACGCTGTTCATCTGTAAAGAAGAGAGGAACTTGGTTGGAAAAGAAATCATGCGAGAAAGTGCATAAAAAATCAAAATATAGATTAATAAAGCTGAGCCTATGCTAGCTCATTATGGCTTATATGTGCAAACCCTTGTGAAGGGGTGTGCGGCTAGGTAGCCCCTAGCTTATTTATTCCGGACTCGTCCAGCCGTGTCCGGGGTCTCAGGCGACCTTTTAATGAAATGATGCCACGTGGACCGGGCATTTTAAGTGTGAGAGACGCGTAATGTGGTATTGCATTGAAGCGGACGAAAGCTTCCCGTCCCAGTGATGCTTGATAGCTACTTTTAAATGGGGCGACATGAAAGGTTAGCTTTTCTCGTCCGAAGTTATCAGGTGACCCGAACACAACTTCTAGTAATAATGAAACTGTGCACCTGGCGTAAGGGCCTGGCGCCACTCCTTTGAAGGAAGTGCGGCTATGCCGAATTGCAGTATGGTCTATCCCAACTTGTGGATTGTGTCCGGTTATAGCAGGTTTAAGTCACTGCCGCCGTCCATCAAAACCTGCGTGAAATGCAGTCCGTCTGTTATGGGATCCAATATCAGGGCAGTCTATCCTGTGTTCCGGATACTTCTGGACTAATCCAGATGGTCGAAAGTGATTGGTTTTGACATCCAATCTCGGTGTTCCACTGAGGTGGACCGTGCGACACTTGTCTTAGCGAGTGTCGTGTTGGTTTTCCGTACTATCACGTGAAGCGAGTTTATTGTTTTGACTTCTTGTGGGAAAGTCTTTTGACTTCCGGTGCTCTGCTGGTGGGGTTCGTTATCGTCCTCGCTTGGCGCATCGAGCCCCTTGTGTCCGGCGTTGAGTCTGCCGGACTGTTTAAAAACCCAACAATTTCGGTTGGTATGGTTTGCAGGCCTTCCGGAGGTACTGTGGATTTGACATATCCGATCTAAAATTTTGTTTAAATTTGATAGCTC
>LR880970.1:500575868-500586220 GCA_904067115.1 Aegilops sharonensis
GAGGTGGACCGTGCGACACTTGTCTTAGCGAGTGCCGTGTTGGTTTTCCGTGCTATCACGTGAAGCGAGTTTATTGTTTTGACTTCTTGTGGGAAAGTCTTTTGACTTCCGGTGCTCTGCTGGTGGGGTTCGTTATCGTCCTCGCTTGGCGCATCGAGCCCCTTGTGTCCGGCGTTGAGTCTGCCGGACTGTTTAAAAACCCAACAATTTCGGTTGGTATGGTTTGCAGGCCTTCCGGAGGTACTGTGGATTTGACATATCCGATCTAAAATTTTGTTTAAATTTGATAGCTCGTCTCTGTTGTCCTTAAGAGGCCGTGTTTTATTGTTTGGCCGCGAGCTTTTGAATCTGGCGTTGACCGCCGTGCCCTTTGGGCTTTTTTCTTTATTCCGGCGCTGATCTTTCCTGCGCCGTGACTTTCCGTTTCCATCTCTGATATCGGATGTACTCGGATCGCTGGTGCTGCATCTTGCTAGCCAGTTGTCTTCTCCTGCGCAAAAGCGCGTCATGAGGCTTGTTAGCGCGGCCATTGTTCTTGGCTTCTCTTGGCCGAGGTGTCTGGCGAGTCATTCGTCTCGGACGTTGTGTTTAAAAGCTGCTAAGGCTTCCGCGTCCGGAGAGTCGACTATTTGGTTCTTTTTGGTAAGGAACCTGTTCCAGAATTTGCGCGCTGACTCTCCGGGCTGTTGGGTTATATGACTCAGATCGTCTGCATCCGGAGGGCGGACATAAGTCCCTTGAAAATTTGCTCTAAACGCGTCCTCAAGCTCTTCCCAACTTCCAACAGTGTTTTCTGGGAGGCTTTTGAGCCAGTGCCGAGTTGGCCCTTTGAGCTTGAGGGGTAGGTATTTTATGGCGTGGAGATCATCTCCTCTAGCCATGTGTATGTGTAGTATGTAATCTTCTATCCTGACTCCGGGGTCTGTTGTGCCGTCGTATGCCTCTATGTTCATGGGTTTGAACCCTGCTGGAAATTCATGATCCAGCACCTCATCGGTAAAACATAGCGGGTGTGCGGCGCCCCTGTATTTGGGTGTGCCGCTGTCTTCGAACACTTGTTGTGTTGTGTTACTTCCTGGGGCCCTCTTTTTTGGCCCGTAGATGGACCTAGTTGGGTCGTCCGTTTTCCCAGGATTATAATTCGGCTTGTGTGCGGCCCCGCTTGTCGCTTTTGGCCTGTCATCTGGCCGTCTATCCGGCCAGGCGGCCTCTTTATTTTTTGACTGTGAAGGCTCTATGGCTTCCTCGTCAAATTCTGGCAGCAGCTTGCGCTTTGGGTAGCTCTTTGTTTGATGGCCATTGCCATATTTGTCTGCAGTCTTGAATACTTTGCTCCACTTCATTCTGAGCGTGTCTTCTGCTGTTTTGAGCTTCCATTTTTCCTTCTTCAAACTTCTTGCAGTGGCGACGAGTCTTTTGTGTATGTTCTTATGCTCCGGTGTTGTGTCCGGACTGTTGATTGCTCTGTGAAGGGGTTGATTATCCGGCTCGTCCTGTTCGTCGTCCGCTGGTTTGCCCTGCTCTATCGCTGGGTTGTTAGGAAGGCTGCTATGATCGAGGCGGGACTTAGGGCAGCGTCTACGTCGCCGTTTTGGTTTTTTATCGGCGGGATTATCCTCTGTCGCGTCCCGTTGTTCCTCATTATTGCTTCCCTTTGGGGTGTCCACCATGTATATGTCGTATGACGAGGTGGTCTTCCAGTGTCCTGTAGGCACTGGTTCTTGGTAGTCTCCGGCATCGTCGTCCATACCGTCGATGTCTTCGGAGTCGTAGTCGAGTACGTCGGTTAAATCGTCGACGGTGGCTACGAAGTGGGTGGTGGGTGGGCTCTGAATTTCTTCGTCGTCCGCATCCCAACCATCCTGGCCGTAGTTCGGCCAGGGCTCTCCGGACAGCGAGAGATGCCTCAGTGAATTTACGATATCGCCGAAGGGCGAGTGGTGAAAGATGTCCGCAGCGGTGAATTCCATGATCGGCGCCCAATCGGATTCGGCTGGCAGGGTCGCAGGAGGTTCGGAGTCCGGCAGAGAGTCCGGCACCTTGGAGTCGTGGGCTTTATGCGGGACAAGGTAAGTGTTCGGCTCCATCGCCGTAGAAGTTGCAGCTCCCGAGGCGGTGTCCAGCCATCCGTCCTCTATCAAAGCGATCGGCTCCGGACTATGGGTCGGAGCGGATTCGTGTGCGGCCTCCAAGGTGTTGTCCGGCAGCAGAGTTAGGTCATGCCCATCGTGACAGCGCGGCACGCTCGGCTGTGGCTCAGATCCATCGAAGATCAAGTCCCCGCGGATATCGGCCGTGAAGTTTAGGCTTCCAAACCTGACCTGACGGCCAGGGGCGTAGCTTTCGATCTACTCCAGATGGCCAAGTGAGTTGGCCCGCAGTGCGAAGCCGCCGAATACGAAGATCTGTCCGGGGAGAAAAGTCTCACCCAGGACTGCGTCGTTATCGATTGAAGAGGCCATCACGCCTATCGGTGACGACACAGAGGAACTCTCAATGAAAGCACCAATGTCGGTGTCAAAACCGGCGGATCTCGGGTAGGGGGTCCCGAACTGTGCGTCTAGGCGGATGGTAACATGAGACAAGGGACACGATGTTTTACCCAGGTTCGGGCCCTCTTGATGGAGGTAAAACCCTACGTCCTGCTCGATTGATATTGATATTGTGGATGTTTACAAGAGTGGATCTACCACGAGATCAAGGAGGCTAAACCCTAGAAGCTAGCCTATGGTATGATTGTAAAGGTTGTTCTTGTGTCCTACGGACTAGAGCCATCCGGTTTATATAGACACCGGAGAGGGCTAGGGTTACATAGAGTCGGTTACAATGGTAGGAGATCTACATATCCGTATCGCCAAGCTTGCCTTCCACACCAAGGAAAGTCCCATCCGGACACGGGGCGAAGTCTTCAATCTTGTATCTTCGTAGTCTTGGAGTCCGGTCGATGATGATAATCCGGCCAATGATAGTTCGGCTGATGATGGTAGTCCGTCTATCCGGACACCCCCTAATCCAGGACTCCCTCAACCGGGTTATCTTTCTCTCCATCGTCCGTGTTTGACCATAGCAGAAGGTGTATATCATTGATGTTGATAACGCGATGTGAATCCACAAAAAGTTGAGGTGACTGCGGCAGGTTATAAATGATCCCGTACGAGCTGTGTCAGCAACTCGGCCAATGGTTCCTTCCAACTGGCGATTTGAAGTTAACCAAACTGTAGTGGCGGTGACTTGTCCGCCTTGCCCATTGAGCCACCCAGTGCAGATGACGGTTGATAGAATATGATAATTTGTCTCCAATTTGTTGAAAGAAAAACCGGGCTACCCAAGCTGTGACTTGCTCATACTCAATAAGCAGCCCATGCAGACAGGTGCGACCCGGTATGTTGGTGTAGACCGGGTCCGCAGAGGCGGTGGCTTTGTGCACGTCCATTGAACATCGAGAAAAAGCGATCCCGGCAAGTCGATGTAAACCGGGTCCGCAGAGGCAGCGGCTTTGTGCACGTCCATTCAACGGGTAATATGTCACGAACTATCGCCGGGCGGAACATTATCAACCTGTGCTCCATACCGCGGTATAAACCACATTTATAGTGAATAATTATCATGTATATTATTTTGACAAAAACAATATGCGCCAATAAGTAAACTTAGATGGATGTCACCTGAGTTTTATTTGTCGGATGAACGCGGATACTGGGATCAAAACATATCAAATGGCTGTTGTCTCCACGTGACCTTCTCATCTTGTCTTGATCTCTCACGGAGGACCTAATTGAAGTGCCAGCGTGTGCACGCACTGTTCTTTAACAACAGTATATAAACCCCGGCCTCATGAGTGTAGCGCCCAAAATGCCTGCAGCCTCTGCGCGCCGCGCTGCTCTCTTTTTTTTACAGCCCTTGACTTTTCCTTGGTAATCTCATAATTCCTATCAGCATCTGGAGCCCTCACAGCAGCAGGCGAGGAAAAAGCACGATCCCAAGAGGATGCGTGGTGGGGAGGTGTCATTTGACTTTGGCTGCCATCGATGTACTGAAAACTTTAACTTTACGGATGCGATGCTTGTGTTGGTGGTCGGATTGTCACCACAGTAGTACGCATTAGTACTAATATACTTACTCGTTCTTGTCTCAACAACCGTCATAGCAGGCTTGCCGTAATCGGCCGGTCCGGAGCAAGAACCAAGCATGAGACGGGCACCAGAATGGGCAGCAACTGCCATAGACAGGCTCGGGCGGCCGCTCGGAGGCCGGGCAGAGGCGGTTGACTTCAAAGCGAGGCCAGGGCGACGGAGTCGGTCGGGCCAGCGGCCTAGCAATAGCGCGAGACTACAACGGCGCTGGCGGCTTGGCCCCGGAAGAAAAGGCGACGCACGGCGGGTCAAAGCGGCGGCGCGAACCAGCGAGGAGGTGAGGCAAAGCTGATCTTAGGAGCAACGACTCGGGTGAAATTAAACGGTGAAGGTCGTAGCAGTTGGCCGACTCACAGCAAGTTGGCGGTAGCAGAGGCAGCTTCCCGTCGCCGACGAGGCCGCGGAAATGGCGAGTCAAGGCGCTCCTCGCCGGTTTAACAGGGCGGAGCGACAGGCGGCTTCAGGCAGGCGCGAGGGCGCACCAGCGGTTCAATAACGGCGCGAGGCGCAAACCGGGGCGGCTCGCGGCAGCGGCCTGCGGGTTGTAGGCGCAAACTGGCGATGGCGGGGATGCGGTGGTTTAAACCGGCGATGGCGTTTTGAGGTGGCAGCGACAGGGGCGCGGTCGTGGCCAGCGGGAAACCAGCCGCGGGTCAGCGCCGTCTCGCAGGAAAGAGTGGGCCGGGTTGCGGCCATGGCGGCCTTGACGCGCGGGCGAAGAAGTAGGGAAACAGCGGCAAAGGCGAAGCCGCTCAGCAGTGACCCGGCCGCGACTTGGTAGCTGCACCACAATGTTGGCGGGTCAACGGGTGAAGGACAGCGGCTCTCCGGTGGAGGCGGGGCGGGGCCCAGCATAGAGCAGGCGAGGCCCGGCAACGGGGCGGGTTGCTCAGCCGGTTCAAAGCGCAGCGGTGGCGGCTCAAAGCGAGACCAAGGCAAGAGACGGACCGGCGACTCGGAATTTCGGGGCCGGTAGAGGCGGCGGTTTAGTGCTGGAGCGACGCGGAGGCGAAACAACGAAGCAGCGGCGATTCAGCATGGTATGACGAGGTGGCGTCAGCCATAGAGGGGACGCACCGTCGGCTGGGGTAGCTCAAAGAAATGCAGCGAGGTAAGCCGGCAATGGTTTCAACACGCCAGGCAGGCCCGCAGGGGCATCTCGGAGTCAGCCAATAGGGCGGTTTGGAGGCGGAGCAGAGGCTGGCGGGCAGAAGCAGAACGGCGAAGCGTCAGTGTCCGAATCGATTCCTTGTTCCCATGTCCATCCTGGTCTTCGTCAGTTTGACGTTTTGACTATCCTCGTTCGTGCCCTCCAGATTGTGGGGTAGCTCAATGCGAAATCAAACAACAGCTGGTGGCTTGAAGACGGGGTCACCAAAGCGGAGGCGCGCCGGCAACTTCATTACAGAGGCGACAGCAAGGTCCGACGGCGGTTTAGAGGAACACCAGCTCGGCGGCTGAGCAACCGCGAGTAACTTGGGGCAAAAGCAGAGTCCACGCCCATGTCCCAGTTCTTCTCCGAGTCATAATTGCTTTGACCGATTTACAGATTCTTTCCATCTCACGTGGCATGTGAACCTCAGATTGTTTGATGCCCAAACATGACTGCAGAAGTTTCTCCGGATTCCCATCTGTCTCGGCGATCCGCACAGAACGCAACGGAAACTTTAACCATGCTCGTTTCGGCGAGTTACGTATGCGGATTTGACGCGCCGGCAAAATAGACAGCAGCTGAAAATCAATCTGGTTTCGACGGATTGACTGGTTAAGGCGACCGCCCACTATGCAACCCTAATTTCTCTTGTCTTCAAATCGCGTACCTCTAGCTCCAAAATTAACCTTGATTCTTGATCATAAAATGATGAACTTGATAGCTCTGTCCAAGGTTGTTCCCCACCGGGTTGTCCTCCGCGGTATCCGATCAATCGCGAGCTTCTCGATCCCTGAAGAGAGATCCCTTCAAGCCCTCCAAGAACTCATCATCACCGTGCGCCTGCCCCACGGTGGGCGCCAACTGTCGTGGAATTAACACGTCAGATGTCTTTAGTGTGAGGACTTAGTCGTGAGGCCGACGCATCTACGTGGTAGCTTGAGAGGGGTTGAGCGGAATCGAGAGACGCAACACGCAAGACAAAGATTTAGACAGCTTCGGGCCCCGGGAAACATCATCTGGTAATATCCCTACATGCTGTTTGTGGTTAGGTCTCATTGTCATCACGAGGGAGTCGTCGTAAACCGGCTCTCCTTGTTGTGTCTAGCCCTAGAGATTATTGCTTGTCCCCTTTGGGGAGCCCTGCCCCTCCTTATATATGTTAAAGGGGCGGGTTACATGTGGAGTCCAACTCGGACTTAAGACTTAACTATTCTGACTTCTCTTTATGGGCTTCATGACGTCTCGGGCTTCATAACGCTTGGCAACCCAGTTATCACTGTTTGCCGATTTAAGATGGTCTGCTGGTTTAAGATGGTCTGCGGGATTAAGATGGTCTGCCGGTTTAAGATTGTCTGTCGGGTTATCATCTGACTTAACTCCTGCCGGGTTATCATCTGACTTTAACACCTACCGGTTTATCGTCTGTCTTAGCCATCTGTCTTAACTCTCTGTCTTAACTGTCCACCGGTTTACCATCCGCCGGTTTACCAAGTCCCAGCCGGTTTACAACTCCAGCCGGGTCATACCGCGGGGTATATCCCCAATAGTGGCCCCAGCTGAAGCATCCAGGCGGGAAGAACCTCGCATTGTCTTCCCCGCCAGCATGACAGGCTCGAAGCCTAAGGTCCCCACAGTAGCTTCAGAGCTCAAGAAAACAAGAACAGCAGAAGCCGAAGCCAGAAAGTGCAAGAACAAGAATACCACTGATGATGCTCCACCAACCAAGAAGAGAAAAACTAAGAAGAAAGATCGGGCTGCTCCCACAGAGCCCCTTGTCGTCGAGCCAATTTCAGTTGCTCGTCCTGCGTCAGAACACCAAGAGCGTCAGTTGATAGTTCACGAGCCTACTACCACAGAGGCTCCTGAAGCTCAAGAAGATCCAGCTATTGACCACACCGCAGCTGAAGACATTGGTCCCCACGACAATGTAGATGATGATGAAGCCCTTCCTCAGATCGAGCACCGAATGGTATCATCGCTTGTTCTCACGAATAGCGAACTCATCAGCATTGGTCGTCCTTTGACGCCAATTGCTCAGGATGATTCATGGGCTGATCACCCTCAAGACTCCCCCCATCAAGAA
Source organism: Aegilops sharonensis (assembly GCA_904067115.1). NCBI lineage: Eukaryota > Viridiplantae > Streptophyta > Magnoliopsida > Poales > Poaceae > Aegilops > Aegilops sharonensis. Next base: position 500,583,238 of record LR880970.1, read on the forward strand.
GAATCACCACGTACTCCCCCCAACTCAAGTCATCACTCCGGTGCTTGATGATGAAGACTTTGTGGCCCAAACAACTCCATCTCCACAAACGTCGCCAGCGTTTCGCAGGCTTCGCAAAGGACCAAGGCCACAAGTCACTCTTTCGAGTGTTTCAGAAGGAGAAGAGCACCACCACTCAGTATCACACCAAGTGTTTCCTGAAGCCACTCCAACTGCGAACATCTCATAGTCTGAAGCCAAAGCTGCTGAAGACATTCCGGCCGCATTAGCCGATGAACAAGAAGAACCAAGTCACGAAGAAGAACGTGTTTCTACACCCCCGTCCAACCAAGAAGTTGTTCTCGAGGAGAACGTGCCCGACCCTCCAGCTACTCAAGTGGAGGTTGACAATACTGAGGCGGCCACCAACATCAATACTGAAGCCAATGACGTTGTCATGGCCGAAGCCAATGTGGCACCTGAAGTTAATGTGGTGCTAGAAGTAAATGCACCTGAAGACAATGCTCCACCTAAAGCTAATACAAATGCCACTGCTCCTATACCGCCTCCAAGGCCACACACCATTGAGCAAGCATTTGATCATGGTTAGCTGGTCATTGTTCGATGGCCCATTCTGGTTCCTCCACCTGCTGCAGGTCCACAATTTGACTATCATGTAGAGCACAGGCCTCAGGTCCAGAAGCCTAAGCCAAGGTTGCCAAGGTTTCCAGGTACTGCAACTTCACCAGGATCCTCCAATGCAAATGGCTTCATTGCACACAACACCTTCTTTGATAGTGCCAAGAACCCCTACTCGAAGCCAAGAATTTCATCTGATCGGTTCTGGAGCTATCAGCAGCGCAGTTTCTATTCATGTGTTCTCTATAATCAAGGGCACATCTTTCCCCATATGCGTCTAGACTGTGAAGCTATTGCTGGACTGCCCTGCTTAGAAGAAGCCCTTGACTGTTTCTGAGATGCTGGTCTGCTGCAATTTGTGACTGATAAAGAGCACTGGAATGAAGAGCTTCTGCTACAATTCTATGCCACCCTCCACATTCGTGGCTACAATAGGGATCCGAAGACATGGATCCTTGAGTGGATGATAGGAAATGTACATCACGAAGCTAAAGCTCTTGATATCATTGAGCTCACTTGCCTGCCCACTCCAGGTGAACTCTTTGAACCTGGTTGTCAGCTTCACCGCAATGCTTTGGAGAGCATCTTCCAGAAGCCTGAACCCAACATGAGCCAAATGCTGAGCATGATGAAGCCACTGCCACGCGATGCTGAATATCCACGGGAATTCTTCGTTGAAGACCTAGAGTATCTGCCCCGCACTATTTATCATATCATCAGGTGAACTCTGTGGCCTATCAAGGGACATTCCTCTGCAGCGAAGCTTGAAGGAGCAATGAATACATTGGTCTTCTATATCTTCAATGGCATCAGTTTCAATGCTCAAGACTTCTTCATCAGGCAATTGGCTGCAACTGGCTCTGATCTTTTTGGATTGAAATTCTATGCTCCATGGGTTATGCGCCTTATCAAGCTTCACTCTGCGGTCAACTATCAGCCGTCTGCGCGCAACCATCTGATTTTCTTGCCAGAGGTTGATATGTCTGTCGAAGCCATCTACCCAGAGCCTGCCAAGGAGCCTATTTATCTTCACAATGCTGATCACCAAAGCTTCACTCAGCCCATTGAAGGAGTTCTGGCTGCCACTCGTGTTTACCCTTTGGTTGGCAATACACGTGCACCTCATCGTGCCCATACTGAAGCCACCGAAAGCACTATAGCTCAAAGGCCTCGAAAGCGTTCTCGTGTTCTCAATGACCGAGAGCTTCTCGTTGTCTTGCATCAAAAGCAAGATAAGCATCACTATTGGCTGAAGCGTCAGATGCAAAGCCTCTTGGTGGATGTCAACCGCATTCGCAACCTTGCCACCAAGAATGCATTTGTCACTCACGAAACCTGTCGGAGGTCATGGAAGAGTCTGGCATTGCTCAGTGTTGAAGCTGATCTTCAAGACGATGGCTTCACAGGAAGATTCAAGTTTGATTCCACTCCTCCCAGGAATGCTGTCTTGCGTCGGACTCCCTCTCTTGAAGACTCTGACTATTCATCCTCAGCTGCAACTGTTAATGCGAGAGTCATTGATGACGAAGATGATGCTACTTCATCACCTCCAACTTCAGCGTGTATCGACACTACCCCAAGTTCTTCTGCACCACCAAACCTCAACGACGACCCTGCTGCTTCACCTACTCCTCGTGGGAACGAGTAGAGGCTCTATGTCTTCAAACCTTTTTGGTCCTTACTGACAAAAGGGGGAGAAGCTGTAGCGACCTGACCCAAAATCGGTCAAATCTCTGTGTCTGTACCATCCCAAGATCATGCTGGTACTCACAGTACATCGATTAAGTAATCAAAGTTCAATCACACCTGAATATTATTACACGGTTCTCATATAGAGTCTTTATTACAAGGGAATAAATTCGGCTCAAGGCCAACTCATGAGAAATAAACTACTAATGCTGCGGAAGCGTCGAAGATAAAGCGAGTCCATCCGACTCCAAAGGGCAATCGCCAAGCGCGGAGCGTAGCCTCACTCCTGATCGGAATATACCTCTGCAACATAAGACGTTGCAGCCATGTAGGTCAGCTTTTGGAATAAGCTGGCAAGTCATGAAGAATAACAATAATAAACTTACTATCACTATATGCATTTTGGCTGTGGGGCTCTAAGTTTCATCATTTTGCGAAAAGCAAATTTTTCCCTACTACAGTGGACTTGCTTGCAAATTACTACAATTGTTGGTAGTTATTGAGATGGTTCCGCCAACCAATATCTCGTTCCCAAATTATTAAGTCATAAAACCCCTCAAATTAATTCATTAGTTTTAGTGTTGAGATATCCGAATACTTCCAAGTTCCAGAGGCTCAAATGTCCGTAACCGGGGACACGGCTAATCGATTAGATCTTTAACTCTGCAGAGGGTTG